>CM041548.1:8719799-9242832 GCA_023238725.1 Scortum barcoo | reverse complement strand
CAGCTGTCATATGTTGACAGATGGAGCAAACCTCAACTTAGGGCTCTACGTACTTATTCTATTTTCAAATTATTTTGTAATCACCCTAAGCCTTTACACATGACAATGCCACAACATTCGGAAGAGAGAGGAACAAGATGTGGGGAGAAAGTGCAGGAAGTAAATGCCACAGTGTTTAAATACCATCACTCCAGTTGGTTGCAGAGAAGCATGCTTGCAGGTTTCAGATATGGAGGACCATTTAAAACAGCAAATCACACACAAATTAGAATAAATTTAGAAACAAATTCAGTGGACTAAACATGCTGTTTTCATTTCGAACATGAATGAAGTAATAAGTATTACAAGCTCATTGATGCTTGTAAGGTTGCAACTAAAGATTATTTTCATCACAGATTGATCTGCAGATACATTTCTCAATTAGTTTTTCAACAGTTTGATTTGAGAAATGTTAAATATATTGAAAAATACGTCAAAAATAAGCCCACCGAGACATCTTTGAATTATTTGTGCTGTCCTACCACCTTTCAAAGCCTGGAGATATTCAGTTGACTGTCAGCTAACAAAAAAGAAAACAGCAAATCCTCACACCTGAGAAGCTGCAATGAACCCATTTTTGCTTGAAAAATAATTATCCATTATCATTAATAGCTTCAATATATCTGTGACATGAAAACTCTTCAGTTTTTAGCTGCTCTCAACTCTATCAACAGAACAAGTTTGTGTCTGTTTATGTCCATTTTTAAAGAGACTATAGGATTGAAATGACAAGTGCAATCAAATTTAATTAGGCTATAAGCTATAAAATGACAGCTGAAGAGGTCATTTCATTCACATCCTTTGTTAGAGAATTTGATTTATGAATGATGGTCTGTCTTGCCGGGAGCTGCCCTCCCTGAAGTATAGCTGGTGCCCGCGTCACTCAGTCTCAGGTGCAGGTGAAGCCCTGGGAAGTGGCAGCAACGTCTGCCCAGCATACCTGAGACTGCAGTTACACCGCGCCTGGCGCCTGGAGTCTCTCTGCTCAGGTAAAATAGGAGGAGGTGGAAAGGGGCTTGCTTGGGGTTGGGGGAGTGGGGCGGTTCGTAGAAGGGAGATGCAACATGGCCACCGCAGACAGACTCCACATAACATAACTTGCGTCTGAGTAGCAGCATCACATTTCTGTCCTTTCACAAAGCCCTCTGGGAAAGGACAGGTCGGCAGCCGCTATAAGTGCAATGAAAGAGACAGACAGACGAGCAGCAGACAGTGGAAGACTCCAGCTGAAGCCTGCCCAGCCAGTCTGACGGTCTGCACTTCCCCACCACCACCACCACCCACCCCCGCCACCACTGCCTTGCTCTTTATCACAAGCCCGGCTCATGATATGGCCCAAAGGCGGTGCACTTTGAGAGCTGAATGGATGGAAATGGGTGGAGATTGGAGAGAGAAGTGAGAGGTGTGTGTGTCACCAGATAATTCAAATCACCCCCACCAAAAGATAACAGACCAGGCCTACTCTTCCACATGTGAGAGAAAGTGAGCATCGGAAGACAGCTGACTGTCTGCTGTGTCTTCTGGCCATGTACTTGCTGTACCTGTGGACACTTTGTCTAGACGGGCCCCCCCTCCCAACAATTATACTTTGCATTGCCATCTTCCCTGCCTCAAAATGGAGGCTTCCTATGGTGCCATTCAAAACTGAGCGTGTGCATGCCTCAGAAAGTTTAGTCGTGTTTGAGCTTAATTTCTTTGTCAAAGCTGTGAAAGTATTGAGACGAGAAAGCAACGGGATACATGGACTTAAAGAAAAGCCCTAAAACACACAAGAGAGTGATCATCGTGGATTAAGGGGACTTAACTAGCCAATTAATGAGGCAAATCCAAGAAAAAACATGTAAGCTTTGCTCCTAGGAAATCTGCAGAGAGAGCGATATGCTTCCAGGATATGTCTGTCAAGATGCTGTATTAAATTTAATCCGAGCGAGTCAGTAAGTCTACTCCATTGTTTGCTGTGTGGAAACCAAGTCTCTCTATTCATATACATCCCGTGGAGAACAGTTTGTTTGAGTTTATTGATTATTTCCTGCAGAAACTTGGCATTAGAATTGATCAATTCCCATAGTCAAATTAACATAAAGAAGAAAAAAAGGAATCTCTCTGTTTTTGTTTCACTTTACGGGGCCATTTTTCTGGGGGTCTCATTCAATGGGATGTCTGTCATGATGAATTTAAGTTTCATATTTTCCCCCCCTGTCCGTCTTGAAAAGCTCTGTCATCTTGGGCTTGAGGTACAGTTTGCCAAGAGGCTAATGGCCCTTTATGACAGTACAATCTGATGCCTGTCCCAGCTAGCCTCGAGGTAATCCTGTCCACTTCGGCGGCTTAGCCCTGCTCGGGCTTAAGTTGCATATTTTGTTTTTATCAGGACACTGCTGATAAATGCTATCAGCGAGGGAGAAATGAAATATGGGGGGTCTAGCTCCATTTTTCCTGAGCCCCAGGTTGAGATCTAGAGTTGAGGAACAATGACAGCTCTATTGGTGGAGCGAGACCATCTATAGGGTTTGAGTAAACAGCATATTACTCCCAGTATTCACAACTGTTCTTTACTAGTACTGTTTAATATTGTTACCAACACAGACAAATTCCTCTTAGATGCCTTGCAAACATTTAGATTTTAAATATGATAATCCTGCCGCTCAAAACGCTTTCAATCACAATTACAGCTGCTGTACTTTTAGACCTCCAAAATATCATTTATTAAATTAATAAAATTACATGCTAATTTATTTCCAGTAATGTGCACTAATAATGCACTACCTCTGTGTCCATGGTCCAATGCCATGGACCTATACTGTACGTGAAAAGCACTCTTACTCACTCGCTCTCTTACCATAGGTGATAACCCCCTCTGTGAAAAGCACTCTTATTGGAAGTACCCATTATCTGCAAAGTCTATCCTCATGCTGACACTAAGTCATTAGCTTAAGCTGTCCTCTGTGTAAAATCATTGTTAATTTCTTTGGCAGTGGTGCATGGTGAATTGACACATAATTTCACTGACTGCTGCAAATAAATTACAGATAAATGAAGTAGTGGAACAAACAGACATATAAAATATTACACTGCATATACAAGTATATTCAAGTTACTGAGCAATGTTTCATAATTGCAATAAATATGTTTTTGATAGTAAATTAAATACTGATATAATAATAATGACAATATGGTGATAATTTCCTTGATTTAGATCAAGGAGATAACATAATACACGTTCTCTCTCCTTCTGCTTATTGAGCTTTTGCTAATTTAGGCCTGAACAGCATCTATTGTTCTGCATCGTGTCCCAAGATCAGTGCTACAAAAGGGCTTTGTGAGAGATGACACATGTCACATGTCCACAGAGAAATGCTAGCTACCTGGATTTCTTACCTTTTTCCTTTAAAACATCTTAAGCACTAGCTCAGTGTGCCAAACAAACATGTTTTTTCCTGTCCAGACTCTATATACTTCAGTTTTTTTGTCTGCTTGATATTTTAAGAGGATCATTACATATTGCTTGTTACATCCATATCTATCAACACCCATGTATCTCTTCTCTCCCCTTTTCTCCCTTTCCCCTCTCCCCAGACATTTTCTATTTGTCTATCTACCACACGCAGAAACAGACCCACCTCCCTCTCTCTGTAGTTATAGACATGGTATATCAAAGTGTGCGTGTCCCACATGGCGGGGGGTTTGGTGAATGACTGACAAGACCTGCTCTGCTCTTCTCCGACACCTGTCAGAGCCTCATCTGTCATCTGTGTGCAGAGATGGAAATGAGCAGGAGTGACACAACATGCCAGAGGTGACGGTGACGGCTCATCTCCCTCCGCCCGGCTTCTAAATCAGTGGCACAGCTCGCGGCTCGTGTGCTGGCAGGGTAAGAATAATTACCTACTGCGAGCTTTCAGATGAACCTTATTTGTAATGCAGTGATGTCATACCACTTAGACATTTCAGTTCCCATGGACGAGGTGTGTCCCTCTGCAGGTTTGACTGTCTTAAACTGAAAATCAGTTTAGAATTCATGCTTCCAGATAAAACGGTCAACATACAAGCATATAGTTGCTTAAAGTCAGACTAGAGAAGAAATAATTTGTTGTTCTCTGTCTTCATGAGCCATAAAACACACCATTGTTCAACTCAACAGACACTGCTGCTAGAGCCTGACTTGGTATGACTAGTGACTGAAGGTGGCTTTTGTTAACTAATGTTTTAGGTATTTTTAGGTATCCTATATTGTCATTGAGAGCCGTAGTGGCTGCTGTTTAGCGAACGTTACATTTCATTTCATCAGGTGTCTTTTAGTTTACACTGATAGGTGATACCTACAGCACATCGATCCAGCTCCAACTGTCGTGTAATTCAACTCTTCTCAATGCTGATTTGCTCTAATCTCTATCTGACTAACTCGCCACAATTTGGGTGTACTAAATTCCAAGCGCTTAATCCCCAACATGTGGTCGTCCCTAGCCCCGGAAAAGACTGTGATTGGTCTGATTGATAAATGAAGCCCTCCTTATGCTGTTGGGCGTCCATTTTGAAGGGGGCCGCCGTGGGTCTGGACTATGTCCAGGAAACCTGGGACAGCCACTTATTAAGTAGTTAGACTCTCAAGACGAGGCTGCAGACAGGGATGGCCGGTGGTCACCTGGGCTTGGATTTGGCTTTGGCATCCCTCAGCCATCAGTCAGGAGCTGGGCATCTGACTGTGGTTTTATGCTGTGAATTGGAAACAATCCTCTCTTCTGCATTAAGGTCAAGGGTTGTGTGTTTGTTCAGCCTGGTCAGGAAAAAAGGTTTAATTATTAACACTTTATCAAAACAACCAGAAAACCAACCTCTGTTTTTTATTTGCATGTCAACAATTCAACTTCACAAGATATGACAATATTAAGTATTAAGATTTCTTTCATTATGCATTTTCAGTAACTTTACCCTCTTCACAGGTGTTGTTATTTGTATTGGGGGAGTTAATGATAAAACAGAGAGGAATGTATGCAAGAGTAGGCATTGAACTCCCCCCCTTTGGTAAAGTCATTACTGTTTCTTAATTGTTTCTTCTCCTTCAATGGATTTTTGAGCAAAGATGCACAGTGTGTTTGTTCATTGGCAATTTTACAGGTTTCATGGAGAAAAAGAGAAAATAAACATCTTAAATTAAGCAGAGAGGAAAGGCCACAATATATGCCAGAACTATTGTAATGTTTCCTTTGTTTGGTTCTCATTCACACATTCCTAATTTAGGGAAGGAAGAAATTGTTTGAGATGTGCATGATTTATTTACTTTATTTCGGAGCTAGATTTTGTGAAAGGGGCATGAATGAATCAATCCTGGCACCACAACAAAACACCACGGTTCCCACACACTTTGCCAGTCTGCATTTTCACATTGCGGTAACAGCCAGCAGCAAGAGTGAGTTTGGCGCAGACGTCCAGGCAGGCATGAAACCCGCCCAAAAAATGCTTTCTTGAGAATATGGCCATGGGCGAGGCTTAAGCGGCTCGGCCAATGATGTGGCGCTTGGGATCGGTGCAGAGCACTCTGGGTAGAGCCCAGATGAAACACTAGGAGGTGAAAGAGAAAGTGGTGATTTGTCATTAAGACTTTTCAAAGAAAGGCCAATGCCAAGGGTCCAATTTATGCTTGTTATAATTTCACCCTGGCTGCTCCCCCATGCCTCTAAACACATTCTTCTTCTTCCAAATATCCAAAGCACGCCACACATGTTGCAACTGGAAGTATAGGATTAAATGCAACAATATCACATTCCTTACCATGCTAGACATGTTTCTACAATGTCGCTATAAATGTTCTACTTGGATTTTTAATTAATCACACTGACAGTAATATTTTTAAACATTAAGCGCCATAGCCAGCCTCTGTTTAATGTGATGGAATCCAGTTCAGCATCTTTTCAGCAGCATTTGCACCAATGTTTGTCATGCAATATGTTTGGCAGCTGCCTCGCACTGCATGTAATCTATTTTGGCTTCAAATACGAGGCTGTTTCTGGGCTCATTAATACCGGGAGAAGGTGAGGAAAGCCTTTTTCAGTCTGACTGCCAGGTACAGTTTCTCTTGGCCCGTGCACCATTTGTAAAACATGCTCTCATAAAACCAAAAATCAAACGCTCCAATTCTTGAATGGGATGTCGGAAAATTATTTACAGGCAAATAAAGTTGCGTGCGACCATGTAGAGAGCTGCCCAGTTTTGGTGTATGGTTCTGTTTAGCAGAAATCATTTTCACTCTGAGATTTGGAAGTGTTCACTGTGATTTGCTGCAGACTCTTGTTAATCCTTCGCACACACTTGAAAGTTGATCATCTAAATTTAACACAGCTCTTGCCTCCTCCAGACGGCAACAACATGATTTCTTTTTAATGTGTGCACAGTTGCTTGTTCGTGTGCAAAAGCGTGCACGTAGTTAGAGATAATTTTATTTAAAGTACTCAGAGGGGGCGTGCTGCCCGATACCTTCCCGCCCACGCACACAGACACACAGATGTGCATCATCACTGGCTGATTGTTGGTGACCTTGGCTGATTGAACTGGTAAAGGGCAGCCAGTTGTGCAGCTGGGGCCCGCTGTCTGGCTGGCTAGGGTGGTGGGGAGTTAAGGGTAGGAATGGTAGCGTGACTGTGAGGGACCGCCAAGCAGTCATATTATGACCCCGGCAGACGCACTCCCAAGTCTGCACACTGTGCTGCACTTGTTTCCCTGGCGAAAGATGGCAGAGACAAAAGACCAAGGAACTTCCCCAGACCTTCATTTGGGGTGTTTGGACAACTCTAAGGCCCCCACAGAAAGTGCCCCCAGGGGCCTCTCAGCTGGCCTGAAGAGTGAGAGCGGCCGAGAAATAAGGCAAAGCAGTGAACACTGAGCAATTAACAGGGGACGTGTATGTGTGTGTGTGTGTGTGTGTGTGAGAGAGAGAGAGAGCTATGCAGTGATGAGGAATCTATGACATCACTGTTACAGGGAATTTATAAAAGCCATTTGTCACACATAATTCAGATTTCTAATTAGAATTTAACAAATAATGAGCAGTAATGGAATCTGAAAAAGCTGCAGTGTCTTCCTTTTTTGCATATTAGTTGATGACATGAACTTAGAAAAAAAAATCTTGCTTCTGTTTTATTAGTTTCCTTTTTATCGACCTTGTCTACGACTTTTATGGACATATAAAGTCTGTTCTACTCTATCATTATCGCTCAAGTATACAGGAAGCATGTATAAAATCAAATATTTGTAGTTTATGTGAGCAGCACAGCCATATCCAGTGTTTTATAGAGCGATGACTCATGGTTTCTCCATTGCATGTTTATTTGTTTGTTTATTTGTTGGCCATATATTTTGGTGGATAATAACCCACCTCAGCACACCACATAAAGCAAAAGGGGGAAACATTTGTAATGGCCAATGCACAGCTTATTTTCCAAGCTAAAGTAATATATTTAGCAGTGAATTAAATGGACTTCTGGTCCTTTGTGAGCAGAAACAAAACCATCGGTCACGAGAAACCAAAGTGAGCCATGTTCGATGGTCAATGAGTGTTTAATTTTCCTTGTGTGGCTTTGTAGGCTCTGTAGCTTTTTTTTTCGTAAAGACACTGCTGTAAATAGAGAGGCTGAAGCTTCTAGGAAGAAGTTGAGCGGGCGAGTCAAAAAGTCATCAAAAGGGGTTTTTAGCGAGAGGAGAGACGGAGAGGAGAAAGGTTTGGGTGTAGTTACATGAACGCAACTTGGCCTCATTGGATGACAAATTGTCCGGCAGCGGGACGGGACGGTTCAGCCAGCTGGTTGGCCCCATCGGCGGGTTGATTGATGGTGTTGATGTTCTAAATCGGCCGCCAACACACCGAGTACAGGAATCGTAATAGCGCAACTTTAGATTGGCCCCGGAGATAGCAGGAAGTGGAAGGGGGGAAGCGAGGAGGGGGAACTACCAGGGAAAAAGGACAAGTTCCCATGCATGCATACTTGGATATGAGGTTTGAAACCACAGCTGCTTGTTTAAAGACTCCTACAGTGCATGAAGGTAAAGAAAGCCGAAGACAATGTGATCACATGCTTAAGTTAGTGAAACTATCCCCCTTACTGTTAAACCATCTTGTTGCTAGTTGTGCAAATGGTCTGTTATATATGCTATCATCCAAGATCTGCCCTCGATCTCACTTAGTCATGTCTCAACAAAGTACATGCAGGGTCATCATCACTTATACAAAAAAGCCTGAGGTCAAGGCACAATCATTACTGTCAAACAGAGGTCAGAGCCAATGCTCTCATGTCTACAATCGTCCGATCAACTAGACGAGGATGGGGAGGGGCAGTGGTGAAAAAAGTACAATCACCCCACTAAGTGTAGCAGGACCCCCCTTTATCATAGTTTCAGGCTCTCTTAATAACAAACTGTACCTTTGATCAGGAGCAAGGCAGTCTGGGATTTCGACACACGCAAAAGGGGAAACACAGGGCATCGCGTGGTTGCACTGGATCCTTTCTACCGTCATTGCTGAAGAAAATGAGATTTTCCCTAAAAGTTCAAATTGTGTTGAAGTAATTTTAAAGTAAAATTATAATCAATTATTAGCTAAGCTAATGGGACCCACCCACCTTCCTTAAAAAGATGGTTGGACAGGATAAGCTGGTCTTTTGATCAAGAATGAGTCAATTAATCAACTTCAACATACTTCGACCAAACATTTGATGTTAGTAAATGTCCCCCCCCAAAAAAACATTTTCAAAGAAATATTTATTTGCAGGCCAGTAACTTAAAAGAATAAAAAGCATGTTGACATGCCTGCAAAACTGATTTATTTTCTTTTACAAGGCTGCAGAATCAGTTTTCACACCACGCAAACATGGCTGTGCATGCAGGTGTTTTATAGTAGTTTCCCAAAAATCCTCTCATGTAATAAAGTGCACACTTTTTAAATGCTTTTAACTCTGTGAAGAGATGCTAAAGAGTTTAGAATGGTGCAACTTTGAGTTGACCTGTTCAGTGAAACACCTCTTCTCTTCCATTATGTGAACATCCACAGCTCAGAATAATAAGCATACCCAGCCTGCCACATACCTGGTAATATCAGTAGTAACTCTGCACACTGTACACAGCAGCAGCATGAAGAGGTTAGCTCCTAGACCTAATGAAATAAAACTGAGCTGCTTCTGGGTAGCAGTAAAATCTACAGCAACCTGAATCACAACTGATTGCTTGACACTGAAGAGAATAAAGGCTGACAAGCTTTTATTCTAGAAACTTTACATGTTCCTCTGTCAAATATTGACCCGTTCATCCTTCCTTGAGTGGGTCAAAAGAGTGCATCACTTTCAAATAAAAGTGGGCTATCTTCTGCAAATAGGGGTTTATTGCATCAAGTATGTTCACTTGCAGGGTAAGACTGTCACTTTTATAACTATGAGCATGATGATATCTTTGTGATCATCCTCAAGTTTTGCTACTGAGTCTATTCATTAGCCTTTGTAAAAGGCCAGAGAACACAGAGTGGCTCTGGCTGGCTGCTTTGGGGGGGAGATAATGGGCAAGAAGCCAGGGAGTTGTCTGTATGAGCTGTTGTTGAGCCGACGTCCCTCTGGCCTTGGGCCGCTTGCAGTGGCGTCTATGAACTGGTCCCATTGTTTACAGCCTTACATGTGCAGACATAGGCCTACACACACACGCACTTAGACAAAATGGCCAGTCACGTGTGCTTGCACATACAACAACTGAATGTTTGGCAACAGATCTACACACAAACTCAACTAAATGCATGTAAGCAGTGTTGGGCAAGTTACTTGTAAATGTAAATTCATTTCTCTTTTCTCATTTAAAAAGTAAAAACATTACTTGAAAGATTGATCAACAGCAGTAAAGTTACTCTGCATAACATTGGAGATGCCTTTACTTATCCTATATCCAATGTCTCCACACCGCACACAGCTCTCCAGGTCCCGTCCTCACCATGAAGCTGCAGTTTAACAAACGGATGTATGCATGTAGCTTTACTGGTAGCTAGCAAGCCAGATGAGAAGACATCACATGTGAAGCCAGACTGGACTGAACACAGAGAGACAGAATCAAAGGCATAATGAATATGATTTTCATTTAAAAAAATCCCTCTCGATCATCACTTATGACCCACTAGAAGTGTGTGGCAGTGTCTTTAAGTGCAGAGACCCTCTGCCTGGATTTTCTAATTTTGCTGTGCTTTCTGGGTCTTTGAGTAGTTGTGTGTTCCCAGCCAACAACAGTGTACTGCATGTAAGGTGTGTGCCTGACAAGTCCTATTCTTTACACCTTTAAAGATGCCCTGTGGAGTATTTTTGTAGACAAATAAAAGTTAAGTTTACTTTCAGTGTTACTTACCAAAACACATTTTAAATCGTGTACTGTTTACATCTACTTATTTGCCGTCAGCCTTCTTCTTCCCTGTCTTTGTTGGCTCATTGCTGAAATTCTTCAGACCACCTTTAATTTCAATCTCCAGCCCATTCCATGGTGAGACCAAATGATGACTTAACAGAGGTTTAATGAACAGTAGCTGACTAACTAACTAATCCACAAATCTCAAATTGTAATCTTTTATATTCCCTTACTTCTTTATTGAAAAAGTAATCCCCTTGTATGTGTAATGTAATGTAAACATTACCCAGTATTATATTGCTGCTTAACCCCATTCATGAAACATGTGGAATGTAAATCACTTACAACAAGAAATAACAAATAAAATACATGTAAATCCATCTGTTTTTGGTAAAATATTAAGGAACTGTTTATTTTGAATGTTTGTGTAAACTGTGCACTGCCAGCACTTCATTTACATTACATCTGTGTTCACTGTACTTATGTTTTTTCTCTGCAGTATTAATTATTCAGTTGTTTTCATTGTTCTGTTATTATAACTCAAAGCACTTTATGAAGGAGTTTCACTCTCATATTATTACATCAAAATCTCATGAATCATGTTGACAAACAAACAAACAAATAAAGTAAGGCTTGTCTGATCCATAGCATGACCCACACACACACACATGCCCCCCCCACACACACATACATGCCCCCCCCACACACACACACACACTCACACACACACACACACACACACACACTGTTCTCTCTTTTCAGAAGGCTTTGTAACCTAACCACCCGGTGTATGATCCACTCTCTGGACATGTGTGCAGAGGTGTAATTTTCACCCTTTCCTCCTGAATTAGGACACCCCCCACCAAACACACACACAGTTCACCCTGGATTCTTGGATAATTTTGGACAGTTTTCACCCTTGGCAGACTGGTGCTGTACAAATGACAGAGGCAGAGAGCAGGCCTTGCAGCTGTGTTTCTGAGACCTCACCCACCCCCTAAGAGGTACACATCCATACGCACACACACACACACACACACACACTTGTTCACACATTCCACCTACTGGCACAGCAGTACAAAAAAAGACAACTGTGGGTACCTCACTATTATGTTCTGTGACTATTGTGTGTGTGTGCGTGTACACGCGTGTGTTCATGTATGCGTGTGCTTGATTGTCTCTTTCTCCTTTATCTCGCTCTCCCCATGTCTCTCCCTCTCTCACTGCCCCCTCCCTCTTCCTCTCTTGTCCTCCTCCTCTCAGATCCTTCTTCCTCGCCATGATTTCACAGACCTCCACTTACTCCATTGTGCAGAGAAACAAAAAAAAAATAAAAGGAACACAATCGCCTTGTCCTCTTTCTCATCTTAATAAGCAGCTCCAAGTTTGATAATTACACGTTCAGCCCGCCGCATGAGTTTCTATGCAGTGTTCACATCAGGGAGAAAGCCATTGACTCCGCTGTTGAGGGGAGCAACTATTAGGAATGACTGACAACTGTCCCCCTCCCCCTTTGGTCGTGGAGGCTGTAAAAGTGAGAACAGCGCCGATCAATTCTGTCTCCTTGTTAGGGGAGTGTGTCCCTGAACACCACCGTGCAACCATCGGAGCAGCGTGCGGACCACATACGTTGCGAGGCCCATAATCCATTCCATAACCTATCGCCATGTGCTGCCGATTAATGGGGTTTCTGCGGAGCGAGCGCCGAGGAGACGGCCAGACTGAGGGTTTTCTTCTGTGGCGGAAGCCAATCTGTTTAGGATTAGGGGAATAACTGGTGTGGCTGACACCGAGGCATCCAACATACAGGGCTAAGGAGAAGAGATGGGAAGAGGGGAGAGAAAAGAGGAAGGAGTGCAGCGAATGTGTTGACAGGGAGTTGATTGTGTTTTGGCAGGGGTCTGGTCATTGCTGATGGTTTGAATCTATAACTGGTGATTGTCTTGAGAGTCCAAAATCTGAGGGCCATCTGTGGTTGTTTAGTCCATCCCCCTGCACCATATTTAGAGAGCATCTTCATTCCTGTGTGAAATGTTATGTTCATTTCCATTTTCTGGATTATTGCAGCTTCCAGGTATCCATAAATGGAGCACTTTTGGAGGATCATCTTATCCAAGATCATCAAAATAAAGGAAACTCTGTTCTCCTCTCTTCTGTTTCCAGACCGTTTGAAGCAGAGACACACCTTATCTGACTCCTCCAGACAGAGAGGCCTTCTTTTGTGAACCAGTGGCCCACTCAGCCATTATGATGGCAATCTTGATGATTAAAGACCCGTGGAACAAACTGGGCTACCTGTAGCCATGATGTCATGTCTAGTCTAGAGCAACTGCAATGATTAAGATTTAAGGCCATTAGAGAACTTTACTGGATGCTGTTTGTGGAAAAATATCAATTAGCTGTTGGCTATATAACAGTGGTTTATGTTTTACATCTGAAGTTCTGGCTCTTAGAGAACATTTAGGGGCACATATAAGTGCAAATGTTGATTTTTTTTTTTCTGCTTGGTGATGTATAAGAAACAGCTGTTTTTTGAAACCACACTTTTGTTTCCAGACTTGACGCAACCAATTATCACTCTTGGATTAAAAGGATCAGCTCTTCAACCCTTGGCTCTGGGGTTAGTTGTATTTGTCTGGGTTTGGATTCAATAGCTCGGTGCCATATTAATCTAAGAGTGAAATTACTATTAATCTGAAGAATTGGGTAATTTTGAATGTATGAAGCCTATATTTCAACGGTTTTCCAATTATGTTTTCTGTCCTTGCTGTCAAATTGATTTAAAACAGTAGTCACATAAACCTGGAACTGTTAAAACATGCTAGCAGCAGCAGTTTTAAGACAGCTAGTGGAGAAGCTGCATTAATCTATATCTTTCATCAACAATGGAAGTGTCTACGTGTCATGTGAATGCTTCTAGTTTATAGTGACAAACAAACAGAAGTATCATGTGACTTTACAGTTCCCCTCAGATCTACGCGGTGCTTTTTTGGTTTTTCATCCTGAAGCGTCACTGTCTTTCAGTTTCACCATTTTAATCCACGATGTTTCCAGCTGTGGCACGCAGCTGTTTTCAGCAAAAAAAAAATCACTCTGACAGTGGGACAGCCATTCCCCTGAAATAAATGTCTCAGTTGGAAGTTACATGTTAAACAGAGGTAAAAGAACCTCGGAGCAATATCAGGCAAGGCAAAGAGAGCATTTTCCTCATAGATCACCATTACAAAAGAAAATGTTGACAGGGCACCTTTAACAACACACAAGGTTAATTGTCCATTGTTTGAATTATGTCATTTTTAAGGTTTAACAATCATAAACATGAGGCTTAGAAATGCTCATTTTTTGTGTGTGCGACGTCAACTTGGTGTAAGTTCACCTCTCTTCACTTCACTGCAGTATATTTATTTGTTTCAAGTGCTTTGCCTGTTTAATATCTATAACTTATTTTTTCTGTTCGTTTCTAACTATACGTGGATGCTCAAAGTTGAAAATTAAGGGTTAAGAGAGTTAAGAGTTGAAGAGAAGCTGCGGAATAAACAACCATTTAGGAGAAAGGTTGTTACAGGTGCGTGGAGACACACACCGCTCTTTATGTGCAGAAGCCCCCTGCTCAGCCCTCATCTGCCTTACATGACCACAGTGTGCCACAGCCTCACCTTCACCTCTACAAACCAAAGTTGCAGGAGTCCGTATGTATGGACGAACTGACAAATATAACAAAGATTTTTTTTTTTCGCTCCTCTGTCTTTATTAATTTATCACAGTATATCTTCCTCCCACCATCCCTCTTTTTCCTCCCTCCCTCCCCCCTCAACCTTCTCACAGGTGGCTGTGCCCTGACCTCGCTCACATGGAAGTGGGCTCCTCTCATCGCCCCGGGGCCTCGGTCTCTGAAGCTCTCCCCTGGGAGATTCCAGCAGAGACCCAGGCCTGCACTCTTAATGCAAATGTGCAGCCACGCTCGGACTGTAAACTTTTTTTTCCTCGCACAAGCATCACAGAGAGACACACACACAGTATGTCACACGGATACCCACCCACGCACGCAACTTAGACACACAACAAAGCACTCGCCTTCTCCTCCTTCGTCCTCCGTCCTCCCTCGGGGCAGTGTTATTCTTGGCTCGGGCTGGGACATATGTCACCAGGGAGTGCGTGTAGTGCCTGGTTAATTAGAGCTACCTCAAAGCAGGCATAAAAACGGAGGTGATATTTATTAGGCAGCATTTTAGCGGCTTGTCATGCGTGCGTGTCAGCGCTGTAAAACAAAGTTTGAATGAGTGGGTCAGAAAATGTTCTGTAACTAACCATCGCTAGCCTGCTGCTCACGGAGAGATTGACATTACAGGTTTCTGTGCGCCATTCATAAATGCATCCTGGTGGGTGCTGCACTCCAGATACACCCTCACGGAAGATGTATCCCCTCACTCAGAAGTATTTATTTGTTGTAATCAAGCGGACAGAGCGATGTTTGTCGCCCAGTGCTCGCTGTACATGAGTCCTCTTACAGCAGAGGCACCACACTGTTACACACCAGAAGCTTCTGTTAATGTGTGATAATTTACGACGGCCATTTTGAGGTGGTTATGTAAAGCAGACTTGTTTAATTTTGCAGTGAAAGCTAATAAATCCCAGAGGTAGTGTGAGTTAGTGTTACTGTAACTGTTGTTGTGATGAAAGTGAGTTATTTCTCAAAGGTGTTGATGTACTTTACAAGTGAAAAGAACTTTAGCATCAGTGTGTGCTGAAATTATATATTCCCCTACACATATTTATTTCTTCAGAGGGGTTAGAGTCAGGGTTTGAAATATGAGGGCGTGACTGGGAGTTTTTTTGGCCAGAAAGCCTCATTTGAGAAATTTAGATGGAGCTCTAACGTTAAAATATCATCATTCTTGGTGACACTGTTTTTTTCATGTATACATATGTATTTTCCTGCATGTTTAGGTTACTGAAAAAAAATAACTGTCTTATAATAAAGCATGTGCGTGTTTATTTGCACTTAGCAATTTCTGAAAATTTGTGTCGAATAATCGCAGCCACCTCTGACTGTTGAGTTCAGAGTAGCTGTTGGAAAGTTTCTGTCGCTATGTTTTATGTAAGACCAACGTTTGGGGCTGGGGACATGTTCATAATTGTCATGGGCTTCAACTGAGGTCTTATATGTTAAACAAAATAACACAAAGCATTGACTGTGCACTGCATGTTGATATTTTAATGGTTTCTCGACAGAAAGCTATTTTAAAAAGGTTAGCAGTTTCTTTGTTGTCATTGGTGAAATAGACTATTCTCTTTATTTAAGTACATTTAAATGTAATAATTAGATTTTTGAGCGACATCTGTTGAGTCTAGCTTAATTCCATTGAGTTAGTAGAAATGTTAATAGTAACTGAGGTTATACAAACCAGGTATGTAATGACCTTGGTGTGTCCCAAACTATTAAAGGGCAGCACAAAAAAAGCACAGAGGCTGGCTCACATAAGTAATGTTACCATAGATGAAATTCTGCTGTTAGCCTACTGCATGTCAAGAGTACAGAAGCCCTCATGTTTGGGCTATTATATCAGTTACGTTAGCATGTAAAGAAAACCTAAAGTTTACTGAACACTATGTAAATGTCAGATGTTCTATAATAGAGGAAAACCCCAATAAATCTATGTCTGCAGTGTGTATTAACAAAGCTTAACCATGAGAATTTCATGTTAATACAGGGATGACGTATCATTTATCAGCAATGAGTTCCATCATAAAAAGTCAAACTAATTATTTAGCATTAATCATAAACCCTGACAAGTGTTTGAAATATCAGTTTTAACAGCCGTAAGAAATACAGTAATGGGCGTTTCTTCACCCTGCAGTTTCTGAACAGAACTATCCACCACTTCATTCAAATCCAAGGCACTGACCAGATTGTTGGACACTAATAGCTAATGATGCATGATGAAGAGTGTCTTTCTTGGGACACTGAACATTTTCCACTAATAAATTTTGCAATTCCTGTGGTTTATGGCACACGAATCTCCTCATGCTGATCTCCCCATAAACTGTCAGTCATTCAAGTTTATATTCAGCTTGTGCCTGCCCCTTGAAAGCTTGTCTACAGTGCACTTGGCATAATTTTACTTTGTATATCTGTTATGTTTAAAAAAAATAAAGAAAGACAAGATCCAGTATTTTTATGGTTGTTGTAAAACACCAGTGTTCACTTTTCATTTTCTTTCCCTCTCAGGTGGAATTCCAAAAAGGAGCAGTCCATCCGAGGAAAAACAAACAAACATCTGCCACTTTTTTCAGACCCTTCAATGTGACATTGATGTAGCGTGTCACACACAAACTCTTTGTCACCTGTTTGTCTTCCTCCGGCGAAACACAAAGACTATTGTTTTTGGCTGTGTGTGAAGTATTTTGGCCACTTCACACCTGTCATTCACATCTATCCCCGCCTGTCCTTTAAGCGGCGTGAAGGGAGGGTCATTTTCTCTCTGTGAACTGCACTAATTTTCCTGGTGAATGGACAAATATGTGAGTGTCCAAATTATACAAAAGACAGACTACCTAATAATTGTTCCCACAAAGACAGATTCATGAACAGCCACAGATGTGGTCTTCCAGTGAATGACATTAATGTTAGGCTGAATTCTTGTGTCTGAGCATATCTGAAAGTAGATTGTCGTACTAAATACAACAATATCATGGCGACACCCCCTCCGCTCCCCTTTTTTTTTAATCTATGCTGCATGTCTGTGAAAGCTCCTATAACACTGTAGTGTGAGCCAGTTGATTCAAGGGTTCTGGTTTCATGATTCTTGGCCTGGAGGAGAGTGGGTTGTGGTTAGGAATAAGGGTGCCAACAGAGGCCATGTGATAGGCATTACCTCAGAGCAAGGGTTCATGGAGATGATTACACTTTAAGAGCTTTTTAATGCTCATTAACACTTCTAGCTCCTCTCAGGCCTGGGTTTAAATCGTGGCTACTTCCCTCTGTGGCTAACATGGATCTGTACTTGAAATATCAGAATTAAAAGCAATGTGCATTCTTGTATCAAAAAGAGCAATATATCTAAAATTGTGTCAAATTTAAATTGAACATTGCAGAGCCACCAACTTCTCTGATTCTGATTTATGTTGGAACAAGTGCCACATTATATTGATATTATCCAGACCCTCTTGAGCCTCCATAAACATGGAGTTAGTATGCTGCTACTGGTATTTATATAAAGCCACTTACATACTCAGCACACTTAACATTACACATCAAGCACAATTCATCACAGAGAGACTGAAAGCAGAGCATTCACTAAGAGCTGTATTTATTTAATTTTTTTTTTGACGATGTTACATTCACATTTACAACACCTTCTGCAAATTTTTAAACAAGGGTAGAAATGCCACTGTGCGCATGTTGTTTGGCTCATTTTCCCTACAAGTCACAATACTTCGCTGTTTCTGGGATTGGAGGAAAATATCAAACTGGCTAAGTTTTGTAAGGCTCATGCGGTGATTGTTAGTACAGTGCTGTCTGACTTACACATAGGTATTTTCCACCTTGCGTGCATACGTAAATGTGATTATGGTGTGAGCAGCATGATCACCTACTAGAATTAAACATAGCTCTGTTACACTATTTTAAATTATTACTCTCTTTAATAATTTTATGAGCCACCATTCAGTGTATTTCTTCATACCTCCTTGGCTCTGGCAATTTAGCATAAATAATTTGGTGATGGCCACATGCTTCACTGCAGAAACATTAGAAAAGATGGGGGTGGGGTGGGTGGGGGCTCTACGCTGGTCACTGCCTCTGACAGGGAGTTGTTGAAATAGAGGGCATAATTTCTGGTAGACGTGTTACATTTATATACATGATTAATTGTGCCAGTCTCCTTGCTAAAACCTCAACTTTTTCCTTGATTTTACAGCAGTAGCTTCCACTGGCATGATTTGGCCCTTGCAGGTTGGTTTTAGGGTACAAAATGTGGCCTGTAAATGCTGCCAAACCGTAAGAAATTGAGACTAAGGGCTTCACCAAACTGTAGCAGTGACCCAGACACTAATCACAGGTTGCTAAACCAAGTCTTGATAGCTTGTGTATTTATGAATGTGCAAAACCAACAGGGGACTAAGTGAAAATAGTAAGTTACCATAGACTTCCTTTCCCCATTTTTATTATGTGACACAGGGATTCATATTGTCAGCTGTCAGTGGTACCTTATGTGTGATGTTGTATCGGGTGTACCTTATGACGCATCACTCGTGTTAATTGATATCTAGCACTAAGAGGCAGAAGTTTTCTCAGTGAATCTGATAGCACACTACTCTTCAAAACCACGAAGATTTCCCTCTTAAAGGAGCAGCACAACATTTTAGGGTCTACACTTATTTGCTTTTTTTTTTTTCCAAGAGTGAGATTACAAGATTGATGTAAATCTCATTGCTATGTGCTAAATATGGAACCAGAGTTAGACTGTGTTTACCTAGATTAGCACAAAGACTGTCAGAAGGGAAATAGCTGGCCTGCCTCTGTCCAAACTGGAAACAATATCAAGGATTCATAATAAGACATGGATACGGCGCTACTACTCAGCCTATTGCAATGAAATATATCCCTCCTGTGCAAAAAGTATTTTTCCCACTAGACCCCCACTGTAAAAGAGACATTTGTAAAACTGTTGACAGGAGACCTCCAGCTACAAACATGGTCAATTATTAGACTTTGTATTGTATATTTTTAAGCCATGGAGATTTAATATTTGTAAAACTTTTCCAAATCTCAGGGAAATATTTTTTCTAAATGACATCTAAATCACTATATGAGCAGCATGGCAATGGCCAGAGGCATGATGGGAAGAACACCTCTGCCAATATTTAGTGGACCACATACCCCAAAAGTAAATCCGGAAGTTTTTAAGCAACTCTATATATATTCTATACTGAATTTTTAATCCGGTATCAAGTCCTTATAATACATCTGCCTACAAAGAACTCTGAAGGTGAGAACATGGTGTATCTCGTTCGATCTAAAAGTACCTGTTTGTGATTTTAGGATGAGGGGTGGAGCAATTTTTTGATAAAACACCACCTTATCTTATGAGAATGTATAAAATTTCCAGCTATAGCTTAGGTTGGCCAGACCCTCAGGTTTGGGTCTATGTTGGAGCTGTAAATTTAAAAAGTGCACCGAGTAAAAAGACATTATTAGAGGGTCATGACAAAGGTCAAAGATATGATTTTTTTTTTTTTTTCCTGTCCCCATCTGGCTCAGCGAATAAATGTAGCCCCTTAATGGTTTGGTTTATTGGTGGTGCTGCTTTGAGTAACAAGCTAACATCACTGTGAGGCAGAAACTCAGCAAAGACTATTACATTTACAGCAGTTTCTTCCATTTGTGTTTACACTCAAACTGCCTCCATACATTACCTCGCAGATTCAGCACAGTTTGCTTGTTTTCATTTTTCGTTAGCTTTGCGAGCCTCAGCACATAACTCCCCATGAAACCACAAATTATCTGTCCTTTTTATTTACAGGTTAAATGTACAACGATAACAGCGTGTTCATTAGTCAGCATTTGAGTTCTTGTCTAAGCTTATATTTTTACTTGGACAGAGCCAAGCTAGCCATCTCCAGCGTTAGCTTGGCTGAACATGTTTGACTTAAGCTTTGCACTGAGGAAATTCATATCAGTCTTCTCAGGTCATTCTTGGAAAGATAGCACCAAAATGTAGAACTAATCATGTAATATACTAATAACAATGACTTAAACCTGACTTCTGAGTGAAGAACTCTGAAACAACATTACAGGACCTTCCATCATCAGTAAGTTTGGCTTCTGTGATTTATACCTCTGGGTTTTCCATCAAACAGTGGTTTACTTGAATATTTGTGCAGACCCTTGTTGAACTGCAAGGGCCTTGCAAAAGTCCTTCCAGTCTTGATTAATTTGATTAATTGATAACACAGCTGAGTCGAAGCTTGCAATAGAAGATTTATTCAAGGCCGAGGTCTAACATATTATTGAAAAGCTGGGGCTGAAAAATGGCAAAGGGACACATTGGTTTGTTTTGGCTTGGGAGCCTTGTTCCATTCTATGAAACGGGTTCGCAGACTACTGGTGTGGAGCCGCTCTCTTTTATTTGACTATGTGCCTCACTGCGAGAAAGGAAAAAATGGCTTTGTATAATCACCAACCAGCCATATGCCCCCCCCCCCAAAAAAAGGAAAAAAAGAAACGTTGGCAACTGTTTTTTTGTGCAGAACATTAAAAAGAGAGCAAGAGAGGGAGAGGGAGAGAGAGGCAGAGGGAGACGTTTCTGACCGCAACTCATAAACCGCACTTTATTTAGACTGGCGTGCACCCATTATTTGTTCACAGGGGCTTTCAGTCAGTCTGAGGGAAATATGTTCCAGCATCTGGGTGGAGAGGGTGGGGGGGGAGAAAGGGGGATGATGGAGGAGAGTGAGAGAGAGAGAGAGACAGAAAGAGAAAGGAGGTGGGATAAACTCTTGCCAGGTGTCGGCCGTTGCCATGGCGTTCCATCAGGCGACTCCATTGCGGCTCGGCGGGCTCATCAGAGACTGAATGCCAATGGGAGGGCGTTTGCGCTGTGGAGAAACTGAAAGTGGCTCTAAAGCACTGGGCTCCAACCAGACCCCCCACCACCACCACCACCCTTTTTCTCACCGCCACCCACCCCACCTTACGGGAATGTATAGAATGTGACCTGTTTGTGTGATGCGTGATTGACAGGGAGAGTCTATGTAATGCACTCAAGGCTGGCTCTCTCGGTTCAGCGTGTCACAGCCAATTCAACGTTTCCTGTCATATGACACGCAGAAGAGACTTGGGTTTAAAATAGGGCTTGATAATTTAGGCGGATGATTTGCTGGTGAGCAGACAGATTTGCCAGATTTTTTTTTCCCCATCAAACCCCAGGCCTTCCAAGTACCAGGGTCTGCATGGGTTTGGTGTTTTTTAGGGGTGGGGTGGGGGAGATTCTTGAGAACAATGTGCTCCAGCTTCAGGTAGGAATTGTCTTGTGTGTCTTTTTCTTGTTTTTTTTTTTTTTTTTACATCCACATGATTTGCTCCAAATTCCCAAAACCAGTGACATTTTGTCTTCACACTGCCATGGTATGAATGGTTTACATTATCAGCCTCTCCACTACCCATGGCTCCTCGCAGAGTCACCGGCGCCATCATCATCAATACACAAAACAGCTCCATCTCTATTCACCTATATCTCTGCTCAGCAGCCACTGTACATATACACAACCTGAATAGGCTCTGCTGCAACTCTTAGCAACTGTTGCTATGTGTAACATTGTTGAACCCCCCCCCACCAACATCACCACCACAACCACCTCTCCCTCGCTCTTCAAACGCGAATGACTAATCCATCACGGAGCGCACTGAAAGCTCTTGGTGAGGCCTCTGGAGCCGCTTGACGCCCCCCGTGACCCTCTCCTGGATGTTTCCTCATTACTTTATAATGTATTCACGCTTATGCTTCCATGGCGCTCGCCCTGGCCTCGTAATGGGAGGAAGCAGTGAGCTGTTCCAATGCATGCGAGCCGGCACAATTTGCACTTCATTTTATTAACAAAAAAAAAAAAGAAAACACACACATACACACAGCCAGCCCAGCTTCTGGCGGTGCCTTGCCAAAGCTCACCAGGCTCCAATGGTTGTGCCGCCGACAGATTTCCTGCAAATGTGACGACAGGATAGAGTCTCTCAGCATCAGTGGGGTACCTCCGCTGGCCCCCGGGAGATGCTGTCATTATGCGTGTTTGCAATCATGGGAGCTGAATACCTTGGCTGGAAGTGAGGGAGAGGACTGACGGAGGCAGAGGGAGTGAGGGAGGAGGAGGGGGGGAGAGGAGATTGAGGGAGAGAGAATGAATGTTTCGGCTCTTCGGCGGTGTTTTGAGCTTTCTGAAATGCATGCGCTATCATAGCAATGTTGTGTTTACCACAGCGGGAGGCAAACACAGAGTCGCAGTGGAGAGGCGCGGAAACGCATGAGACACAGTAAAATGAGCAAAATACATACATTAGGACTCTCTGTATTCACCACACACAAGCTGAGCTGGGGGGGGGGGGGAGAGAAAAAAACTCATTTCAATATAAATGGGAGACAAGCAGGGAGTGTGTGTCTTTATATCATCTTTTGAACATCTCTCTCTTTTGCTCGCCCCATGGAAATATCCAGCAGCAACCCTGGGACGAGTTTTGCTGGGAAGTCAGGATGTCAATGTTAATTTTCTTCCCGTTGCTAAGGAGACTCTTTCTCTCCCTCTCTCTCTGTCACACACACACAGAGGCCCTGGTTTCCTCCCTCCCCCCCCCATACATATGGTCACCAGCGCTTTCAAGTCAAAAGGAGCTTTTTCTGCTTCCTCCAAGTCTTCTCCAGTTGAGCAATCAGACACCGAGGAACATCTCCCACATCAGGCTGCTCCCCCCAACATCTGGGGGGCTGCAATGATTTCCAGTGGTGGTGGTTGTGGTGGTGGTAGAGGGCGGGGGGTGTCTCCCCCCATTGAGCTATTCAGAGCAGCTACTTTTGCACACACACAGCCAATCTTCTGCTGTGATTGTCATGCCAGTGCTTTGATGGCAGGGTGTAGTGGCCGCTTGTCTTGTGTTGGAGTGACACAAGCGAGCACTTTAATATATCAACACCAAAGCCCTCCCCCCCCTCTCTTCTCCTCGAGCTGGTGGCCACATCAACGGGGGGTGGTGGCTGGGGGGGGGGGTTGCTAATGTGAGGACAAGTTACAAGGAAAAGCAATGGTAAACACTAAACATTTTAGTCTGTCAGACGCCAAGTCAGAAAGTGGAAATCGCTGAAACAAATAGGTGTTGTGTTGCCGCCTCGAAATGATCCCGCTCAGCCTCCGTAAGTCACCTTTCCGACTGACACGCTGCGCTAGTTATCGTGTAACACATCGGGAGCTCAAGGGGGTTTAGATGATATGCTGTATTGGCTTGCATGAAGTGTCAGGCATAAACTCCTCTCCCCCCCCCCACCCCACACACACACACTGCAGCAACACAGAAACTGCAGCTCAGGTCATTCAATTATTCCCCCCTACACTCCCCCAGCTCTGCTGTCATGTTCTGACCTGCCTTGTTGGTGAAACATTTTAAAGTTTTTGAGTCTAAATCAAGAAGAGTTCCTGGTATTAGGGTGGAAATGACAGAAAGAGGCATTGAACTGCTCCAAGCCTTGTGTATTTCATTTGTTTCTTTGTTCCCCCTGAAAATATTTGCTTCCATTAAAAACATGTTTGGAACAGGTTCAGCTGGAGGCCACCATTTGGGGGGGCAAAAAAAATGTTGATACATGTTCAAAATAAACACCAAAGAGAGAACGAGTGTTGGTGTGTGGTAAGTTTTATTCAGTTTCAAACAGTGAAATACAGTCCGAAGGTTTCATTGACACATTTAATCACAATTAAAAAAGATCTTCCCATAATCATGATAAAATTATTGCACTGAACACATTAAGCAATTTGGTTTAAGTGCAAATTTGTGTAAATCATCTTAATATCAGAAATGCAATTGTAATTCTTAGCCTTTATTTTATATCCAGAACAATGACTGATTATTATCTCGATTAATCCTTCAGTGTTATATCTTCAGATGTGGCTTGTCTTAATTGACTGTTAAAAAAACCCAAATATTCAATTTACAATGACATAAAACAGACAAAGGCCAATATTGGAAAAGCTGAAACATAAGGCTTGAAAAATCAGTGAAATAATTAATTACTAAAATGGTTGCTGATGAATTGTACCCTCGAGTGTCAGTCAATCAAATAGTTTTATTCTACATGCGGATCACATGAGGACTGTCAGCCGCACACTTGCCTTTAACATGGAAATTGCCCAAACCATAAGACAACATCTTAAACTGATTTCTTCTAAGTGCATATGCAGGCAGCAACAGTTTCTGGCTGAGGGCTAAACAGGGAAAAGACAAAAATGTCAGGGATTTCACCGTCGAATCCCTTTAGCAGGCCACTGACACATGAATGAGGGCAAAGAGAGAGAAAGGAGGGAAGAGAGAGAGGGCGAGGGAGGAGAGGAGAGAGAGAAGAAAAAAGAGTAGACAACCAATTTGGGAGTAATGCAACTAAAAACTGACAAGTGTAATTTCATCCATCTGGGCCGATGTGTAAAAAGCGCTGCTCCGAACATTCCCCATGATTCCCCCTGATTGATCTTCCCCTGGTCTGAAACACCTATTATTAGCCACGAGCCTAATAGCACCAGGATGGCTCAGCGCTCTCCCAGGGGCCAATTCTCCGGTCATCTGCCCCTCACTCACCACAGCTGTGGAAACCAACCAGGGAGAGGGAGGAGAAACGGGAGGGGGGAGGCGAGGAGGGGATGGAGCTGCCAAGAGGGGATGGAGGCGTACCTATGTGAGGGGGGGGGTTTTGTTGGGTGAAGGGAAAGGGGGAGAGAGGTGTGGGGTTAGGGAGAGAGAGCGAGGTTGAGGGGACAGGAAGAGAGGGGTAGAGTGGGTATGAAGAGGAATATGGAGAGGAGAGAAGGGGACGGGATGGAGGAGAGAGGGAGAGACCGGTGGCTGGACATGCATGAAGGGGAGGGATGGGGATGGGGGGACATGAGAGGAAGGTGGGCGTGATGGAAAAGCCAGGGAGAGGTATCAGAGAGGGGGGGAAAAAAAGGAGACAAAGAGGGGGGAAAAAAGTTATTCATAAGCAATTATCTTCCTTAAAAAAAAAAAATCAATTTCACCTTTTGCTAATTGTTGAGATTAAAAAAACACCACGCAGTATATTCGCTCGCTTAATGCTCTTTTTAATTATTCAGGTGGAAGAGAGAGAGTGAAAACGCCATCACCGGGACATGACGCCTGACTCGTGCTCATCTCTCGAGTTCCACCAGGTGAGGAGGCTGCGCTCAATGCTAATGCCAGGCCCACAATACACCAGAGAAAGCTTGACACAAGGCACACTGAGCTTGTTTAAATTGAATTAAAATGGCAGGCCGTCCAGTACTTTCAGGTATAATGACACAAAAATGGTTATTTATTGATTTTTTTTTTGTTTTAGACACCGTAATGCAAGTGTAGGCTGCTGTATAAAGAGATACTGAAATGATAATATAGGAAAATACAGCTGTGGTAATTTAAAATTGGTCTTCAGAAGAGAAGTTATAGTTTATAAATACTGTACATTAATTAACCCTTAAAGTTAACCCTTTTATCTGCTGCTACATAATTTCATAAATTAATAAATGTTATTATATTTCTAACAATTGCTCATGACTAAAAGTAAAAAGTTATTGATTAAATCAAGAAATTGACACATTTTTCCTAAAAATTAAGCAAAGATATTGACACCAAAAAATGCTCTGATTTATTCACTCCAAAAATATTCAAGGTTGAACAAACTTGGAACAAACGCAGCAAATTCAAACAATAATAACAAAAGTCAACGTTCAAGGTCCCATTATGATGCCCAAGGTTAGATGTCGACAATAAGAAAGTTTGCAGCCTGAAAGTGAGTGAGAAATGTTGATTGCTGTCTGGCTTTTGCGATGGATTAAGGTCAGAAGTCATCTGTTAATCGCCCCTTCAGTCTCTTTGATTGAGTGAGCCCTCAGGTGAGGCGTAATGCATTTTCAAGGGCAATGATGACAATAATTGGCTGCCTTCACTTCACCAAAATGGACAAAGTCCTAAAAAATCTCCCCACTCCAATCTGACAGTTCAGAGCAAATGAAAATAACAGATATGAGGGCTTTGCAGGCAACGGATTAATAACTCTGATATTATGAAGCTGGCGAGACATGATCTTTTGGCCAAATCATTATGCTGATGAGCTGTGATCTGTGGCTTGTTAACTCAGAGGACTGTCCTGCTTTCCATGATTCTGTTAGAAATATCAGATTTGAATTTTTAAGGCCAAACTGATGTTGATGGTCACGTCCTGCCTGATTCATAAATTCTGCACTTCTTATTTAATTTGTCACTGAACTGACTGAGATTTTCTTGGTTATTTTTCATTTGTGGGCATTGTTTATTTTCTATGAAAAATGTTCTTCTGAACCTTGGATCATGTTGTCATCAGCTTTCAGCTGTCAGACTACGCCACAGACTTGAAAAATAAGTAACATTAAAGCCCATCTTCCGAATTTTATGTGTAGCTAAGGTTGTTCCCCATGAGTGCTTTTGGCTATTAAATCATAGTCAGTATTATTTAAGGGATTTTAAAGGCCTCTGTGTAATGCCCAATCATGAGTGCATTCTGACATTATACTACTTACAATAATATTTATGTAATATTCAGCTTTTCTAATATTTTTTTATTCTCCCAATTCTAGATTTTGCTAGTTTTTTTACAGGCTTGTTTTAAAGAGGAGCCGTGGTATAATAGCAAATACAAGATTTAAACACTTTAAACGACCTGGAGATTTAATGAATCTAATGATGATGATGATTAAGATGATAATAGCAGCAACAACAGAAGCACCAAATAAACATCGAGAGCCAGCTGATAATAATAATAGTATAATAATAATGATGGTGATGCAAGGTGAGAGGTGTGAGAAAAAATAGATTTAATTGTTTTTGAGTATTAAATCTATGTTAAATATATGCCAAACCCATTTTCTATGAATAATTACGTAGAATCTTTGTAAAAGCTTTAATAGTATTTTGCAGAGTAGAATTAAATTGTGGAACAATGGAAAGCTTTTTACTCTGTGACCTGATGGCTCCTTAAATGAAACAGATAATTTAGGTGTTTGCACTTTTAATAATAAGTCATTTGTCAGCCTGAAGAGGAATCTCTCTCTCTTTTCTTCAGTGCAAAATAAGCAGAAATAAATGTCAGTGCTCAGAATTTGAACTTTGGATTGCAGGCCTGCTCTTGGTGAAAATGTAGGGTTTTGAGCAAAATACCACGCATCATTTTCTCAGTTACTCCAACTTTGTGTGAACCGGATGCCCAAACCAAAACCGGGCCTCATCTGAAATGCAGTTTCAGGTAGGAGTGTCTTAAGGTGCAGCAGACAAAGGTCCACAACTATCACCTGACAAACTCCTTCAACCCACAGCTCCTGAGAACCCGAGCGGCATCTGAGAACGAGGCGCGCTTGCCCACCACACCATATTTCACCAGGTGTGACTCCTTTTCTCTTCACTTCTTTTCCACTTCGCTTCACACCGTGCTCTTAGATTTCAGGCTCTTTTATTTTGCAGTCAGTGTTGGCTATTGTGTGTAGCACTTCCTCCAGTGAGCCATTCATTCCTACATGAGAGCCAAGACTTTGCTTTTGGAGCACACACTGTTTTGTTATTAGTTTGTCCTGTTGTGTGTGTGTTTTCTTGTGAGAGATGCATCTACTAAATATTCCCACCAACGGGATTTTTCAGCATTTTGAAAAGTTTATCCCTGCACCAGATTAAACTTTCATGTCAATAGCAGTCTATATTTTCTCTAATGCCATTTTAAAGTGCTCCATGAACAGATTAGTGCTCTTTTTCACTGTTTATTTCTCTTTTATGAGGTTCATCTGGTTGCATTTGCAGATGAGCCTCTTAATTGAGCCTTTTAATTGGTCAATGGTGGCTTTATTTATCCAGCATATGCTCCACATTTGAAGTCTCACGTCACTATTATCCTATAAAGACGGTGCTTCACATGTTTACTCTGGCTTATCTCATAAAAATGTGTTCACAGCAGTCCAAACAGGTCTTACTAATCGTATAACTCAATTTATAATAAAAGCCCGCAGTAATTGTTCACAATATTTTGTGAAACAAAGAACTGTGTAGACATATTAAGATTTATTTATTTCTCATTCAGGGAAAAACATTGAAATTAGTAGCTATATGTTGCTTGACAGATATCTCATTAAGAATCCAGCCATTTTAATTATTATCATTAATGTTCCTGTAATATTGTCACTGACACAGTTGTGGGGGGACATTTAGTGTTCTTGCACAATGTAGTATATCCTTTCTTTAAGGGTTCACTATAATCCAGTGCACCGGGTGTCATTTCTCCATGTATCAGGCTCCACGCAGCGTGAGGCGCGTGCTCGGGGCGCGCACACAGTCTCTTCAGGTTTGAAACCACCTGCCTGCTCGGACACAGACAGACAGACAGACAGACCCCCCCCTCCTGTATATACTGATGATGGCCTCGCTGCAGGATCCGTCTGTGTCACTGATAAATAATCCTCAGATTACTCTTCACTACATTACCTTAACGACACGTTCAGAGGCATGAAGATATATTCACGATATTATGCTCGTTTTGTAAAGCTCCTGCAGAAATATTTTTTGTTATATTATGTTTTTAAAAAGATTATTCTTCACATTTCATATTTTGTTACAGTTTTTTACGGGACTGTTTTAAAGAGTATCTGCAGCACAATGTTGAGATTTAAACGAGCTGATGTGATGAATTTAATGATGATGATTATGGCGATAATAGCAGCAATAAGTAAGAACATAAACACAAAGAATAATGGCCCACTAACGATAATATTAATATTAATGTTTCGACCAAAATACTTGAGGATAAAAAATATATATATATATATATATATATATATATCTGAAGCAAAGACCGTGCAATAATTGACGAATATATAACGACTGGTGAGTCCAAACGCTTCAGGATTTCTAAACTGTGATAAACCCAGATTTCATCCTTGAATATTCAGATTTTTTTTCCTCACTGTGACAGGTTACTGTTCATTTGTACAGAACAGTTAAATATTTCACGAGTTTGCTTAATGTTCCTCGTTGTCAAGTATTCTTAATTTCTCTCTCTCTCTCTCTCTTTTTTTCTCTCTGTCACGACGGATGAAAAGGCGCTCTAATTATTCCAGGAGGTTGGGAAATAAATGATTGTCTTTGAAGTAGGCCCGGGCCTTGGACTACATTAGAAGCCAAGCATGTGATTTGCAACTGTTGAAGTAAAAACCCCTCTGCTGCAGGGTGGGGGGGACAGGGGAAATGAGGAGGGTGGATTCTCGGCAAAAAGAAAATGGTATCTTTGTTTGCTCCCCTTTGTTTACCAGGGGATTCTTTCTCATTTTTCCTCTTTTTTTTTCCATTTTTTACTAATTCGTTTCAATGGCTTTCAAACTGGAAAATGGAAATGTTGCTCCTGCCCTCTATTTCGGCGGCAGCGTCCTGGCAACAGAGCAATTTTCTATCATCAGGGATAAACGGCATCGAACAGTACATTCTGATAAAAAAAAGAGCCCATGATTGCTGGCCTTCCTGTCTGTCATCTATCGACCAAATCCTCTCCTTCAAGACCGACCACTGTGCTGTCAGACCTAATAATGTCGCGTATTAAGTCGAGAGGGGGAGAGAGAGGGGAAAAAAGAGGGGGACCAGTGTGCCCCGGTACTCTAGTCTTATTTGTCACCAACATAAAATTCAGATCAGCTTTTTGGAGGTAGCTCTTTTTGTTAGTGACTTATAGGATTCATATAGGCGTGTTCTCCAGGTCATACACACGTCCTGCGCATTAAAGCAGCAGCACCGAGCCTAAACTGATCCTGCAAATATTTAACATCCTGGGCTTAAAAGTGCAATTTTATTTCCGTCCTTAGCTATTTCTCCATTTATTTTCTTAATAATGCTGATAATGTGAGCAGAAATGCAAGGATGCTGTGGCCATTTGCAAATTTGGATTTTTCCACACGCTCCTGTTGCGCTTCGCCAAATGACTGAATTTCAGGCTCACTGCTGCTCGTTTCTTCGCGTCATTTCCAGAAACAAAAGACAAAAAAACATAATAAACTACGTGCCCGGTGCAGAGGAGCGAGCGGTGCAATCACTCAGGTGGGTCTAAACATGCAGCGAGAGAAGGCGACAAGAGAAACAAGCAGTCTTAATTAGGACACGGGCCCTGAGTGTGTGTGTGTGTGTGGGACCAGTGCGGCTTCAGCCGTGCCAAATTAAATCCATTAGTGTATGAGAGCCTTGCGAAGGCTCAGTGGCGCAGGCCTTTGCTTATTTGTGGTCATTTAGCTGTGCTACCATCACGCTACGCTGGGTCCATCTGAAGGCCCTCGCCTGCACCTGGGGCCATGCATATGCCAATTTTGCTATTTACTCGAGAGATAATGCAATCCTAATTTATGATGCAAAACTTATTGTAAACAGTCCTCTGCCCGGGGGGGGGCGCGGGCGCGTGGTTTTCCTTTATGACAAAACCGCACTAATTTTTCTTGGTGTAGTTGCACGCTTTTACAAAACACATCAAAGCTTCGCATAAGTGGGTTTGCATTTAGTACGCTGTGCGCAATTTATGTGCGTAAAAAGCGGCGCGCCACCATTTGGGCACGGATGAATTCTGCTGGAGCATTAAAGGCTGATCGGTGATCATTTTGGGTTCATGTGGGTGTGTGTGAGGGTGATGGGTGTGTGTGTGTGTGTGCTCTCCCTCTGAATCTAGTTACAATGAACCGTGCTACGCTGACAGCTGTGTGCAGTATACATCTGCGCTCCCCCCTCTTCGCCACTTCCCGCCCTTCGCGCGGCAGAGATGGAGAGCCGTCGACGCCTGGCTGTCTGTGCAGCGCCAGTGGCTTCGCCTTGCGGAGAAGGGAGACATGTTGTTTAAGTGCCTCCTCGGCCTCCCTCTCTCTCTCTCTCTCTCTCTCTCTCTTTCTGCAGCAGACAAGCCTCAGCGTCTCCACACACATTGCCTGGGGTCCCCGAGCGGCCGAGGAGGTGGCTTTCCATGCGAGCCAGTCAATAGCTGTTAGAGGGACCGACCGCAAACGCCCAGCCACTCGCTACAATTATGACCCGTGTCTTTGTGGAGCTCCTGTGTTAACACTCAGATATGATTAACACATGTGGCCGCACGGACGAGAAAAGACGCGCGGTGTTAAAAAACAGTCTGTTACACACACACACTCAAGAGTGGAGGAGGAGGAGAGAGAAGAAAGGGAACTAGTTTTATTTCACATCTTTTTCTTTTCTTTTTTTAAAGCGCTCCAGTGAAGATTTGTGCATAAATCCCACAGTGTCGTGTGCGTAAAAAGGACCGACTGTGCACATTACCAATTTGGGTTAAGGTGCCTCTCCCGCCTTAATAATATCCAAAGTGACAGGGGACCGTGTTAACCACAAAATAACGCACCCGCAAACGTGGCGTAAAAATATTCTCACTTTTCATGTATCAGACAGTGCATGTCAGGGAAATCCCGGGCCTGGAGTGATTTTAGAGAGTCATTCATCAGCGTTTATAAGACAGCTGGAAATAAAGACCACTTCTGTTAAACCACCACGGCCATTGATTGTGCTGAAGGTCAATCATCTACTTAGGGACAAAGTGATTTCTAGATTTGCCGCTGAACGCTGTTCATTTTGTGACTGACATTTTGACGAAGTGAAATATAAAATAACCCCCCCCCCTCACTGGAACGAGGCTGTGAACTCCTAATAGGGCAGAGTACAACAGGAGGCATGATACAGCAGGTGAAGCGCGCACTGTGTGGGGGGTTGATGTCTCATTCTCATTTGGTAAATGTTAAAAACGTTTTTGCACAGACTCAAAATGATTTTTTCTGTTAACATCCTACAGTAGGCCCCAGTGCAAGGTCCCTCGCTCGTCCTGCAATTAGACACGGTTGTCAGCGCGCATGCATGCATGCAATGGGATTCATCTTAAACATTTCAAAAGCACCCAGGTCGAGTGTGTCATGCTCTCTCCCTCTCTCTCTCTCTGCAAACAAATCCGTCCTTTCACCACTTCACTTAAGCTCAGCGAGCCTAGATTTAACAAAAACACCACCAAGACTTTCGCACTTCAATAATCCCGCACAGATGATGCTGCAAAAAAAAAAAGCCTGAAGAATGAAGACGACTCATCAGATCCAGTTAACATCACCGCAAAGCATGTATGTCATTGTAGTAACACTCAAAGGCCATTAGAAAAAAAGAAGAAAAAAAAGAGGCATAGGATCTGGTTTCTCCTCTGCGTGTCCAAGTGGAACACGGACAGGGGAATTGGCCACTATGTTAGATCACTGAGGGGTGACCGAGGTGTGCTGATTCCTACAAAGGGGGAGTCTGCACGACCACGCTTTTACTGTGCATCCCCCCTCCCAAAAAAAAAAAAAAACAGTAGAGAAATGATCAGCAGGCAATGAAACCATTCACCAGAAACACACACAAAAAGAGAGAGCATCCGAAAAGAAGCTCCTACCTGCAGCCGTCCTGTCGAAGAGAAGAAGCGCTCTGATTCTTTTCGTTTTTTGTTATGAGAGTTGAATCTAAGAGAGTGTGGACGGATGAAATGGAATAAAATAAGAAAACACACACACACACAGAGTCCTTTCTGGGGATGTCTTGCGGCTCGCATCCCTGATTCCTGTGCTCCTCTCTTGGTCCGCAGCTGGAAAATGATTATCCGGCTGGGTTGTGCACTTTTTAAATCCCACAAAGTAAATAACAACCGTAGCTGACGATAATAGCAAGGTACCAAGTTCTTGTTACAGAAAAGGAGAAAATTGAAACTAAACGCTGCATTTAGACAACCATTTTTGATAAGAGGATAATTGAGGCGACACTGGCGTATAATTAGGGGATAATTTATGCTATATCCACTTTTATTCCACCCTCCCAAAATAAATCCAGTCCATAATCATTACAGGCGAATTGTTCTTAATTTTATAGCTGCAATTTGAGTAAAGTGTGGCCGCTAATCAAATAGGTTTTCGTAGTAACTTGATTGCAACCATAATTATTTTTCATCGCCTTTTTTGGGAGGTGGGGTGGGTTGTGAAAATGCTGAATGCAACATTGCAGGGGAAAAATGTGGTGAAAAGTGGTGCAAAACACGATTTGAATGACTATTGCGTTAATATAGGAGGAAATAGCATTTTATTCTTATTTGCGAGCCGAACAGAGCAGCCCTCAGAGGCAAACTGTATAATTTACATATATTGAGGACCCTATCAGGCCTCATATTACAACGGGGATAAAAGACACTGTCAGTTTATCTCGGTATCCACCCTTCTATCTGCAAAATAACCTATTGTACCTCAGGCATATTGTTATTTGATGTGTCACATGTGCTGTATTTTGAATTGTCTGAAAGATCCTTAATCATATGGTCAGTAGCCCCAGGAGAGACTAACAGTTATAATATAAGTTACTTTCACGGCGGAGGGGGGCTTAAAGAGGGACTGCTCATTAAGCGACATCAAAGACAACACTACACCGCAAAGAAATATATATATATAAAAAACTTATTACATTGTCAAGAAAAAAAAAACAATAAATGAAAAATGTTATAATTTGCAATATAAAAAACGTGGAGTTGGAGGCCTATTTTCATTCATTTCCAAGGCTGTTCCACCTGTTTCAAGCGTTTCTTTGACATAAAACAGATCACTTCTCTGGTATAAATAAGTATACTGTTTAAATACCTTTAAAGGTATGTTGAGTGCGACTGGAATTACCCCACACTCATTTGTAAATGTTTATAAATGTGATAGAAAAATATTCTAAACGATTACTGATGACTTGTGAAGACTGATATTTCCCTTATGTGTGGCCACCTTTTTAATAATTGATTGATATTTGGTTTGAAAATGAATTTCCACTTCAATGTTATTTAAAAAGGTATGTTTGTGTTACGCTTTCTTACAAGTAATTAATCCCTCATGAAAGGAGGAGTTAAAAGCTGAGGAATAAAGAGGGACATATAGACTTGCGGGTTCATCAACCTAAATCAAAGTGCGCTATAGGTTGCACGTCGTGCGTAATTTTGGTTAAAAAAAAAACTAAATCGACTCAGCTATTCCTGCTTTTACGCGTGAAGCTTGTCTGTAGGAATTATGCGTCGTTCCCACCATATATTATTTCCCCCATAGTTGTGGTGGGAGCTGGTAAGGTGGGTTAACTCCAGCTCAAGTCTCCGTGAAGCGCAGAGCACTGATGACGTTGGGTTGGATGACCAATCGGGAGGCGCTGCCCTTTGGAGACAAACCATTTTACTTGTAGTGTCTGCATCAAGTCTGGAAGCAAGGGCTCAATTTTAACAGAATCCACCTAAAAATCTCTCCCTTAACTTATGCCTTCCTTCCGCCACTTTGAGTGAGAATATCACAGGACAAGGGGGGGGGAATAAAGACGCCTCTGGAAAATCCGGGTGTTAATAGGACAATATCTGTTCGCGGTGGAGAGGGGAGAGAGACAACAGCACGGCGAGAGAGAGAAACCCGATTTGGTCTTGAGAGAGAGGGGGGTGAGTGCTCTCAAGGCAGAAAATTCGATGATGACCATGACTACGATGGCTGACGGTCTGGAGCCTCAGGACTCGTCCAAGTCTGCTTTCATGGAGTTTGGGCAGCAGTCGCACTCGCAGCAGAGCTCCCCGTCGATGGCCGGCGGCCACTACCCGCTGCACTGTCTCCACTCCGGCTCGCACGCTCACCACCAGCACGACGGCAGCCCGTACCCCGGGACCAACACCTACAACAGGTCGTTACCCTACCCCTATGTGAGCCACCCGCACCACAGCCCCTACCTGCCATCCTATCACAACAACACGGGAGGACAGACAAGGTTAGACGGCACAGGTAAGACACCCCCGTTTTCACCGAGCGGAAAAAATTGCACCGCGTCGTGTCCGTCGCCTCCGCCACCTCCCTCCCTCCTCCTCCTCCCCTCCACCGGCGCTTGACAGCACCATTAGCGCATACCTTCTTTTAATACGGATGGCCCACGGTGGGGATCAAACCTTTTTTCTCTCCTTGCCGGTGTCGGTGTCGTGGCGAAGTCGGCGCGCCGGGCCGCTCCCAGTGATCTTCCCGAGCGCAGGTGGCAGCGACAAAATGCGTGCGTAAATGGCACCGGGTGAATCGAGCTCCAGCCTTTCTCCCGTCCCGTTTAGCACTACTTCACCCGTCAGCTCCCACCAAACCTGTTCTAACGCCCGGGGTAATGTTTGATCGTCGCGACCGTGCGGATCCTCACCGACTACTCGTGAAAATTAGGCAGCCCGCGCGCCTTGAATGTTGTAATTAGCATTTAATTGACATGTCATTACCAGCAATATCCTAAATATGACAGCGTGCGAGGGACTGTGGCTGCCGCGGCGCGTAAAAAGGCGATGCGAGCGTGTCAGCCTTTATCAGCCTGAATATATTTATTTCTACATTTTTACACGGTTTCATACGGAGCCTCTGAATTTTTCCGCACCTTCACATCTACCCCCCCACATACACACTCCGGTTATATCTGACACGGTTGATAATAACATTGATTGTTTTTGTTGCAGAGCAGCAGAAAACGACGGTGATCGAAAACGGGGAAATTCGTTTTAATGGGAAAGGCAAGAAGATCCGCAAGCCCCGGACGATTTATTCCAGTTTGCAGCTCCAAGCACTGAACCACCGTTTCCAGCAAACACAGTACCTCGCTTTACCGGAGCGCGCCGAGCTGGCCGCCTCTCTAGGACTGACACAAACCCAGGTATGAGGTGCAGCTTCGGATTATCACATGAACTCCTGCAAATCATCATGTGTCATTTTAACAAACATCAGCATCTGTTAGTGTGATCTGATTGGGTGTTTTTTGCTTGTTATGATTTAAAACTGCAGAAATCAAACAGGCTCTCGTCGTCTTTTTTTTTTTTTTTTTTTTTACTAATAGCACCCCCTCTCTTTTTCCCTCTCTGCTCTCTCAGGTAAAGATCTGGTTCCAGAATAAGAGGTCAAAGTTCAAGAAGCTGCTCAAGCAAGGCGGCAACCCACACGAGAGCGACCCCATCCCGGGCTCCATGTCTCTGTCCCCACGCTCCCCGACCATTCCCCCCATCTGGGACGTCTCGGCCTCTTCCAAAGGAGTAAACATGCCGGCCAACAGCTACATGCCCGGCTACTCTCACTGGTATTCCTCCCCACATCAGGACTCCATGCAGAGATAGAGGGGAAGGGGGGGGGGAGGGAGGAAGGCCAGAGAGAGCTGTCTGAAAAAGGCCTCCGGATCTCTCCGTCCGCCGCGCATGTTTTTCCCCCAACGTAGCCTACAATTTGTGTCAGCGCAAAGACTGGATGCTGGAGAGGAAGAAGAAGAAGAAGAAGCAGAAGAAGAAGACGAAAACATCCATCTGCTGCAGGATAAAACGCAGCTAAGCCTCGGTGTGATGACACAAACAAGGGAACTAACCTTTTTTTTTTCTCCCCCAAGCGTACATGGCTGTTCGGTGGGCTCGCATATTTGTTATGCTTTCATTCATGTCAACATCTGAACGTCAGTAAACCAAATATTATCAGTGACATTTTGGCCACTTTGGGGGCAAAGACTCGCTTACAACCCTCCACCCGCTGTGGCGCCCAGAAACTTCAGCCATGGTGGACTCCTGACTGCTATTTTTTATTTTTTTATTTTGAGGGTTTTTTTTTTTTTTTGGGTTCGTTTCTCCAACATGCAAAACCAAGCAAATTGTCTGTCTGTAAATATAATCTGCGATTCTAGTTGTACATACACTTTTTATGTTTTGTCAGATTGAGTAAACCGTGACTCAAAACAGATGCCTGCTGTTGCATGATTTAAAAAAAAAAAAAAAAAAAAAAAAGCTCCATATTGGGCCAATAACATCACACTCTCACAGGCCCGTCTCCCGTCACCCTGGTGTGCACAAGCTTCATTTCTAACAAGACAGCATGAACATAACGTGAATGACACGGTTGCTCGGTGAAAAGCCCGTCAGACTAAACATGTGAAAAATAAACCCAGAGCGCTCTGAGGCTGATGGAGGAGCCTCCACGGTATATAGATTTATCAAATGCACTTAACACCGGCGGAAATTAACTTACCCTGCCCCGCTGCTGTCTACATTCACCTCCAAAAGACATTTGCTCCAGGTCCAGCTCATCTTGTCATTTTCACCCTCAATTATTAGGAGTATTGACAAAATGTTTTCTCCCCTCTCTCCGTCCTAATGCGGGCCGTTAAATGCCAAGCTCCGCGGGATCGATGTTGAACAAAGCAGCCAGCTGCAGTGGCGTTCAATATGAAGGAGATATTTGGGACAATTTGTGGGTTTTTATCCAAGTGAGGCTTTTTTTCCATTCTCATAAATGCAGGCATAATTAGGGTAATTTTTGATGTAGCCCGCTGATTACAGCGTTTTTACCGTCAAAGATAATTACCTGTAATTTTCTACCACTTTTAATACTAAAAGGCATCTTTATTTGGATTTGAGGTAGCACAGATGGAACAAAAGGGAAAATTATTCGGTTATTCATATACAAATTGCCGAGAAGAGTGAGCGCTCGGGATATTATCTGAAATTACAACGCTGAAAAGCTTCATGCAGCTGTCAAGTCGCGGATGTCCCACTGGCGCACATTCAAGCCTACCTGGGCCGCCCCCCCCACCGACACCCCCCCTCACTACCCCACATCCTAAGACTGGGGCCTATCTGCTCCCGGGGGCCATGTGCACCCCCGATCTGAGGGGCTGCAGGGAGCCCGGAGCAGGAGCCGGGTAAACATCAACAAAGCTCCCCAAAATACACAAGTTATTGAGCTCCGAGGAGTGACACGTTTTCATCGTGTTTTGCAAATGGGAAGAAAAAAAGCTTTGACTTTGATCAGCTAAATCAGACAGATAGATAGAGATAGATAGAGATAGATAGATAGATAGATAGATAGATAGAGTGCAGCAGAATGACAGACATGGGGTGGGGGATGCAGGGAGGGAGGTGTCACTTCTATCAGCAGTATAGCTATGGATGATGTTCACTATACTACAGCATCATTCTCATATCAAAGCTCCTAACAGCACCTGATCAAGATTTCCCAAACAGCATCAACACATTAACTGCGCACATACACACACACACCTGCAGCGCCGCAACAAGCCCCGCCATAAAGACATCCACAGTCCATAACATTATCTCTAATAAATAATAATGAAAAAAGAAGGAATCGGATGGGGGAAAAAAGCATTATCTCCTCCATTTTCTCTGTCATAGTCCCGACTACACGACCCTAGAAACCCGGAGCTGCCTGAAGAGTAAGTCTCAGCCAAGAGTGTCCCAGCCTCTCAGATCAGGAACAGTCACAGGACAGATAATATAAGACTCGTCCTTACCTTCCTCCGCTTCTCTAACACAGACTAACCCAGGGACAGCAGGGGAAAAAAACACGCTCTGCACGGTTTTACTGCTGCTGGTTGAATAAGCAAATCCAGGTGGGGAAAGTGTTTGCACACCCTGGTAAGCCTTATATATTGCCTGCAAAAGTGGGCTGTTAAAGTGTTTGCACACCCTGGTAAGCTCTTATATATTGCCTGCAAAATTGTAAAAAAAAAAAAAAAAGAGTTATTACTGTTATTACTGTCACTGTTTAGTGAAAAAAAAAAAAAAAAGCCCTCTGAGCGAGCTGAAAAAAAAAAAAAAAAGCCCTCTGCAATCAAGAACCAAGCGCATCTTTGCAAATTATAGGTAATTGTCAATCCAGATTATGATAATGGAGGCCCTAATCCAGCAAATTATAGGTAGATTATGATTGTCTAATGTCCAGAATTATGATAATTGTGGAGGCCCTAATCCTGGAGAATAATTATTGTGGAGTGTTACAGTTGAAGCTGTCCAGTAAAGCTAACTGTCATTATTTAGACTCGATTTGCAAAACGGGGGGAAACTAGCTAGTGGAAAATTGAGTGGAAAATGTTCGGTTGGAAATAAACGGGGGCTCTCGATATAATGGCACCTCTAGTGTGTGTGTGTGTGTGTGTGTGTGTGTGTGTGTGCGTGCGTGCGAGAGTGCGAGAGAGAGAGAAAGATGGATAGAGGGGGACATACAGTAGTGGCGTGTGTGTATGAGATATAAAGGCCTGTGTGTGAATTTGTGCACGAGGCTGCGCGCGCGCCGGAGTGTTCTTGGGCGCGCGCGCGTGCCATGTGAAAAATCCAAATTTTCTCGAGTGACCTGCTCGCGATGTAATTACGGCACTGTCGTTTAGCCTACAGCAGAAATTAGGCTGAAAACACCAGTAAGCACCGAGGCGTTTTAGACCAAGAATTGCTTTTTTTTTTCTTCCTGCACCATCTTGCTCGAACGTGTGTGAGTGTGTGAGTGAAGGAGCTGCAATCAGGAAGAGGATTCTGTGTCAGGTGGAAAAGGTAACATGTATGGGTCAGTGTGTGGGTCAGATGCAGTGTTGTTTAGTGTGTGTGTTTGTGCAACATGTCCGTGCGTAAACTCTCTCCTGTGTGATCTTTGCGCATATGGCCGGGCAAATTCAATTAGATCAATTTTCAAATCCCCGATGTTTCTCACAGTGGCGCGGTTTGTTTAGCGGTTTTGCAGCGGCAGCTCTGGTATTACTGCCTGCTAATAACATGGTGAAATTGTGGAAGATTTTTTCTTTTCTTTTTTCTCTCTCTCTCTCTCTCTCTCTCTCTTTTATTTTACCCGGAAGGTGGGCTGCGGCCGGGAGTGGCAGAGCTCTGGAGCCGGTCTACCCCCACAGGAATGCGGATTGTCTCAGATCTCCGTGCCGCCCCCCTCGCCTCCTCTCTGCCATTCAAAGCGGCTAATTGTAGGGGACACAAAGCGAGAGCGACTGCAGACTGTCTGCTGCGAGGAGCAGGCATTTTCTGCACAGACGAGCTGGAACCGACTGAAAGGCTCAATCAGGTTCAGCTCCACAAAACAATGTGAATGTTAAAAAGGTGGTCATCACTGTGGCGGTCATCACAGGCAGCAAGGGAACAAAAATAATAATAATAATAATAATAATAATAATAATAATAATAATAATAGATTCAGTGTTAAATATTAAGATAATATGTATTAATGCACTGTGAAAACATAACTATTTTGGGTGCATTTAAAAATATGGCTTATTAAAACAATGAGAGTAGAAAGCCTTTTATATTGTCATAAATTAAATTAAATAAAAATACTACCGAGCCACAAGTGACTTCCACGGACAATATTAGTCTCTGTAAAATCTTATATTATAATATAAAACACTGCAGAAATTACAGCAGTGATATTTTAGGTCCACTCCAGTTCAAGAAGCACCGGGACTCAGTGAGGTAAGTGTAATTATTACAGGAGGGTGAGGCTCACCGTGGTACATAGTAGCCATGTTTACTCTTAAAGTATTTAAAATATTTTTTCCTTGATGTCTGTTTAATAAAGTCGAACATTTTCGCTGCAGTATTTTTTCCTCCATATGATCGCACATGTAGAATAATCTGAGCCTGACCACAAAAGGAAAATAAAGGCGCATTTCTCACAAAAAGGCAGATATTTTTCATCCCCATTTGCAAGACACTCAGTAAGTTTCTCTAAAATCAAAGCAAAAAATAATAATAATTTTAAAAAATCAAATAAATGTAGGTTGTGGTTGTGATGGCGAATGAAAGTGCTGAGATTTCGGAGGTTTTCTAGGTTCATCTCGGCGCTGAGCTGCTGTGATTTACAGCCTCGTGTGGAAACGTCACCTGAGGCTCACAAACATTATTTATGTGTGTGAGTCTTTGTCGTGATTTGCAGTGTGAATAAGTAAGGGTTAAAATAACAAGAGACTGCAGGGAGGCCGGAGGTTTCAAAGATCCATTGTCCATTTAAACGTTTAATAGTCTTCCAAAATGCAATAAATTACATGCACACATTTACACATTTTACACGTTTCTTCTATGAATGTCATCAAATACATTGCATATTCCTCTGAAATTTGAACACGAGTCCCATAGAAGGAGGAGGAGGAGAAAAAAAATGAAATGAACAACAGGGGGGGGGTTCAAGGTTCAATATAACGTCCCGCTCCAAGAGCCAACGAGTGCTGTATCGAGTTGGGGGTCTGCAGGTGGGAGGTCATGGAGCTGCCGGCTGAGCTGTACCATGACCCCGAGCTTTCCAAAAAGTTAGACGCCGTCGTGTTGATGTTTTGTGGCTGTAGGCTGTGCGGCCTGGAGGGGCCCTGTGTGTCCCAGACGGCCGGGGACTGCGGAGAGTTGCACGCCATGGGGTCGCTGGAGCTCGGGCTGTGCTCCGGGGGAAGCTCGCCGTTTTTCATGATCTTCTTCAATTTTGATCTCCTGTTCTGGAACCAGATTTTGACCTGGGAGGAAGAAAACAGGACCATTAATTCAGAAGCAATAGATTTGGAGGAGGCTCGGTGCGTAAAGGCGCACGGAAACAAAGCTCTCCACAAAACGGTCATTATTTTTTAACGAAGCAGCATTGAAAACAATAAAAAAAACAAAAATCTGTTAAGTTGCATTTGAAGTAAAACCCCACCTGTGTTTGTGTGAGTCCCAGCGAGGCGGCCAGCTCGGCTCTCTCCGGCAGCGCCAAGTACTGCGTGTTCTGGAAGCGCCTCTGCAGGGCGGCCAGCTGGAAGCTGGAGTAGATGGTCCGAGGTTTCCTCACCTTCTTCGGCTTCCCGTTCACCATCCTCACCTCGGGCTCGCTGATCTCTTTTTCTGTGAGGAATCACATCGAGAATCAGACTGCGCGTCTGCTGCATACTGCTCTTAATATTTTGAATTTCTTTACAGATGTGTCACCAATGTCTCTTAAATCCCGAGATAAAAACCTTTTCATAAACCAAATTTAATTCAAGACTGGCTAAAAAAAAGCCAAACACGTGTGTCTCATAGTATTTAAAAATCACATTGAATCAGCAGGTTTATAATAAACAAACAGGCATTTAATCCTTATTTACACATTTAGCTTCAGAGTGCACATTTCTGGATTTATAGACGAGAGAAACTGTCAGAAAAAAGCAAAGAAATGATGAAATGCTTTAAAAAAAACTCTCTGACACATTATTTACTAAAGCCGGCTGATTGTCCTCTCTAACAATAAGAAGAATAAAGTGGAGAAGTGCGGCCCGTACCTTGTGGGCTGGGCTGGGCTTGCACTCTGCTGTAAGTCCCGGCGTACTGATGGTAGGCGGGGGTCGTGTACGAGCTGTAGTCGCTGTAGGACTTGGTGGAGTAGTTTCCAGCGGATCCGTTCACGGCCGGGTACTGGTAGGACTGGTAGGCGTTGAGCGGCTTCCCGTACGAGGCGGAGCCGGGCGAGCAGTACCCGTGGGGCACTCCGGCGGCGGCGGGGCTGTAGTAGCCTGAATCCGTGGCGGTGGACTCCGGTAAAGTGGGGGATTCCTGAGACGGATGGTGCATGGTGGAGAGTTGAAAGGAGCTCTGGAAGTCTGAAGGTTTCACACTCGGGATCCTCCGGTCGAATACTCCAGTCATACTTCGAGACGGGGACGCGCGGGGAGTTTGGTTTGATTTAATTACCGGGGAAAATAATACAAAATAATAACAATTATTATAATAAAAAAAAAAAAAACACGAGTCGGTGTGAGTCCAAAGTGGCGTGGAAACTACTCTGGCATTGTGGAAAGGCTCTCGGGCCGTCGGGCTCTGGTGAAGACTGCAGCCAGCCCCGCAGCAAAGACTTGGTTAAATCCTAAATGGCGCTCTTACGCACTGCAGGGAGGATCTGGTTCCATTGGCCAAGGCGCGCACAGACACAGCTACACCCAATTCACTGAGCCAGCTTTCTTATAGAGGGGGGAGAGGAGGGGAAAAAAGAAAAACACACACACACCCGGGCTATGAGGCTGCATTGTTGTGTTTTTATACGATCAATCAATGGGAGCAATTAAAGTGTTGGCCGTGTTTGTTGGCCAATCGACGTTTTTCACAAGGATGAATTAGAGGGACAAAACACCATTACTGAAATAAAAAATAATAAAAAGGCCTCCTGCTGCAAGACTGGCCGCTCATTACGATTGTCTTCATTAGTCTTTATTTATGCATTTTATTAAGGCAGAAAGGCCCTTACTCGATTAACTTTTCAGAGGCAAATTAGCCCGAAATGAAGCGTTGAATCAAATATTTCAATCGTGTCACATCAAAGAGGAATTATATATAAAACAGAATAATGCAGGAAGATCACTGAGCTGAATGGTTATCATTTATTTTAACAGCTGCATAGGCCAAACATGATTAAATATTCGATAAAAACCATTACTGAAAATATAGTATTACATCCCACAGTGTTAAACCGAATAATAATCCGATATATTATCAGCAGATCGATCCAACATATTCAATGTGCTGTAGCTATAAAATAAACTCCTATAAAGAGTTGCCCTCCCAGTGAAGTTTTTTTTTCTTTCCCCCACCAAGTCCAACTGCTCTTTGATTGGCATGTATGATAATGCCAACACTGACCAGTTTCCCGGACGGGATCATTAAAGAAGGATCTCTTTATCTCCTCTTGAAAGAAAGAGAGGAGCCCTCAGTGCGCACATTGAGCGGTGAACAGCGCCGACCAGCGGGCAAACCGAGGAGCTGCACCCCGAGCTCAGAGCGGACAAAGGCCCGCAGAGAAAGGACTTGACAAAAGGAAATACACGGGTGATAAATCAGAGCTCACATTAAAAACGTCGTGTTAGACCACCGGAATAAAACACGACGGGCCACATGTAGTGATTTAGTAGAAAAACGTATAAAAACACGAACTATAAAAACCCAACTACTAGTCCAAAAGGCGTCAGCGGCAACAGGTGTGAGGTTATAAATCACAAATGCTGGATACACTGTCGTTAACATTACACTGTATCCTGTATCATATATACACAATGTATAAGAGAAAGAAGTAAGACACACGGAGTGGACCACACTGTGTTTTTAGAGGTGCTTTCATTGTTCAATCTACACACCAGTAGAATACCAATCTGTGTATATGGAGGATGTATAGTTATTTTTGTCTATAGCATGTTTGTCATTTTTACCTTCTATATTTTTATATTTTAATATATTTTATTATATTATATTATATATTTGTCTTAACCCTCATGGTGTGTTCATTTCATGTTAAATAATTTTGTGTTCCTGGTCAAAAATGACCGTTCCATTAAGACTCATCATAAAAACTATAATAATACATATATTATCACTATTTGTTGTGATTAGATTTTTTTTATCAACTTAAATTCTTGTGAACATTATAAGTTTTGTTTTTAATTTCTATTTGTTATTCATGGCCTGTATGCCTCATTGATCTGAGCTTATACATCTTGAATTGAGTTCTAAAAAACATAATTTCTGGATTATTTTCACTTTAAAGAAATAATCAGATGAAACATAGAACACTGTTTATCACAGACTACTTTGGGTCAAAGTTACCAACGACATTTGTTTTGAAACCATTTAAAATTTTTAAACAGTCACATAAAGTAACACCTTTTGTGTTCCTGGTCAAAAGTGACCGGGAAGATTTTATTTGTGTACAAAGGAAATTATTCCCAACACTACACTTAACAATTTCACAATATTCTAAGATCAATATCTTAATACATTAGAGAACAACTGTTATAATATGAGCTCTATAAAATGGTTTAATATTTATAATCCGCTAGACGCAGTAGCTGTTTGTAAGAGATGCTTTTTCCCAGGGTTTTCCCTCTTGCATGTTTCACATTTTGAGCAGTGTCAGCCTCGGTGTACAAGAGAATACCTTTTGCAAGTTTTAGATGACAAAGCCAACACTCCTGCACCACGCTGGGGTGTTTGATCAAGCCACAGCAGGATCTTCTCCAAGATGTGAGCCGGTTTGAAGGGCTCCACCTCTGATGGAGGGAGGGAGGAGAGCCACGCCGTTACTGAATATTTTCTATTCTCTTTTAATGCTTTTATGTGTGGAGCTTCATCATACATACATTTTTCTTCTCCTCTACCATCACATAAGAGGCAAAAGTGATAAAAGCCACAGTGAAGGTGGAAATATTTATTTTAAAGCTGTGATAAAGGTAAAAAAATCAACAGAAACTAAACAGCAACAAAGGCTTGGAATTAGATTAGTTTGGAAATTAATTGCCTAACTGACTTCTTGTAGAGTTGTGAGTTTGCTTCAGGAGGAGTCAAAGCCGAAGTTACCACAAGAACTAACAAGAACCATGACATCACAACTGATATAAAATCAGGCTTCTAAACTTGGTGGAGGGGTTAACTCAAACTTCAATGGTGTTTTTTTTTCATGCACATGTTGGACAATATGTGCAGATTGTTGCATGCACCTTGCAAATATATGCATTTCATTTATGGCACGTTACGTTTGCTTGTTTTCACATCAGTTATTTCTTGCTCTGGATTATATTCTGTCATCTTCAGCTTCTGACACTTCCTCCTCTAATCCATCCTCACTGCCAGTTTCCTGGCCTCTCTCCTCCTCACCAGTGTGGTGATCAAATATATAATCAAGAGCCTCACTTACGGTATATCGGCCTGCCATGGTGCTGCCACATAATGAACCGTGAGCAAGGCCTCATAAAAGCATTAATATACCAAAGCTACGAGAAAAGTTCAAGTTCAGTGTTATTGAAACTACGTTGCAGTTGTCTGTGTGTTGCTACTGTGGGAGAGAAACTCTACTGGGCAAAGGTTCGTATGTAGTGGTTGAAAGGGAACCCAAAGTGTGTGTGTGTGTGTGCGCGCATGGATGCATGCGTGTGTGTGTGTCCATCTGACAAATGAGGATGTACTTAAGTCAAATTTGACCAGAACACAACATGAGGGTTAATATTGAGCTGCTGTAACAAGCGAATTTCCTTGAAGTGGGATTAATAGTTTCTTATCTTGTCTATCTAGATAGATAATATGCTGGATAAACAAGCAATTAAAACACTTCAGCTGTTTTAATTACTCAATGGTCACTTTATTAGGTACATCCATACAATCTAATACAATTCAATACAACAGCTCTGCTTTAAATTCTACCTATTAGAAGTTTATAATGTTCAGTTTTTTTTTGTCTGAAACACTGAGGTCACAGTAAAAAGGTGTTTCTCATTTCAACCGTCCTGATTTACCAACATGAAGAGGGGCAAAACATTTGAAATACCTCTGTTCAATGTTCAATTCTGACCTCAAAGCTAAAACATGACTGAATTCACAGTCCACTAATACTGCACATTTTAAACTTCCTAAAGGGAGAAGTTAAAGGAGAGCTGCTGCAGTGAGTTGTATTAAATTGAACAGGTGGACCTAATTAAGTGTATGTGTATAATTAACCATATGGATAAATTATTTTCTTTAATTACCTTATTGTGTCTTTACAATTTAAAGTTATTTTTACAAATATATCAGTACAATTCATCTCCCGCCTCAGTATTTCTTCACTTTAAAGCTCATGTTTTTTTATTCCTAGCTGGGCCTACCTGCCTGCAGCATTAAAACTCACACACAGCTGCTCTGAATGTTTTTCTCCTGCTTCAAGCCGAGTTATTTCACCAAACTTCTCGTTGTACCTCCTTTATTGTTGTGCTTTATTGTTGTGCTCACGTCAGTATCTGAACTCACAAAAACACCACGGCGTGTTTAATTTCTTCCAAATTAGCTCACCTGGTTCTGGTACCCCGGAAACACTCCGCCCTACCGGCGCCCGCCGAGAACTTCTTCCTGTTGCGTCGAGCTCTCTGAAGTCTTTATTAACGAAGTTTGTGGTTCACCAGATCAACACTGTAGGTCACTGAAAGTAGAGCCATTAGCTGTTTAATAAAAAAAAAACAAAAACTAGCTTAACTTTGGTCGCACAATTTGAATTCGGGTCAAGACTGGGAGCGCGCTGCGTGCGTCTGACGTCACTAAAGAGTTGATCCGTCAAGATAGTTCCCCTCCCGTTCACGGCGACAAAAAACTTCGCTCCTAGCATGAATAGCATGAAGACATCAGAGAAGTCAGCTTATCTAAACTAAGTCAGAATCAGGTACCAAATGTCTTCCCTGATAAATAAAGTATTTTGATTCTGATTGATTGATTCTGATGCGAACACATACAATGTAATTTGACTCTTTTACAACACTCTCACTGTACGTACACAGAAATATACATACAGACACTAAAACAACAGCTTCACAAGGTAAAAATAAACATTAATTTAATTAATTTAACATCTTTTACAGAAATTTCACTTCAACTGTAGTCCTGATTGGATAAAAAAAAATCAGTGCAATACAAAATACAATAGAAATGTAGAAATAGACCACCTCAATAAAACATGATGTGCCACAAAAGCAAAGATTATATACTAAACTAAAACCAAGAAAATAATTGTCCAAAAGGCTTCAGGGGCAACAGGTGTGAGGATATAAAACACAAATACTGGATCCACTGTAGTTAGTATTACACTGTATCCTGTTTCATTTGTACCCAATGTATAGGAGAAGGAAGTAAGACTGCACTGTGTACACTCAGTGGTCACTTTATTAGGTTACAGTCTAATACAACACAACAGCTCTGCTATAAATTCTAACTTCACAAAGTTTACAATGTTCATTTTTTGTTGCCTTTGTCTGAAACCTATCATTTCAGTCCCTTGTTTTAGCTCTGTCAAAGCTGTCAAAGACATTTTTAATTTTTTTGTCCTCCATTTTACAAACATGAATGAAGGGTTAGCATATTAGAAATACTGCTGAATATACAATAGTCCAGCACAACACCACCTCAATCTCTGACATCACTTATTATCATTTATTATTAAAATAATTCTATTATATATTTTTCTACTAACTAGAAATATTAAGGTTACGGCCGCTTAACAGGAAGTGAGCGAAATCGGAAGTGTACGGCGGTGAATCATTTCGCCATGTGCGTGTCTTTTCTGCGCTATCTTTTCTCTCGGCTCCCGTTGTGTGTGTGTGTGTGCGTGTGTGTGTGTGAGTGTGTGTGTGTGAGTGTGTGTGTTGAGGGGGATGGGGCCGTGTCGAGGATGAGACACTCCAAATACTTACCACTCGGCTAACTCTAAATATCTCCATTTTCCGAACTGGGCTTTCCTCCTTCTTTCTTCTCGCACAACGTAAACACATCGTCGACCACGCATGAGTTTCGGCGGAGCTCGCCTCAAATAAAGTGGAGTAATCCGCACGTCCACGACACCACGCTTTTAAAAAAAAGTCCGACAAAATGTATTCCTCTGCTGGAGGTAAGTGTGAGCCGCTAACACTAGCAGCGGCTAACTAGCACACAGAAAACACACACACCAGTTGAAGCATTTTTTGTTTGTTTTTGCTGCTGCGTTACACCGACCCGTCGCTGGAGCACATGTCGGTGTAATGTTTTATTTGGCTTTTAATAAAAACCCGCTCTTTGATCCTGAACACGTCGTGCTGTTGTTAAGAGGAGGCTTTAGTAGCTTAGCAACAAGAAGAGGCAGTAGCCGTTAGCCGAGCTAGCTCCAACGGTCACTCGCCGCTGAACTTGTTGGTTTGTTAGTTTTATTTTTATTTTATTTTCACCATTGTTTGGCGTCTGTTTCCTTCACGAACCACTCGCTAACAAACACAGATATTTGTGTCGAGTGTCTCGCAGTTGGACGCAAGGTGCAGACTTAACAGCGATATTTAGCGGCCGACCATGCTATCTAATCTCATCACCAATCTTAGCCGCGGTTAGCTGCCAGTATCCAACTTCTATTAATCCAATTTAATTATGTTTTATCGTATTATATATATATATATATATATATATATATATATATATATATATATATATATACATATGCTAATGTACAGGCGCAGACAACCCCCATGTTAATTCAGCAAATACTTTATGACATTGAGTGAGTAAAGGTTAACCGCGAAATTGAAGTTGAATGTAGTTACAGTTCAACACTTGACTCTTATTTTGAAATGAAATGCATTATATTTATAGTTAATGTGTTTTTCTCTCTCATTTTTCTTTTAATCATGTGTAAGAAACTATACAAACAGTAACTGTAATGTACAGTACAGTAGTAATTAGTTAAGGTTTGTTTTTTGTTTTGCAGGAAGTATTTGTGATGTAATATTAAGATGATAAAATTAATAATAATAATAATAGTGAGTTTATGTGTAGTATTAGGCTGGTTCCAGGAGGATGGGTGGCTTCAGCACAGTGAGATTGCCAGCTTGGCTTATTCCCCCCTGTGTCCATGCTGATAAGGGCTTTTTGAAAAAGCTGTCCCTGATTCTGGACGGTGGTGTTTCGTGGAGGCGATAAGAGAGCAAGACTTGCTGAAAACGATGCAAGTGTTTGCAGTGGAAATGTACAAGGGGAGAGAAAAATATGAATGGCACACTGTGTACTTTGCCTCTGTGCCACATGAAGAAATTGCTCATGTTAAGATTGCTCATGTTAACTTGTCAGGCTGTATTAGACGACTCCAGCGTGTGTTTCCACCGCTTCACATGTTTAAAAGCAGTCAGACTAAACGGCTTATTGAGCGCTCATAACATGTAATTTTTGTCCTCTGTAGCTTCTGAGATGCTTGAGGGACCCCGTTCCTCTGGGTCAACAGGCTCTGGTAAGCTTTTCCCATATTTGGGCTTTAAAGCCTTAAACTGGTCCCGGCCTTGGTCCAGTGTAAAAGGCGACGTTATGCTTTTTTTTTCTTTCTGTACGTCCTTCAAGCATCACAGTTTGTACTCATCCAAAGTACAATTTAACCTTTTGACTGAATAATGAAATTGTGCAGGAAATGGGATGCAGGCGATTTGCCACCATAGGTGAGATCCAAAAGAAGACAGTGTGATAGTCAATTTCCTCTAAGTGCACCCCGTTTTGTGCTCTGAGAGGCCGTTCACTCTCACATGCTGAAGGTTTTTCAGTAGTGCCCGCTATATATTACTCTGTTTTATGGGTGTTATTCTGTGTGAATGACCAGAGCTGGAGCACAAAGATAATGCACTGAGGGAGAATGGAGAGTGTGCGCTCTGACAGTCTCGCTTTAATGTCTTAAGGTGCAGATATGGAGCCTCTTTGGTTCAGCATGTCTGCCAATAATGAGAGCTTGGTGTATTTCCTCCAGGGTAATACAAAGAATGGAAGGCACCTAAGGAAAAAGACATCTTTCAGGTTTTAACAAGAACAAAATGTTTCTGATTTAGAGCCAAATAGCTTAAACGTTGTCATTAATGTTCACAAGCTCAATATTCATTAGAAGATATCAATGTGGGATATACATTCAAAGAGTTTAATTAGTCCACCAGCTGGAAGTCAAAACAATCGGCAGACTAAGCGGTGGTGTTTCATGACAGCGTGACTCGCCACATCTTAATATTTCCAACACTTGTGGACAACTATTAGAGTGCTGTGCTGCAGATGTAAAATGACACACCACTCCACAGCTGCATGCTCACGTCTCACTTCAGATTGATTCCGGAGTTAATTTCAGGAGATGAATTGCAACTTTTGAACAGCTGTCACTTTTGCTTTTTATTAAACAGGAAGCAAACATCCGCACTGCCCTTCAAATGCTGTGTTTGTCCAACAAGATGTAGGAAGTTTTCATGATAAGGTCTCACTGGAAAAGAGTTTGACCCAGTTTCTTGCTGAGTCATTTGGTTCATCGATGACGCCCTTCACCTAGAGAAAATGAGTCTCCTGATTACAAAATTGCTTCACAAAGTTTTAACCCCGGAGATCTAATAACTCCTGCCAGTCAAATCTGGGATTATGATTGCCTTTTTTTATATTGTAGTTTATGGTAGCCCTAAATAGTGCGTCTGACATGCCACAAAAGACATGTCCTAGATTAGTTTTGCAAAATATTAAAATACCTTTTAACATCTCTAATTTACATAGAATGTTTGAGATAGAAAATGTGTTTTCCAATGTTTAATGATGCTGTGAAGGCTGTTTACATGAAAAATGGAGCATCAAAACGTAACTTATTTTCCATTCTGATCAGTTTAGAAAAACTGTGTTTCTTATACGTGAGTGACATTGTCAGGTTATGCATGTGAACATGCCATTTTTTTTATGCGGTCAATAAATAGTATTTAGGCTTTTTAAGGTCTTGGTTTGTTTTATGTGATGCTAATTATGTGCTTCATTACTTTCCTTCATTTGACCCACCTTTTCCAGAGCCCCCATCTTCCCCAGTTCCAGAATATGTGTTCAAGCCACCATCGCGGCCGGACTTCGGCACCATGGGCAGGACAATCAAGCTCCAGGCCAACTTCTTCGAGATGGAAATCCCCAAACTGGAGGTCTACCATTATGACATCGATATCAAGCCTGAGAAATGCCCCAGGAGAGTCAATCGGTACGCACGCTTGTTTACTTCTTCAGCAGCCCCTGGTGTATGGTGGATGAGCAGTTGGTGGTCACTCCAGACATTGGTGTTATTTAATGATTCATTTTGTTCTCAGTGAAATTGTGGAGCACATGGTCCAGCACTTTAAAACACAAATCTTCGGCGATCGAAAGCCAGTTTATGACGGGAGGAAGAATCTCTACACTGCCATGCCCCTACCCATTGGCAGAGACAAAGTATGTATTTTTTAAGGACAACCTACAACAATAAGAAATTGCAGAAAAGTGCATAAACATTTGTTTAAAAAATTACCCGTTTACCCACAGGTGGAACTTGAGGTGACCATTCCTGGCGAAGGCAAAGATCGCAGCTTCAAAGTATCCATCAAGTGGGTTTCCTGCGTCAGTCTTCAAGCTCTGCATGAGGCACTATCAGGACGGCTGCCCAGTGTCCCCTTTGAGACTGTCCAAGCCTTGGATGTGGTCATGAGACATTTGCCCTCTATGAGGTGGGTTTTTATTGTCGAACACGCATTGATGAAGGATGGATTGTCTTCATATGTCATTGTTTCTCGTACATTTGTCATAAGATAGTCTGGTTATAAATGGTTTAGCATAGTTTAAGTCATTACAAATTGCAGATATTTAATATTATTGCCGGGCTGTCAACAGGCTGTGAGGTACTGACATTCAGGGCCACAAGCAGTGCAAGTCCATGGAAATAAGTGAAAAGCAGGTCTCACAGTATGAGTGATAACTCATTTGCATTCAAATAAACAGAAACCAATTTCAGGTATTTCCCTGTTAAAGGCAGTCTAGCTGAAATAGATAAACACAGCATGATGGAAAAGTGTTGTACAACTTATTTTTTGTTTTATTTTCTGAACATACATCCAGGCAGACATTTTGGTTACATTTGTTTCAGTAAAATGTGAGAATTGACTTTTAGAGACATGAAACTTACATGAAATGCATACATTTTACTGCCTGATACTTTCATCATGAGGAACCTTGTAGAAGTCCCAATATGTCCCGTTCTGAAACGTATCTATAGCACCTTTATTTGCCCTGTTCCACCGATTTTTTTTTTTAAATAACTGACTTTCTTTTAAACACTTCATTTGATAGCTTCTCAGAACATGTTCATCAGGTTTCATTCTGTCTTCTGTTACAGGTATACCCCAGTGGGCCGCTCTTTCTTCACTCCTTCAGAGGGATGTTCGAACCCCCTCGGTGGCGGCAGAGAGGTGTGGTTTGGCTTCCACCAGTCTGTCAGGCCCTCCCTTTGGAAAATGATGCTCAACATCGATGGTAATTTTCATGTCAATTTTTTGCACAAGCCGCATGAAATAAAGGTGTTTCTGTGAATCTCACTTTGGCCGTGCTCGTTTTGTTTTCAGTTTCAGCCACTGCATTCTACAAAGCCCAGCCTGTAATTGAGTTCATGTGCGAGGTCTTGGATTTCAAAAGCATTGAAGAACAACAGAAGCCCTTAACAGACTCTCAGCGAGTGAAATTTACAAAGGAAATTAAAGGTAAGTAATGCTCAGGAACTCGCTTAGTAGTATATTAGTTTGTCAACAAGAGAAGTTTAGAGTTTGGGTTATTTCTTTGGGAAATGCATTTATGATAGGAGAGGAATGTTAAGCTTTCACTTAGTTTCAAGTTGTTTTTTTAATCATCAAAATTTTACAACAGCTGATAAAATAAGAACTTTTACACTGAAGTATCTGGAGTTTTACACTTAAACAGTTTCTGTATCTATTTATCCCTCTTTGTTTTTGTTTGTTTTGTTTTTGTTTTGTTTTTGTTTTTTTCTTTCTGTTGTTTTTCTTTTGTCACATGGCCACTTAAAAATTGGCCTTAATTTTTAACTTTTTTTTCTTAATCATGATTCGTCTGTCCAGGCCTGAAGGTGGAGATCACTCACTGTGGGCAGATGAAGCGGAAGTACAGAGTCTGTAACGTGACCAGAAGACCAGCCAGCCACCAAACGTAAGAAAGCTTTTCTATCTAATCTCAGGTCATAGTTTACTGTCCTGCTGCTAAAATATGTAATCTTCATTCAGGCAACAATGAAAGCGTTGTGTCATGAAATAGAATAAATGCAGATTTCGTGACGCTTGAAAAGACTAGCTGTATTTTTCTTCCTCTCACTGTTCTGGTGTGTGCTTTCCTCCAGGTTCCCCCTGCAGCAGGAGAACGGCCAAACTATTGAATGCACAGTAGCACAGTACTTCAAAGACAAGTACAAGCTCATCCTGAGATACCCCCACCTTCCCTGTCTACAGGTGGGACAGGAGCAGAAGCACACCTACCTACCTCTAGAGGTAAGTTCAACCTACTTCTTTTTACTTATTAGCTTTCTGAAAAGTTCCCTGATCAAATATTGACTTTTTTTTTTGGTTAATGTGTGTTCACTCCAGGTGTGTAATATAGTGGCAGGACAGCGCTGCATCAAAAAGCTGACGGACAATCAGACCTCCACTATGATCCGTGCCACAGCCCGATCGGCACCCGACCGTCAGGATGAGATTAGTAAATTGGTAAGTGATTGTGAAATAAATGTTTACTGAATGCAGCTCAGAAGTTAAGACTGTGCCTGAAAACCATTCAAGTCTCAAACATCAACGCCGCCGGTTGTCGAAGCCTCGGTTTCCACAAGTTTGACACGATTTCCAAAACAATGTGAGGCGGTAAACACAAAGTGTTTACATTGTGCCAGCTGCCACGTGTCAGGATTCATCAGTGTTTGCCCGACGGCCATGGGCCAGTAGCAAACCATGTTAAGACTGTGAACTCAAAGAGCTCACCGCTGCAATCAGGACAGTACTGGAAACACTACCAGAAAAACAAATAAACAACAGAGGCCTGTTAACATCAGTGGTTGTAGCTGGCCCCTGACACAAGACCCCCCACAACAGAACTTTAGTACGTGCACACATGAAAAAATAGCAGGTTGCCATGGCGGTGCGAGTACACGCAGCGGCTTGGTGCTCCCGTCTTTTCTTTTTTTGTTTGTGTTTTCTGTGATCTTTCAGTCGCCAGCGGCAGTTGTTTGTGGTGGGGCTGGACTGTTGGAGATTGGGGAGAGTGCGTTTCTGGGGCTGGATTTTGTACCGCCGGAGATTCAGCGGACCACCGAGGCTTTCACGATCCCCCTCTGCTGCCAAGGCAAGGACGGAGGAGGCATCGGGCAAGAGGGGCAGTCTGCATGAGGCAAGAGGGGCAGTCTGCGGGCTAGGGCAAGCTAACCTATACACTGTACAGACTGGCTCTTCTCTCTCGAACATCAGGTCACTCATCAACAAAATGGGACGAGATGAAGGCTGAGGATCGTCTCTGCAAAGATTGACAGCTGTGTGGCGATCGTTACTGAGACCTGGCTGGATAACAACATACCAGACGCGGCAGTGGAGCTAGCGGGGCGCTCTCTTGTCTGGGCAGACAGGACTGCAGCCTCAGAGAAACACAGAGGCGGAGCCTGTCCTACATATCACCGCGAGCTAATGCAAAATTAGCATTGGAGGAGCTGTACTGCATGATGAGTCTGCAGATGAACAACAACCCAGAGGCAGCTGTGATCGTGGCCAGAGACTTTAACCACGTCGAGTTAAAGGCAGTTTTCCCCAAATTCCGCCAACCCCCCCATTGTACATTGCTGCTACAATTTTAATGTACATATGACATAAAGCTGGAAGTCACCAATCTTAAGTTTGTTATGTGAAAACATGATAACAGTAAATATTCTTGATTGACATGCCAGCCACTCCTGCCATCCAATATTCTTAGAAACCAGTTGTTGGTAGGTTTGATGTGTCACTGTATGTCACATGGTCCAGTGATCAGTTGGGACTCAAGATTCTGGAAAAACTAAATTGATAGGAGCAAAAGACAAGAAACTTTTGTGCTTTAAAAGTTCAGTGGGTTCATAGCTTGTTTCTGGACTCATTTTCAAAAATAGGCTTTAGTTGAGTGTTTAGATGAGATAAAAGTGTTTCTGCCCATACAGCCAAGTTTTCAATTTGACACCAAGCACAGGCCAGGCTCAGTGGTGTTTGTTGGTTGGCTACTAGAGGCACCACTAGCCAACGTTGGTCATAAATGTTTGATACCAAACAAACCTACCATAGTTTTCAGTTTCAGTCATATAGTATATATATATATATATATATATATATATATATATATATATATATATATATATATATATATATAGGTTCACACCATCACTGCTATAGCAACACAGTGAGAATTCTCATTCGTAAATATGTCTCATTTAAAATAAAGATTGGTGATATTAAGTGTTGCCTTTTTATATTAATATATTTTTGTAAGAAACTACAGGATGTTGCATACAAACATTTACAGTTGTATATATCATGTCTACATTTGAAGAATCATTTTATAATCTGAACTTGGTGTGCAGCCATTTAGATGACATGACAGTTTGAGATTCTTATTTTATTCAACTGCTGTTTTTTGTTTTTGTTTTTTTTTTTTCCTAGATGAGAAGTGCCAACTTCAACACTGACCCATACGTTCGTGAATTTGGAGTGATGGTGAGGGATGAGATGACAGAAGTGAATGGCCGTGTCCTACAAGCACCTTCTATTCTGTATGGAGGCAGGGTACGTCACTCACCAGTGTGCATGTGTTGACAGGGGGCCAGGAATTAATATCCTGCATGCAGCTGCAACACGGTTCATTACTAGATATTATGTTTTATTGGAATTGCTTCATCCCGTTTGCAGAAGCTAGCTCTAACAATACTGTTGTCATTATATGATTTTTAGAACAAAGCAATAGCCACACCAATCCAGGGAGTCTGGGACATGAGGAACAAGCAGTTCCACACTGGCATTGAGATCAAAGTGTGGGCCATCGCCTGCTTCGCACCGCAGAGGCAGTGTACTGAACTCCTGCTCAAGTAAGTGAAGTGCTCCAACATGCTGTAAAATGTATTTCATGTCATTGTGAACATGTGCCTTTTGTTGGGGTTGATGGCAGGCAGCCCATAATTATAACAATCTGTGAGAATAGAGTTGGCCCCAAAACACGCCATATACACGCCATATACTTCTTCTATACAAGTATAGAAGAAGAAAAAGGGTATATTAAATGCTGCCACCAGGAGCACCGACACCGCACCGAGCTGTATCATTTGATTTGTGCCTCTGTTGGGTCTTTCACAACTGCCAGGACAGCCCTTGTCTCCCTCAGTCGCTCACTGTATTGCCCTCCCGAGGACCCAAAGTATTTTAGCTCTACAGGGGCATAAAAGTGCAGGTTGAGTATGTGCAGCTGTGCCATTCATTTGCAGGGCCTTTTGTTAGGTTTTGACATTTGCATTTGTGTACTTGTATAGGGGCTTTTTGAAGCTTTATGTCAGTGTTGACACATGTTTGACGCCAAAGATAGCATGCACAAAGCTTATAGATGCAATTGTATCTGGGTTTCATGATTGTCTTTTTAGATGTATTGCTGTTCCTGTGTAATTATAATGTTCTTAATTTTCCATATGCAATGTTGTTGGGTTAAAAAAAGAATTTTTAATTTTTTTTAACAATCTAGTCAAGATACACTAGGTTGTTCATGTTTTCTAGTATTTTATACCTTTTTATTAGGAGAGAAGAGGTATGACATGCAACAAACTTAACTTCATGTCTCTTATAACTAAACCGCCAAACTTCACTCAGTGTGAATAAGCAAGTTCCTCGTCCGTCTCAGAGCATTCACAGATCAGCTGAGAAAGATCTCGAGGGATGCGGGGATGCCCATTCAGGGGCAGCCTTGCTTCTGCAAGTACGCCCAGGGAGCAGACAGCGTGGAGCCCATGTTCAGACACCTCAAGTACACCTACCAGGGCCTCCAGCTGGTGGTTGTCATCTTACCGGGGAAGACGCCCGTCTATGGTGAGGGATTTGCTCACTCCACTCTGTTGGTCTTGTGTCATTTAGCGAAGAACATGATTTTTTTCTTGCACACAATCAGTGTGTCTTTTTACAGCCAAATATAAACACCATTGGACTAAACAATAATGCCATGACAGGGTGCAATTAGGGTCAGACAGTTTTAGTGGTTAAAACAGAAGGGTCATGCTAATACTGATGTATTGCTAATACATCACAAACTCTAGTTGATTTAAACTAGATGTGTTTTGCATTTGCAAGGCATACCATCAAACAAACTCTACTCCAAATCAGTGAGGATTTGTGTGATTAGAGAGTTTTATTTGAAGCACTGGCAGCTGGTCTGGTGTATCTGAACATGCCTGCTGCTTTGGTGCCTGCTGAGCGAGTTTTACTGCTTCTATTTCTGCTCTACCAACCACAAGGAAACACAGACCAAGTAAAGCTACATTCTCTCTATGATTCTGCCTACCGACTCTCTCATTCACTTCCCAACTCACTCTGTCATTTAAATGTCAGCAATCCCATTTGACATTTGCAACAAATTAAAGAGTTAAAGAGACCAGTCCGTGACTTCAGTCCACAATGGCTGCAATCAGTCAGAGTACCTGTTAACACCTGATGTGATGCACCACAGTCAGAAGTCAAAATACAAAACATCAGTATTGTACCTGACCATGTTTATTGAAACAACATCTCCTTGTCTCCTGACGTGTGTTGCAGCTGAGGTGAAACGTGTCGGGGACACGGTACTTGGCATCAAGGCCACGCAGTGTGTGCAGGTGAAGAATGTTCAAAAGACAACACCTCAGACTCTCTCCAACCTCTGTCTGAAGATCAATGTCAAGCTGGGCGGTGTCAATAACATCCTCCTTCCGCAGGGCAGGTTAGTGAAGATCCTGAAATGAAAAAATGCATGTCTGTGAGATGTAAATCTGCTCAACTTTTATCCAGAAATCAGAAAATATCAATTTTTTTTGCGCTCAATTTCACACGTGTTCCACTCCAGGCCTTTGGTGTTCCAGCAGCCAGTGATCTTCCTCGGTGCAGATGTGACTCATCCGCCTGCAGGAGATGGAAAAAAGCCTTCCATCGCTGCTGTAAGTAATACCACAACAACACAACATGAACATCTACTCTTTAGAAAACAGTACTCCAGTGGAGTGTCATGAAAAAAAATCACAGAGAATCACCAAACATCTCTGCAGCCTTTAAACTTGTCTTTAAAGTCATTGTTTCGGCTTTATGGCCTACATCTTTATTGTGTGGCTTAGCTGCTCCCAGCAACCCCCGCAGGCAACCATTGTCAGCAAAAACCCACCAAATGTCTGTGTGGAGCTTTGAACTCAGTAGGAAGCAAAGTTCCTGAAAGTTGGTGGAGAAACTTGGATGTCGTCTCTGTCTGCAAAGAATCGCCTATTTTGAAATCTAGTTCAATCGAAAGTTATTAGCTGTAATGATTTGATAAGCTAGTGATTCAATAGCAGCTGTGTGTTTGTCTCTAGGAGGCCAAAATCCATTAACAGATCTTTAATGAACACTTCTACACTGAGATTAGTTAATAAACCAATACCCGTTCCAAGGTTGCAAATAATGAGACAGAGGGCAGAAAGGGTCCATCAGAAGGTGTGTTGCATGTTAATGAATACTCTAAGACACTTTTAAAGCTCTAAGAGATTTTAAATGCCTTTTGTAAGTCAATCCTTTCATTTGGTACTAAACAAGATTTCTTTTTCAGGTCGTTGGTAGTATGGATGCCCATCCCAGCCGATATTGTGCCACAGTCCGTGTGCAGCAGCACCGCCAGGACATCATCCAGGACCTGGCCACCATGGTGAGGGAGCTGCTCATCCAGTTCTACAAGTCCACCCGCTTCAAGCCCACCAGAATCATCTACTACCGTGATGGCATCTCTGAGGGCCAATTCAACCAGGTGACGCACATATCAGCGATAATGCAGAGTAACTGAATGTGCGTTTTTCTTATCACACTTTTCCCTGGTTAATCTTTTGTATCTTTTGACTTGAATGTGTGCAGGTCCTTCAGCATGAGCTGCTGGCGATCCGTGAGGCCTGCATAAAACTGGAGAAGGACTACCAGCCTGGGATCACCTTTGTGGTAGTACAGAAGAGACACCACACAAGGCTGTTCTGTATGGACAGAAATGAGAGGGTCAGTATTGTGTCATTTGTAGGGGTGGGAATTTTGTAACTTTTGTGACAAACTTTATTAAAAAAATATAGTCCACATGACTTTGAGGCCAAAACTTTTTGGGTTCTTCCTTTGGGTTGTCATGTCCTGAAAGATAACAAGCAGTAGTAAAATATGTTTTGTGTGGATTTCTGCAGGTTGGAAAGAGTGGCAACATTCCTGCGGGCACCACAGTGGACACCAAAATCACACACCCGTCAGAGTTTGACTTCTACCTTTGCAGTCATGCTGGCATTCAGGTAAGAACTGGATTTGGAGTAACAAGTTAGAAGAAGAATGAGAAGAATCATTTATTTATTCCACATGGGGAAATTAACATTTTTCACTGTTTTTTGTTAACACACATTTTTACATATACATAGGGAATACACAGACAGCACATGCAAGCTGGCGGAGAGATGCCAGAGTGAGGGGGCTGCACCGTAAGCACGCCCCTTGCTCAAGGGCACCTCGGCAGTGCTCAGGAGGTGAACTGTCCAGCTACCAGTCCACCTCCATGTAGACTGGTCTGTGGGGTACTTGAACCGGCGACCCTCTGGTTCCCAAGCCAAGTCCACCACAGACTGAGCTACTGCCGCACTAAAGTTAAACTGGCCATGTAACTGCAGTATTTTAGAAAAATGAATTAAAATGTAGTGGCAAATGGAACTGATTTTGAATAGATATTCAAAATCAGACAAATAGATCATCAGCCAAATTGGCTGATAACAAAAGAATTATTGATGGTGTTTCGCCTGGACACAAAGGCAGCACTCCTCATCATTTTACCATCATTTTACCAGGGTACCAGCAGGCCGTCTCATTACCATGTGCTCTGGGACGACAACCACTTCTCTTCAGATGAACTGCAGGTCCTCACCTACCAGCTATGCCACACCTATGTGCGCTGCACCCGGTCAGTTTCCATCCCAGCACCAGCTTATTACGCCCATTTGGTGGCTTTCCGAGCCCGCTATCACTTGGTGGACAAAGAGCATGACAGGTAAGGACTATGAAAACACAGCTTTGTGTTCGTATATACTTATAAATGGAATCTTACGAAATCAACGCTTTTAACCTTCCTGAAAATTTTTTTTCCATTTCAGTGCCGAGGGCAGTCACACATCAGGCCAGAGCAACGGGCGCGACCAACAGGCCTTGGCCAAGGCCGTACAGATCCACCAGGACACGCTGCGTACCATGTACTTTGCCTGAGAGCACACAACCCCAGATTGGGGTGGGTGAGACCCCGCTGATGAAACACATGACCCCTGGCTGTCTCACTGTGAGCTGTAGATAGCATCACAGTGGTTTCACTTAGTGATCTCCCCACCTAACAGTCCTGTCCCATGTCTACAATTGTATTACAGCTCCCGACTTACCCAAACCAAGCCAGCTATTAGACTGTATGATGCAGATGAATCCCTCTTTTTTTGGGGCTTTTGAGCTGGAAGAGGGTTTATTTACATGTTGTGCATTAGTGTGTGTTTGTGTTTGTTGTAGGGAAATACATTCTAAAGCATTCAAGAAAAGGTTTGTACACTGACAGAAGAAAGCTACCATTTCTAAACTAGTGGACAGTATCATTACACTTTGGGGGTGATTTTATAATTTAGAAGAACCCTTCTTCTCCTGTTTCTATTGCTTGTTAGTGTCATGGTGCTCGAAGGGAGAAGGATCAAATTCATCAAAAGATGAGGGGGCCTGTTCACTGTTTATATGCCTAACGATGTGCTCCTCTGACAAACATTATTTATCAGCCAATCAAAGCAAAGTGCACTGACCAGAATGGGTACTTCAATCAGGACAAAAGTACTTAATATATTGAGGGTTGTGTGTGATTTTTCACATAGGGCACTATGTGATGAAAAGTGCCATTTGAGACAACCTTTCTTTTGTCGTTTCTGTGTAAAACTATGAATTATTAGGCCCACGTGTGCTGGGTTTTTCAGTATTTGTCCTTGATTGACACTGACAACTGTTTTATGCCAAATCTGGTGACGACTCACTAAAGGATTCTTTGCATCAGATTTAATATAAACCCTTGAACCAACACTTAGTTTGTTCTAGATGAGGGCTTTTAGTGTGCACAAAGAAATCGGAAGAAGCGCAATTTTATCCTTGTCTGCCTCTCTTGTTAGTCTGAACTGAAAGAGCTGCACCTAATTCCCATGCCAAGAAATAGTGTATCGGGACTGGTTCCCTACAAGGACACCATTCTAATGTACTCTGAGCCGTGTTGACAGACGACACACAATGTTGAAATCAACATAGAGGGGAACTTGATGAAATCTTTCTGTTTTTTTGTTTTTTTTTCTCTCCCCTTTGGTTTTTGTAGTCTAATTTAATTTCACCATTTTTGTAATGGAAGTGCATGTAGCTGACTCATGTTTTAGACATTTAGGCATTTGTGACAATTATTAGTTTAATTCCTTTCTACATATTAACCCTACTTTTACGTTTTAATGGACATAGCAGCAGGATAGTGTTTTCTGCAGTGTCTTTTGTCAGAGCGGGATATTTGTGTGGCGTCTCGATATCCAGGCATTCGGTACAGTGGAGTGAAAAGCTGCAACATTTTAGAGTTTAACTGATCGAAATTCCCTTAAAAAAAAGGAAAGAAAAAATTATAGCGTTTGCTCCAGGAATTGGGAGCAGTCATCGCACAAAAGCTTGGGTTTTATGCAAATGACTTTTTGTGAGTCTTTATACTATATAGTAACGTTGGTAATAAGGTATATTTTGAATAAGCTTTCAGTGGAGGCTGCTGAAAATATTATACAGATTTTTTTTTTTTTTTTGACCGGCCCACATGTAGTCTAAATTAACACTGTCTATTTGTATACAGATTTTAAATGCAAAATATTCTCTTCTCTTGCCTTCAAAGACTGTTACGGTCTTACTAATAATTCTAGACATTTCCTAACATCCCACCAAGTTTTACTACTAAGTTAAGCTGGCGAATGTTCTCATAGTCTTGATAGGAGGCGAAGTAGTCTATATTTTCTAACTATGCATTGTTTTTAACCAAGAGATTTAGCAGTGGGGTATCTCACATGAATTGGTGTCATTTATAGAGGTAGATAATCAGGGCTTTTTTTTTTTTTTTTTTAATGATTGTTTTTTTGTTTTTAGCATGTCGCATTTAGTGCGTAGCGTTTCTTAGTGCTTATCAGCGTCTTCATGCCTTTCTAAAGGGGGGGATGAAGTATTTATGTGGTCATTTGCAACGTTGTAGATTTTATAGCCTGAAAATTGGGTGTATCCTTTGTAACACACAATCTTTCTTAGCCAAACAAGATTACAAACTTTTTACATGATTAATATTCAAAACACATGGAAGCACAAAAAAATAAGGACATCTTGATTATAGGTGCTAGAAGTTTTCACTGTAAACCACCTTAAATCCTCACTGGACTGGTCAACAAGGCTTTTTACTTTTATGTTAAAAAAAGAAAAAAAAAAAGACGTCATCATCTTGAGGATCTTTTCTCTCCCTTTTGACGACCTCTCTGTGTTAACCCTCATTACCTGTAAAGCAACTAGAAATCCGACTGACTGTGTTTGTGGGGCATTCTGAAAAAAAAATCACGTACTTGATATTTACTGTTATGATGTCAATATTGTTCTTATCGGTGCTGGTCTCACAACGTGTAAATTTGGATGCACTTTTCGATAGCAGAGCGTTGTTGGTATGACTCCTACAGACGTGCGTTCCTCAATCGAAGCAGGAGGCTCGGCCGTAGCGCGCGACACTGGTGTAATTGTATGGAAATGGCCGTGTGTTCTACCTCCTGTTACCTGTTTAAGTGTTATGGTAACATCACACTGCTGGCCATTTCTGTATAATTACCCCTGCTATCTTATCTAATTGGCATTGTTTGAGTCTTGCATTGACAATAGAGGTTTTTAAACGCTTGGTGTGCATGATGGTGAACATGCTTTCTCAGTTTATGTAGTTTGTGTGATTTTTTTTTTTTTTCCTCATAGTTTTACTCAAACTAATAAGAGAGAGTGTGTGTTTTGTTTTGTTTTTTTTTTCCTTTGAGGGGTTTTGAACGTTGAGCTGTACGACCAAATTCTTGGAAGTGTGTTTGTATTCACATACAGCTTTCCCTTTTTTCTTTCCTTTTTATTCTATGCACCAGTGAAAAGACAGACTTTTTTTATTTCTTGTTTGGCACCTTGATTTTCCACTTGAGCAATTATACCAACAAATGCAAAGCCCAAGCCAGGTATGATCAGTCGCATATCCTTAATTTTTGGAGAAATTGTAAATGCGCCTTTGGGGTGCTGCTAGTGAGACTGTTAAATGACGCTTTCAAGCTAAAAACAATACAAAGAGAAATAAATCAAGCACATATATAAGTCCTCGTGAAAACATGTTTGTAAGGTGTGTAATTCAGCAAGGCCTTCAATCAGTTGGGTTTCACCGCTGAACGTCGTGACATTTGTAGTCATGTGATCATGCCATTGAAATACAAAAATGTATGACTGGATCAGAACCAATGAATCTTCCGTTTTGTTTTACAGAGACTGATGTCAGGTGGAGCCTCTGAGTTTGGAAATGTGAATGTTCTCGGAAAATGCCATATTGTCATTGTATAGAAAGTGGTAAAGTGAGCAGGTGTCCTAAATAATTTCAGACCATCAAGGTGTCTTTTTTGGGGGGAGGTGGCTTTGTACTTGTTGTTACTGCTTCTTTGTGTTTTTACATTACCTTTACCAGCACCTTAAAAAAAAAAAAAAAAAAGAAAAAAAAGAAAAAGAAAAAAGAAAAAACGTCATTCAGAATGGCATTGCTTTTCCTGGAGATAAAACTCGACATTTGACAATGTTTTTGCACTAAACAAGAATGGACTTTTGTAGCTGTTGCAGCATTAAGAGTATTTTATCAGGTGGCAGACTGGCAGACTCCTCCTGTTTTTTGTTGTTTTTTTTTTTTTTTATAAAAAAATAGTAAGGAGGAATTGGTGGCTTTTGAAAATAGACTTAGAGACTTAGCCAACAGGCCTGAGAGCCTCGTTGTGTGCCACACCTGCCGACCAGGAGGGATCCGACCAGGCCGACCAGAAATATCCTTACGCTTTTTTATTAAAAAGAAAAAAAAAGAGCGAAGCTTGTAGTTGCCTGCGTGGGTTGCCTTTTTTACCGCGACGTGTGGTGGGAGAACGGTGCTTTATGCAAAACAAACTGACAGGTGTTGAAGAGATACAGATTTCTGCAGAGACATGGATGTTGAGAGTGCTGCATGAGCAGTGTGCTTAAAGTGAGGCCTCTTTTACGTGTCAGACACCACCACAGACTATACATATCAAGAATCAAAAGAGGCTTTTCCATTTTTACTTCGCAATTTACATAAATCAGCTTGACGATAATGAGCCACATCAAGAATGTGTATGGAACAAAGACGCTCAATACACCAGCCGGGATGAATGTGGCGTTACTGTACCAGGGTGGCAACACAGGACATTACAGGATGCTTTCTACTTGGATACATCACCTCAATTTGGCTCTTGGCTTTACGCTTTTCGGAGTGGCCTAAACTCTTCTAGTTCTAGAAATGGAATATCATAAGCTAATTGTGAATTGTTCAGTTAATTTTATTTTCTTGATACCAAGTTATTTTTTTCTTTTCTTTTGTAAGTATACGTTTAAATTTAGGTCCGGAAGAGGCTGAGATAAAATTTTCACCAAGCATAGCAATCAGCCTGTTTTTTTTTTTTGAGGGGGGTTGTTTGTTTTTTTTTTTGTTTTGTTTTTTTGCTTTGTGAATGGTCTTGGAATAAAATAAGGCCCTATTTCAACCTAAACATGAATTTATTCCAAACCATTCCCCTCTGTATAGTGATGTCTCTCCTCTCTGCCTCTCATCCGTCTCTTGTAGAGAAACTATTGCTGATATTAAAAAAAAAAAAAAAAAAACTCTTGTAGAGTAGACCCTATTTTCCTATCTCCGAATAATAACAATGAATGTACTTAGAGCCTGCGTGGTTTGTAATATTATATAGGCTATCCATCCAGTACATTTATACTCATGTTTGCTTCTTGTGTACAGCCTTTTCTCTATTATTTGTTTGTGTTTTCTTCTATTTATAGGCTTTAACAATTGCAGAAAGTATTATTGTTTTGTTCTTAATATTTCGTTAAGTCTAGATATCGCCTACATCACCGCAGATATCATTCAACTTTTCACTGATTAACAGGAGGTAAAACAAATCTACAGTTGAGATGTCTTTCTCTGGATGTTGGCTACTGTAGTTTTTCGGAGGTAAACGTTTCACACTGGTGCAAAGAGTGGTTGTGTTTCTGTTCTGGCGTCATGCTTGTGTGAGGTGCTGTAACATAAGAGCTGTGTGTATGCATGTGTGTGTGTATATGATGGTTGCATTGGCGCGTGATCTTGTTTGCCGTTTGATTTTTGGCTTCTGCTTAAGCCCTCTGTCTGTTTTTTTTTTTGTTTTTTTTTCCCCTATCCTTTCTTTATAGAGCTGTCCTGTAAAATCCTAAAATCCTCCCCAAGTTCAGCTCACTAACTTTTTTTTTTTTTCTTTTATTAGCGCGGTGCCACTTGAAAGCCAAGAAGCTAAGGTTTTTGTTTGAGTGTTGCTCGTGTCTCTTACTTTTGGTGATTGTAATACTACGCAGCTGTTTTTCCAGATTTTCAAAGAACCATTTATTAATTACACGGCACTCAGCTGGCTTCAGTAAGCATAATTTTCCTGTTCCTATTTCTAGATAAAACTTTCTGAAGCATACTTTGTCCTTGACAGTCAGTCTTTATCATGCCAATATCCACCCAATAACCTGTCGCCACGTGACACTGACGTGGTGTCCACAAGGTCTTTACAGTTAAAGTTTGCCTCTATTGTAGTCTTTAGCAACAAGTCTCAATTATTGAGTACAAATTCAAGTGGCGCGCTGGCAGACCTGTGGAAAGTACCGCTATGCCATGCTCATGTCCACCGAATGCAGCTACACCACATTTTAGTTGTCTTGTCTGGTCCTCGTCTTCAGAAAGTCCATCAGCAGCTTCATTTCAGTTCTTGTTTTGCCGTCGTTTCAAGCCACAATATCAGCGTGGCTGTAAAGAAAGCAATATGTTTGTCAGACATTTGGACAACTGTTGGATAGATTGCCATAAAATTTTCTTCTGACACTCACGGTCTGTTGATCTCCTTTTTACTGAACGCCACCAGCAGGTTAAAGTTATATACCTCAGCAGTTCTTGGATGGATTTGCACAAATGCTTGTGATTTATAGACAATGAATTCTAATGACTTTTCTGATCTCTTAACATTTCTTGAGCCACAATCTGGCCAAAGTTTTAATTTGTAATTTTAATTTTCAGTACTTTGGTTTATGATCAAATACCTGCGGAACTGACGATATTCACTTCATTTACTTTGTATTAAATGCTACTAGCTAAACTAGATGGTAAATCTTGAAAGATTATACCTGCTAAACATGAACACGTTAGCATATTAGTATTCTGATAAATTAAATTATACAATATGATATCAGCATTTTGTTCAAAGTATGTATTAGAGGAATCGGACATGAGTGAAACTGAACCAGTAGTTGCTGGCAGCTGCTTTCGGTGGACATTCAGGCTCCGGCTTGTAGTAAACCTGACCTTGACTGTGGAGAACTGTTACCAAACTTCACCAAACCAAACCAATGCCATCCAGCTGACCTACATACATCCAATCATGCAAATTCATGCAAGACTCATGTGGGTATTTTTTTACTTTAAAAGCATTTCTAGTCTTCAGAATGACTTGGCTTTTTATTTACCAACTTGGAAAAAAAAACTACCTCAGAGCAGTGTCGGGTGCTAGCTAATATTAGCCCTAATTTATAATGATGGTAACAAAATCAAAGCTTGTTGTGACCAAACCAATACAAGCCAATATGGTGTGAGAGCACTGTTCTTTCCTTTAACCTTAATAAATGGAAAACCAAGTAATCATGTATGACTGGTTGGTTGCTTTAGTTGGTTACATTTTAGGGGACCAAATTTTTATAATTGGGAGTCTCATTGTTTCATGTGAGTCCTTTTTTTTTTTTTTTTTTGGTGACAAAAACAACTAGCTAGCACAACTTAGGACTCATTCACGTGGTGAAATAAAGCGTAATCATGTCATCATATATCGACTAATGTGCCATCAAAACAGTAATTGCTATTCACTCTGACAATGTGTTAATATTCCAAAATGTTGGCGATACTGACGAATGTTTGTAGTGGCGGTGAGGGTTCGTTAGAAAGATGTATGTACAGCAATAACGTTGGTGCATGGGCTCTGGATAGTTGGTAATTTGTTTCTTTACACCAGTCTGTCCTCCTTACGTGGGTCAGGGCAACGCTCGGTAAACATTTTAGACTAGGACACTATTTGGAACCAACTTTTTCTGTTTTCAGTTTCACCACAACGTCGAAATATCAAAGTTTCATACTGGACAGAGCCACTCCACGTGATCAAATGCCTACTTTTCTCTGCCGTGTTAACCCAGTATCTGCAATAAAACTAGGCCGACCGTTCCCTGTCTCGGTTCATTTTCCACTTCTCCCACGATTAGCCAGACTCAATGCCATTTTTGTTAAGGGTATAAGATGTAGTTTTGCATGCGACAATTTACAAAGGGAAAATACACATTTGAACATACTTTTACAGTGTATCAAACATTGTAAACATCAAGGAAAGGTACATATGAGGTTGTGTGGCAGTTAACTACAGTTTTGTAATTCGTAATTTAGTCGAAACTAAACATCCAGCGTGTTTGTGGTAGTTTTTTTTTGTTTGTTTGTTTTTTTTATGTGTGCCTTTTTGTCGGATCTTTCTCCTCAATCTACCCCAACATCGGGTCCATGAGTCCTTTTTTTTTTTTTTTTCCCCAACAAAAAGGTTTGACAAAAAACTGCTGCACCACATAAAAAAATCCAGTTTTAATTATCATGCAACCTTGCGTGTAGATGCTGCATAGAACGATCAGTATTTGTGTTTTGCACTTTCAAAGCAGTCTCAAAAAAAAAAATCGCCCACTTGATGTTGGGCAGAAAGTAACATAACTGACGAGGTATTTTATGCTATCAATAGGAATTATAAGGAATAATGACTTTGAAGAGCTTTTCTAAAAAGGTTGATATATCTATATATATTCATGAAGTACCTCATAAGCCTGATATATGCTGCATTGACTTTTTTTTTCCTGTAGTGTACTTCATATTGTCCAATAAATCTTTTTTTTTTTTTTTTTCTTTTTCTCCCCTATGGGAGGTTTGAATGTCACCACAGGCTGTGCACGTGCCACAACCAGTAAATCTGACGGAGTTCTGTCGTAACGAAAATCGAGTACGTTACACCTTGTGGCCAAACGATGATGTGTCATTTATGCAATTTCTACGCAAATCTCACCAGGATATCGCTTAGCTGTAGCCACGTCATGTTGCCGTGCTCTGTTTTTTTTTTTTTTTTTTTTCGCGTGTTCTCTATGTCTGTGTAGCCAGAAAACAAAAAAAAAGTATCTGGTTTAGTTGACAAAGAGTCGACGTACACCAAGCACCCAGCGAGGCTCTGTGGTAAAACATGACTGTTGACTCAGGTATTGTCGTGAAAAGGGCTCTATCAGGTTACTGTGTCCCAGTCCCAGATCCTCCCCATCCCACCCCGCCCTGCACCTTTGTCTTAAAAATAGCCTTAGATCTACAAGTGAGGTTCCTATTTGGCCTTAAAAGTTGAACAAATTATGCACTACAAATTCACAGACTTGACAGAGAGCTCGATTCCTGTTCAGACTTTTTTTTTTTTTTTAAAGAGTTCGTGTCGTGTCATTGCCATGTTATCTACCTCCTCTGAATGTAGGGGCTGTCCTGGAGTTGTAGTCCACTGCAAAACTCGCTCATTTGAGGAAAACAGACAATCATCTGTAAAGAAAAAAAATAAAATATATATATGTATAAAATATATTCCCCTATTCATTCATATGTAGAACTGATTCCAGGACACTCCACTTTTCTTGATGTTTTTTTTTCCCTCATTGGCCATTTTCATTTTATACATTGTGCTTTTTTTTTTTCATTATAAGCCATGATGGAGAAGCAAAGTGACCAAAGTCTCTTGGCAAAGGCAGCCCTGCACAGCCGCGTGAATTCAAACCTCCCTTCATTTGTGTCATTTTGAGCTGCGTTTCGAGTTGTTTTATTTTTCTCTCTTTTTCTTCTCCCTTTATTTAAAACCACGACATGCCAAAACTGAATTTGCTGTCATTCCTGCTCTGGTGAGGGTCTTTATGTTGCTGATTTAATTTGTTCACATCCACTGCTAAGCTCCTTGTTCTTGTTGTTGTAAAGTTGTAAGCTTTGATTTCTATTTTACATTTCCTTATTTTTGTTAACAATTATGCTTACAGAACACAAGATATGCTGTAAAACCTGTTAGGACATAATGTGAATACGTATCACCTAATATAGTTCACTCTTTGGCTTGACTGTAAGTTGCGTTAATTAATAAAAATGTTCAAAAAGGTTGTCGTGTTATGTTTCTGGTCATTCTGATTGTATTGTTCATATTTGAAACTGTTTGTACAACAGGCCTTTTCATAGCAGACATGTTGGCTTGACATAATATTAAAATCACAGGTGTTACTAATCACAGCAACAGTTAACTCTGACTCACAAAACAATTATTGTTTCATTACAAATGACTGCCACAGCATAGTATCAAATACATTAAGTCACACTGAAATAAAGAGGCACATCAGGAGTGATTTGATTTGTGCTGCTGCATTAATTCAAACATAGATTATTGACCGCTTTGGTTTGTTAGATAATCTGATCCTCTTTCTGCCATCAAAAATAAATTGAGGCAGATATTATGCTTCTTTAAACATAATTACACTTCTTCCTTGCAATTAGGTTCAAAGTGATTTAAAAGGTTAGTTCACCTACATTACACATTTTCACACTTACCTCTAAGACAGGATCCATGCAGATAGTTTTGACTTTATTTCCACATTTTATTATAAGCTATTTGACCAACATAATGGGTCTTTTTCACAGGAGACATTTGACACACACATATTAGTGTTGTCAGTAACGAGTGTTATTTTCCCACTAGAGGCTTGTGTAGGGATGGATTTTCATTTGTGGTGCTTAAAGTAACTTGACTGGATAATCCACAAACCTCACTGTGAACACTTTTTATTGGTGTCATCCTCTACCAAAGAAATGGTTACAATAAAAACTTCCAACCTCAGGGCTCAGACATCTTTAATGTTTTTGTTCATAAAGAGAAGCCTATTGTTTTGCAGTGTGTAAGGACTGCTTGAATAAAATAGTCAAATTGTTACAAATATATTTAAATCAGGGAGAACCTGACCAAAGAATAACTAAAGCATTGATTGCCAGTTTTTGGTTCTTGACAGTTTTTGATATTTTAACACATTTTGATCTGTACCAAAAAAAAAGGAAGCAAGCTTTATGTCAGTATTTGCTGGAAATTAATCTTGTAAGGGACATGTGAAAATGTATGTTATTAAAAAAAAGAGGCTTTTGTGAGTTTTTTTTAAACCTTTATGTCATAACTGATGATAAAAATTATTAAAAAAAACATATCTGTGGACATGAGGTTGATGTGCAAACACTAACAGACATAAAGACTGCTCTAAAACGTAACACATGGCCTCATGATTTTGAAATGTGTGTATATATATATATATACACACATATTGCAAAGAACATCCATATAAGGTTATTAGAGTTTTAAATGTAGTTTCCTGACATACAGAACAGGTTTCAGAATAAATTAATGGCATTCTTTGAAATATTTGTATTTTTTTTAGAAGGATTTACAAAATTTAAGACAAATAGTAGTGCTACTTTTACACTTTGGCCTTGTTAGATACATTTACCAGCCAAAGTGTTGAAATTATACATGTAAATCACAGCCTGTCGCTGAAATACCAATCGCATTTAACATTTACGAATGTCAAACTTTATTTGGAGTATGATCGGGGCTTTGGCATACTGCAACACTGAAGATAAGGACCATAAGGTAGGAGTGGTTTTGTGTCACATTCAGGTATAGAAAACATTAACAAATTGGCTTATGTAGACAGTAAAGATGACGGTCAGCGACAGTGTTGATGGTCTTACTCCAGACAGACAGGCTGATAAAAGGATAATTCAAAAACAAATCAAAAAGATCACGTGTGACGAAAACACTACACTCAATAAATCACCATACTGATGAAAACCTAGTATAGGAACACAAAAACTAGACAAAATTAACAGACAGTGTTTGATCTTGAAAAAAGTACATTATAAAGTTTGTCATTTACATACTGGAAGAGTTGTGCGAAAACAGGCCATAAACCTCTTTATTTCTGCCCTGCTGATCTCATGGAGGACTGAGAGAAGAGTTTAGGGCAGGCTACATAAAAACACTAAAGGATTTAAAGTTGTACGGACGTGAAAATAAAACACAGCTACACAGCTCGCTCAGGCATGGCAACAACGTGTGACACCAACAGGCTTTTTAATTTTGGACAGTGACTGCTCAATAATCTCCCAATCCAGCTTCCTTCACATGGGAGCGTGGATGGTGATCACAAATCCTGGATGTCCATAAAGAAAGACTGACAGAAACACTTGAAATCAAGGGAAACGACTACAAAATAAGACGTGTAACTACAACAATAAATTAATGCAAAAATATGGCCCAAGTAAGGTGACCAGATTTTTTTTGTTTCATTCTCACTGGAATTCCACATCGAATAGAAAGATCTTTCATAAAAAGTTATAAAATAAATAAGCACTCTTTCCCTTTGAGTTTTGAGTAGAAAAAAGTTGCACGGCGCACAGGCCCAAGAGGAAGAACAGTATATATTTTTTTTCTTTTTAATCATTTAGTATCTGCCCTCTTCTCTTCTTTGGCCTTTGTGGTCAGAAACACACACACAGTGGGACTGCACTGCAGCTGCTCCTCAGTACACCCAGTTCACCGGCACCCACTGGGGTTCACTGCACAGTTTGTCCACGGCGGCCTGTAACGTCTCGAAGGCCTTGTCCAGGTTGTCGTTCATGATGGTCAGGTCGAAGTAGTGGTTGTACGCCCTCTGGATCCGGGCGCTCTCATCCACCGTCTTCCTCAGGTCCACATCCTGCCAACACGCAGAGGACAGGTGAGTCGTAGGAACAAGCTATGGGATGTATAAGCTGTACATGTGAGACACCCTGCACACCCATTATTTTGTCTCAAGAGTTGAATGTGCCACTGCTAACTTGTATCAAAAGAAACCCGTCACATGTAGTGTCCCTCAGGATGTCTGACCGTGGTGATGTAAAGTACATTTACATTTTGATGCACTTGTACTTTACTTGGTCAATTCCTTACTACTTTATACTTTTATGCCACAACGTTCTAGAAGAAAATATATAACTGCGCTCTATATTGGTAATTTACATGCAAACATTATGATGAGTTATTGATTACACTTCACAGCAATGCATAAAAATTAACTCCATCTCCACCAAATAGAACATGGTTTTACTTTTGCTACTGTATGTACGTCAGTAAATTTTATTTACATAAAATTAGATTTTTAGGACCTTAACTTGTAAAGGGGTATGTTTATAGTGTGGTATTGCTAACTCTAAAGTTCACTTGATTAGGATCCCCTCAGTTGCCACCCCATATTTGTATGATCGGGGATTTTCTTCTTCGGGTGGTTGAGCGTGGGTAATGTAAGCACATCATCATTAGTGTGTAAGTGTGTGTGTTGACCTACTGTGAGTTGTTTCGTGGTGATGCCTGCGTCCACCACAGCTTTGTGCATGCCCTTGAGAGTGTCGAAATCTGGCGCTGCGATGAACACCACGTAAGGCATGAACTCGGCTGTTTTCAGCACCTTCAGAGCCTGAGGAGAGACACAGCAGGACTGTCAACAGTAATTTACGCTTTAACACTTCCCCCATCATATCAAACCTCCTCTTACCTGTGGATTGACATCCAGGATGCAGGTGCGTCCCGTGCCCACCACCTCGTGGATGGACTCGATCTTGGTGCCGTACAGGTTACCGTCGTACTCGCCGTGCTCCAGGAAGCGGCCGGCCTTCACGTCCACCTCCATCTCTGTCCTCGAAGTGAAGTGGTAGGAGTTTCCGTCCAGCTCATCGTCACGGGGCCGCCGTGACGTGTCTGACAAAGTGCTCAGTTAAATGTTTTATCTGGTTTTCTCCAATTTTGTGGTAAGGTGTGACAGAACTTGACAAAAACATGACTTACATGGTATAGTGGTGCCAAAGCGTGTGGGGTGGAGGACCATCAGTCGGTTCTTCAGGCTGCGCCGGCCCACGCCCTGAGCACCGATCAGAACCAGCGTCTTTCTCTGGAATGGCGGCACCTTTGCCACTTCTTCGTAGATTTGCAGCTCATGTCTGTCAAATTCTGTTTAAACACAGGAGCAACTGTTAGCTAACGACAGAAAGAAGATGTCAAGATAAAAACAGCAACATGAACATTTTTACTGACCTGCATTCTTGGCGGTCAGGTACATCATCTTCTTCTTCTTCTTTCCAGCTAGGGTTCCGCAAAGGATCCCTACAAAGCAAGACAGGAACAATTCTGCATTTGTACATCTGTGCTATTACAGCATTTGGCCAGAAGAGGGCAGGCGTGGACCTTTTCCCAAGAAACATTGAGCTGCTCAGGCCTTCTTGCCATAAATCAGTTTTTCAGCAGTAAAAACAATAAAGACGTGACAGCGGTCTGGCAGCAAACCAGTTGACAGACTTTTGGCCAATCCATCATTTTAACATCAGCATTGCTAAAGAGAGAAACAGCAAACTCCGGGACGTTTAAACTGAGTAGTTCGCAGTATTTATTCAAAGGTCGGGTATCAACACGCACACACTAACATACCTGATCCATCAAAGTCTCGAGGGACAAAAGCTTTCCTCTTCTCTTCCAAGAACTGACTGGGAATCAGCCCGGTAGCCCCGCCAACCACATGGCACGCCTGGTGCAGATTACAGATCAGTTCACTGGTCAGGTCTTGAAATCTTTATGTGCTTGTGATTTTTCTGTTGATGAAATAAATGAAAGAAAGCTCACCTGCCACCAGTTGGGATCTTCTCTGTTGACTATCTGAAGGATGTCGCCTCTCTCGAAGGCCATCCCCGCCTCTCGACAAGGGATCAGGTTGTCATTGGCCGGGTTGTAGTCAAAGTAGGGCCGCACATACACCTGTGACAAACACGTGCACACTTTTGAGTCTTTGCAGGGATTCACTTACGCACCTATTTGTGAATGGAGCATGAGGACAGACTGGGAAAAACTAAACGAGACCCGAGCCCAGGATGCAGTCTCACACTCTGACACACTAACTGTGGCTTATTCACACCCATTACGCGCGACGTCCCGCACTGCGCTCGACACAGTTTGTTCGCCCTGCTCCAACGGTGGAGGCTCTTGCCAGGAAGGGTAAGTGCTCTGGCCAGTGCATTAGATTAAACAAGCAGCCAGAGGAAGCAATAAAACAAGCCAGTAAAATACACTGTGCAAGCGCGCCCTGAGCCACAGAGCAGGATGTGATCTTGCATTATGTCTCATTCGCTTTTTACTACTGCTCACTGAGTTCAGGCCTCGAGCATTTCCAAGCTTATGTCTCTTTGCTCAGGATACACAATATCCTTTCTTTCCTTTTTCTAGTATGGGAGTTGTAACTGGTCAAAAGGAACGCATGAGGGGAAATATCTAAAAATATCATAAAATACTGTACTTTTCATGTGAGGGAGCACGAGATTACAGGAAGTGTGTGTGTGTTTGGAGTGTGTGCATGAGATAGAAACAGCCAGTGTGACCTAGATAGCATGTGGAGTGTTATTAATAGGGCTCCCAGGGTTCACATTCCTGCGCAGGGGATTGTGGGAGGGCCGTAGGACAGATCACCAGCCCTGTACCACTGCCCAACATCTGCCACTCATTACATAAGTGTGCGTGCTTGTGTATACATTATCATCTCATTTGGCAGCCCTGTTTGTGTGTGTGTGTGTGTGTGTGTGTGTGTGTACCTGCGGAGAGAGGGGGCGTCTCAGTAGCTTGGGAGTATTTTCAGCGTGATCCCTCCACTGCAGTCTTTGAGCATCTCCTGCAGCTCGGTGGGGTTGTTGCCGACGTCCTTGCCATTCACCTCCTTAATGATGTCGCCCACGTGGAGCAGACCCTGCCTGTCAATCATGCCGCCGTGAAGGATTCGCGCAATGACGAGATCGTCTTTCTCCACACGAAATGTCACTCCCTGCGCGGGAAGGAGAGGGCAAGATGATGTTTATCCACTGCTGCTTGTGGCATGCACTCACACGGATACGCTCACACACCCTGTTTCACTCACCTTCACCCACAATCCCGCTGACATCTACTCACGACCTTAATGACTCACAATCATGTACTCAACCACTCCCCTCCAGCAATAACACACACACACACACACACACCCTCAGACTGTCACTCTCACTCTACTCACCAGGTAGCAGTGGCTCTCCGGCCTTCTTTCGGATGCCGATCATGCGCAACGCACGGCATCGGCGTACTGCATCAGAGCGCTGTTCACCGCAGCATCGTTGCCCGTCTCGGTCGGGGGTGGAACTTCATAGCACTTAGAGGCCACCATGTCGTGTGCCTCCAACAGAGACTGAAAGAAAGAACGGAGGATGAAGAGAGAAAGAGGGTACAGTGATGATTTTAATAGCGATCGCATGTAACTCTTGAATAGCAGCTCATTTTTCCTCTATTATAAATTAAAGGTTAAATTCATTTGCAATAAAATGCACCGTGGCCCAAGTCAACACACTTAGGGCTTCTGCTACCGCAGCCCTGCTTGGTCTGGTAATGACCAGCAGCTTTTCAAACTTTGCTGTGTAAGAGACATTACTGAGTAAGTTTGCTGACTTTACGACTCTTCTCTACTTATGCTGCTGTAACACTGTGCATTTAACATCATCCTGTAATCGTCACCTGTGGCCCCAGTGGATAGCGTTTAGCAAAAGTTACATGGACTGCAAATGGTGTCAACAAAACTGCAAGTGCTATAAAGCTAAAATTAGATGAGAGCTGCATAAGGTGGAGTACGTCGACAGATGGTGGAATGTTAAGTAGAATAAATGTCTAATTTGCAACTCTGTAGCATCGTTAACTGTTTGTTTATCGCGTCTTCTGGAAATTATTTTTACAGAAAATATGAAAATAAAAACCTTAACAGCAAGCTGTTTAAGCAATAAACTAGGAAGTCCTGAATGTGCCAAAGTTGTGGCTAAAAAAAACTCCAAAAACTAATAACCTAATGGCTCAAATCCCAAATATGGATTACTACTAAAATTGAATCAATTCATTCTCGGTTGGCTGACTATCCATCCACTAATCCAAGCTGTTTTTTTTGAAGATGCTACTAGCACTACTTTTTACTTTCCACCTATTGGACTAACAAACAGAAGAAAACAAGTCTGTAAACTTACACTCTCAGTATGTGATGTAATATCTGTTTCCCTCATTCCCTCGCTATTTTCTTCCTAACCCGTCTCTCCCTTCCTCCCTGTCTGTCTCTCTCTCTCTCTCTGTCTCCCTTCCAGTAGGTCAAAAGGGTCTTATCCGTCAGCTTATAGTACAAAGGGCTCTGATTGGTGCAGAGGCTTCGCTTGGCTCAGAGGTCTTACTCCTATTGGTTCCGCCCGTGCAAAGCCCTTGGTAGGGCCGAGGATAAAGGTTAATGTCCTACTGATGTATGAGGATGGAATCCAAAACATCAGCTACTGTAACTACAGTCAAAACATTACGTCTCTAGGCTGAGTTTAATGTCCACTGGACTGCAAACCTTTGAATGGAAAAAACTCATCCCACTCTCCTTTGCACATACATACAGAGACATAACACAGAATTATGGCATCAGTTTCCTTTGTGAGATAGCTGTAGGTCAAAGTCTTGTTAACAGCTAGGAGTCACATTAACGCTTATTTGCAAGGTCAATCAGTGGGGTTTAATGCCAAGAAGTTGCAAAAACATTGGGTTTACAAAATGGTTACATCGTGTCTGTTTAACCTTTACCTGTGTGTGTACGCCTCACCTGAAAGTGCGGCTCTTGCAGGATCCTGGACAGCTCAGCCGCGCTGTCGTCCTTAACCTTGAGACTGTTGATGTCCCCCAGGATCTCCGTCACCAGCTCCACGTTGTTGTCCTGCACCGCCTCCAGCTTCACTTCCTCCAGCTGTTCGTGAGCCTGGGTGGGGGGGGAGAAGCTCAGGGAGGGTGGATGGATAGGTGCTCTCTTAAGACTCTGTGTGTTACTTGCCATTCATTTGGACGTGTGGATGAAAGAATGACACCGACTTTTGTTATGCAGCAGTGATGGCTGACGTTTTGGAGTCCTCACACAGGTGAGAGTTGATTTGCTGTGGGATTATTCAGCCCTATAGGTAAGTTGTCAGCCTCATGTTACAAGTCAAAGGAGTATTTTCTTATGTTTAGTCATCTCTTATCCTACAAGTTCCAACCCTGCTGGGAGTAGCTGAATAACGTAAAATGACAACAGCTTGTCTAGCAGGAACAGCTGTCCTCTAACTGAACTCACTGCACACTAGACTTCCTGCAGCAGTGAAGATGTGAGTTAAAGCAAATGGTTTGTATGCAGAGGCGTAGCAATATATGCACTGTCAGTTAAAAAAAAATGGCACGGCAGTCCAAAGCAGCATCACTTGGTTACTGACAGCATGTATGCGCTTGTAAAATTCTTCTGGGTGCAGATGTACTCTGTTAGTCAATGCCTTACTGTACTTCAGCACCTCAGCCACAGCAGGCAAAGCACTGCCGGGAGCAGGGAGGGTGAGGGGGCTCGGAGCCGGCAGGCGGTTAGTGTGCTCGCTGCTGCTCACCCCGAGCTATGTGTGTGTGCTACCTTAGCCAGGGAGCGTACAATGGGACTTTCCATGATGCCACGCAGGAAGAGCAGGTCAATGTCTTTGGCGCCCGTGGAGGTGGGAGGCTCACCCGGATTATCCAACACCTGCTGCATGGCTGGATGGACAGGGCGAGAGACAAAGATGCAGACATAGACAAAGAGGGAGAGAGAGATAAAAAGAGTTAGCGAGGTGTGAAAGTCATACAAAGCATACATAACACACATAACAGATACTGCTGCAGCTGAGAGGGAGAGAAGCGAACACCAACACAGTGTTAGCACTAACTGTTGTGTTACTCAGTAATTGCAAAACTAGACTAAAAGCATATCTTATAAGTATTATATAATGATGTAAATGTGATGATGTAAAGAAGTTCCATCTGTAAAACAGAATAAACTGAGACCTCTGTCAGCCATGTTTGCAGTCCATTCCTCCTTCATGCTGACTTCTGTGCACCAGTCTCACAGCTGGGTGCCAAAAAATATCAAATTAAAGCTCCATCTGGAGGTACAGTGGTCCGTTCAGAATGAGCACGATTGCATATGTTCAGTTTGAAGGAAGTCCAGTGATAAAACCCCCCGTGGACCTACATATCATTAGTATAAGCCGAGCTACAAAAACACCAGGATTCAAATGTTCTCAATTGTTATAAAGAATCTCAACAAATAAACTGTTGAGGCTGTGGACACAAACGGAGAGAGGCAGAGATGTGGACAGCCAGCTAACGCCCTAATACCAGGGTCTCAAAGCCCACATAAGCCCATTTAATACACTAAGCCCTGGGAATGTATTTGTGAGTGTACGTTTCTGTGTGTCATTATACACTTATGTGGGTAGTAAATATGTCCAGTCAGCACAGGTATACAGTCAGATGATTTCTCAGTATTTTTTTGTGCTAGCCTGCTATCATCTTTAACCTTGATTCATGCATCATATCGTAAAGTCCAAAAGCACCGATGAGCAAGATGACATGCTGCCGTTTGTGGTGCAATGTGCATGTGAATTTGCATCATATGTGCAGTGTCAGATATTTTACATGTGTAAGGCACCAATGCAAAAATATACATTTCATATTAATTACATGCCATTAAAAGATGTTCTAACGTGAAAATCCTAATTTAACATTTGCTTCTTCTGTAAGGGCTGAGTAGTATTTTGTAGAATGTATTTCTGTATTTTAGACAGAGTCTCATTTTAAATTCTACTTTTTGTCTGGTTTTCAGCACAAAAACTGTCACATCAATTCAAAATGAATCTTGACTGTGTCTCTTCTTTGTCATTCATCATACATACAAAAGTCACACAGCTATGTGATTAAGAATGATGAGGGAGAGATTGGCGAAAGTGAAATATGTCTCACAGTGAAGCCAAGACCTCACCACGGCTTGATAACCACAGAGCACAGACAGACTGCATAAACAGCAGGCTCCATGCAAAAACAATCCTTAAATATTTATGATCCTGTTAAAGAAGGACAAATAGGGGAGGGAGGTTAAAAAACTGCACTGCAGACTATTAAACCTGTATATCCATCAAGCGATATATATATCTACTGCATCACAACACAGAGACACGATCTAAAAATTCAAGTTTGTATGAGAAGGGTATTTGGGTCCCCGTGCGGACCTCACACTGTGTTTCACAAGCCACAGTAAACACAAGGTCTCAGAGCAGAGCTGTAATTGTAGTAAACACATCCACACACACGCGCAAACGCGTAAACTAGCATTAAACCACCACCTTGATTGCTCTACACTCACTCGCTCCACCACTCACACTTACAATTAGTCCAGGTTCAACCTCCTGAAATGTGAAGAATAATGTTTTCCACTTCTCCAAACTTTGAAACCTGTACATGCAACAAAAACTCATCCAATGTCAAAACTGTCCTCACCAACATATTTGAACACATCTGACGACAAAAATACACTGACACACACACAGCTGGATCCGGCCATACATGAGTGTTTTTGTGCTCTCCTTGCTGACCTCTACCTCATGGTCAGATCAATGTGTCACTGAGTCCTCGACCACAGGAATGTTTGCTCATCCTGGACCGCCCACTGCCGCCTCCCCCCCCCACTGCCACGTGTACTCGAGTGTACACTACTCATCCCTACAAGCAACAAGATGCTTTTCCATCCAGTGTAAGATTGGAAATGAACTAAAGCCTCCTACCTAAAGTCTATATAATCCTATGAAATATGGCATGGAGATCCCGCCACCCACCAGCCTCGTGCTAAGCCTGGCCTGAAGAAGTTGTAAAAGCTAAGAGATTACTGGACGCTTACAGTGGAGTGTTTTTTTCCCCAGCTGGTTCATTCATCTATATAATGAATCATGCCGCTTACCTGCTCTTAATTCCTCCCTCTGTGGCACTGTGGTTTTATCTGCAGTCTCCCTCACCATCTAACCACCGCCTCTGTATGTACACCTACCAGCACTGTGTGCAGTGAATGCCAATGCAGAGACTCTCTGCTTTAATAATTCCCAACTCCGTTTCTCAAAGGCATGCGAGACGAATCTCGGGAGACAGGACCTGGCAACCTGTATTATATGTGGTATTATTATTTTTTTTAGCACACAAGATGGAGATCAGAGGCGCACCTTGACTGGAACAAAAAGTAGCATCACCTGTAACAAAATATATTTCTGTGTACTTTCAACAGTGCAGGTTTGAGCATTGAACCGCCTCAGGGGGGAGATGAGTAACTCTCACGACAAGCACTGATCCTATCAAGAGGTACTTCTGCTGGGAGCAATTTGAGAATAGACTTGTTAAACTAATTTCAAAATGTAATATTAAATTGTGGTCAGAATACTGTATTGAGTCAGCTGTAAACGCCTACTCTTTTGCAACAGGTAGCTTGCAAGGAAGCAGAGAGGTTTAGTTAGCTTCAAGTCATGGATAAATGGTTAATATAGTTAACTGAAAGTAATGCAGAAATGCTTTTAAAAGATATCTTATACATAGCTACAGTAAAAGTAATAAAAAACTGCGCAAATAGTTTACTAAAACTTCAGCTTCACTGTTGAAATAGTTAACGTTACCCAAAGTAATGAATAAACAGCTGAAATACTTGGTTAAAACGTTAAGATAATGACTTCACAGTCGAAATATTTAACTAAACTGACAGATAGACAGGTAAAATGACTAAAAGTAATGGATGCTTAGCTGAATGGTTGAAATAGATAGCTAAATACAAAGTCACGGATAAATGGTTGAAATAAATGGTACACTTGATCAAACCGAACATAACATATTAAAGGATTATTATTTTATATCATAAATAGTGTTAAATAAACATTATTGGAATGTGATGAGGAGGGGGTACTTAAATTCATCTGAAAGCACTGTGGGGATACATAATAAGACAGTAAAGGTTGGGGGAACTCATCATACATCTACATTTAAAGAGAAGCGAAAAATCTGATAACCACTTCACTCTGTACGAGTCTGAGAGATTACTAATTTCTCATTAAACTCTCCCATCACGCCCCCTCAAGTTTTTAAACACAATCAAAGGCTACAGTATGTCTCTCATTGTCTAAATACGTGAAACCCCACCTCTTCCTCCTCCTTTCCTCACCTCCAGACGTATCTGGTTCCTGGGTGGGCTCCGCGGCCGGGGGCGCCTCCATGCCAGGCTGTCCTGGGGGCGTCATCTCCTCCTTCTCCTCCTCCCGTACCCCATTGGTACAGGAATCCTCCATAGCTGTGACCATCGCCAAGCCCTCCTTCTTCCTCCCTGATGCCACAAGTATGCTAAGGCTAACCACTAGTAAACCACCAGTAGTTCTGCAACTATGTCTTCTGTCCTCCAATCGTCTTGTCTTGCACTGCTGACCCTCTAAACTCCCAAAAAACAGAGAGAGAGTACAGAGGAGGAGAGAGAGAGAGGAAGGATTGAGGACAGAGAATGACAGACACAAAGAGAGTGACAATAGAGTGGGATTAAGATCAGGGAATATTAAGAGCCGAGGAGAGAAAGAGGAGTGGAGAGGAGGAGGACGGATGAGGGGGAGACGTTGGAGGAGAAGGGAAGATGCTGATGTGAAGATAAGTTCAGAGAGACGGGCATGAAAAGAGAGATCTCATGGATCTCATACACAGATGTGGACATGCATTCAGTGCTCGTCAGTCCCCTCCCTCCACTCCAGCTTTAATACCTTGCCTTCCCAACCCTTACCCACCCACCCCCGCCCCCGCCGTTGATAGCGTACACACATGCACACACACACACACACACACACACACACATAATCCCACAATCCTCTCCTGCTGTTGAGAGCTTGCTTGAGTACCCCTCCTCTTGTTTCACCAACCCCACCCAAAGTCGAGTTGCCCCCTCTTGTCTAGACAGTCACACATACACACACGCGCGCACACACGCACACACACACACCACTTGAGAGTGTGTTATTATGTAAGTAATCTTACATAAGGAAGTCTTACTGAAGGGGGCCTGACCCTGCATTCCCATTCTTTTCCTCCCTCTTTCTCTCATTCACCGTGCTCACAGTTTGGACGCCCCGCTGCAGCAATGTGCAGAAAGTCTCAGCGTGTGCAGATTGTGCTCGTTCGTATTCCCTCAGCAGTAGTCCACCTCCTTAAAGCAGCATGTGTCAGCCTAATGGGAGCCTTTTTGCTCTTTCATTTTTCCTTTGGTCTCCGTTCCTCCATAAATTAATGTGCCCTCACCACCTTACTTCTCACTTAAGTCAGTAGACTTGTGGTGCTGACTGGATTATGCACATTTTGGGGCCACAATTTAAGCAGCTCCTCGCCTAAATACTTTTGGGTGAGCGAGTGGGTGCTCTACGTTCTTAACAGGAACCTTGTTTATTATATATAAATATATAGACACATACATACACAGTCTTCTCCCAGTGCCTTATTATGTTGGGAATGAATTATCACTACACATAGAAAAAAAACACTTTACATTAAGGCAGTCTTAATTAAGGCAATAAATGGCAACTACAGTCAGCCATGCTAGCTGCACTGTGAGGCAGTGTTGCTTTGAACTGAATGCTATCGTCAGCATGTTATCACGCTCATAATGACAATGCTAACGTGCCAATATTAAGCAGGTATAATGTTTACCATGTTCCTCATCTCAGTTTAACATGGAAGCATGCAAACATTTGCTGAAGCTGGTGGGAGTGCCACTAGTTTGTATATATTTGTATTATATTTATCATAAACCAAAATCCAATATATCCAGTGAGGGACCACGAATGTCTATATCATATTTTGTGTCAATCCATGAATTATATGTTGAAATATTTCACTGGATAAGTGAGGACCTTGACCTGCTGGTGGTGCTACATAAAACATCAGGGAGGCATCTTCATATTCTTTAGGATTTATCCTCTGTAGACAATGAATGTCTGTACAAAATGTAATGTGAATTGGCAAAAAGTACTTAACTTCATGAGATACAGTCACATTGAGTGATGGATTACCATGAAAGTTGTGGTATTTCAGACCTAGACCTGCACTGCTAGTACGGCTAAAAACCAAGAAGCCACTGCAAGCATGAGCCACAATATAACCTGACGCAACCAAACTGCAGAGGCTGAGCAGAGTGATTTTTGGTTAAAATACCATAGCTGGTGAGATGCAAACACAAAAGGGGCAGCTAATAAATCCCAGTGTTTAGAGTCATTTAAAACAAGCTCCTCCCCTTCAGCATCCACCAAGCCCATCCCGCAGCAACACAGCTGTGCAAGTAGGCTGATCTGTAGGCTTTAATCCGCCCCGCCTATCCCTCCACCCCAGTCAGCCCTTCCCCCAGCCCAGGACATGGGATTTTAATCCGGCCACGAAAGCACGCATTACAGAAACTGTCTCTCCTTCTCTTACCACATCCAGTGTTCAAACATCTCCACATGGCTGACATTGTGATACACTGCCTGATTTGATAATGGTTTGCTGATGTACACTTTGGTGTAGCCTGCTGAAATGGCCTCTAGCAATCTCTGCCTCTGACTCAGAAGAAGTGTAAGAGCAAGCACAAGATTTTCCCATTGGACATCAGTGCAGTGTTACAGTACATTTCTGTCAGCTGAAATGAAGATAAACGACCCGCAGAACTACACGTAGTTCACAGTTTGTTGATCACACATATGGCTTCCCCTCTAATTGTTTCTCTTCAGAACGTAAGAGGACGAACGCCGCCTTCTCACAGAGCCGGACTGAGGCACAACAGCTGTGTGAGGAGAAAACAAAGCACTTAGCTCTTGTTCTCTCCCCACACAGCTCATGCACAAAGCATCATGGGAAGTCAACACAGATTTCAAGAAAATAACTGATCAGCAAGCTCCACGTCTATAATGTGCCTGATGAGGTTGAGTTTTATCAAGATAATTGGTCTAATATTCAGTAATAGGCCTCGGCTAAGTGAACAAAGACTGTTGTTTTAAAAAAGCAAGACAAGCCTGAATATTTATCAGCATGTGGAGACTCATGAATATCAGCCTGTACTGACAACATAATGTTACCCAACAACGGCCTATAATGTAACAGATGTCCTCTCTGCCAGCTAGAGTCAGATTAGATTCAAAAGCAGTTAATGAATACGTACAGCTTTTTATTATATAATAAACTTCACAGTTATAGATTAATACTAGCATGGCCCTTGCTGTAAAGGGAAAGTATTATCAACTGTGTAATCCGTATGGACATATAAACACACAGGAAAAAAACATCTGCTGGCTCACTTCCTTAAAAGTGAGTGTTTTTTAAGAGCAGTGATCTGCACAGCCTTGCTTCAAAGACCGGCGGTCCTCTCACTGAACTGACAAAATCGTGTCCGCATGCAGAAAACATTTTCCCAAATGTCTCCGGTGCGTCAGTACTGAGGAAGAGGTGGGGAGGAAGTTGTGTTTACCTGTGCCAGTCGGTGTAGCCCAACCCTGGCCCTACTGGCTGCTCATCAGTCAACTGTGAAGACCTGAAGAGGGAGAGAGAGACAGAGAGCAAGACAGATGAGTGAAAGTTTGTAAGAGGTGAATATTCATTCCTACTTGCGTTTCTGCACACCAGTTTTCATCATTCCTCACAGACTCACTTGCTTGAGCATTCAAATATGTAGTCGTGCTCATCCCTCACACATACACACACACACACACACACACACACTCACACACACACAGTCAATGACTCTTTCTTTTTTCCCCCCTGTGGATTATCCGTTTCATCTATCTATGTCATCCACAGACTCTTGCGAGATAGGAGTCTTGTCTGCAGACCGGAGCCGTTGTTCACTCAGAGCGATGCACAGTCATCCAGGGCGACTAATTGTTCTCAGCTATTCGAGGGTGCCTGTATCATCATCTGGCACAGTGCCGTCAACGTAGTAAATGGCCACTATTCTCTGAAAGTAATGACAAGGCAGTATGCATTCATTCCAAGAAAGAATCTTACTTGCGCTCGAACATAGAAACACCAACTGAATCATATGGTGGTAGAAGAAGTAGAAGTCAATGTTATTAGCTGATATGAGCTTCTCAAAGATACATCTATATCATCGTAGGTGTTGGCTTATATGCAAACAATTGCAGTACACAATGTACAAGAGGCAGTGTTTTAGAGATGTCAATCGATATTATCATCATATATATATATATATATATATATATATATATATATATATATATATATATATATATATATATATATATATATATATATATATAAAACAAGAAATTGCAGTACAGAAATGCCAAACTAGGTTTAAAGAAATTTAGAAACAGTGTCACTGCTACATTGTTTGTCCACCAGAAACCTCTGACAAGCCAGATTTCAAGTGTAGATAACCTTTTGCAAAACAAAATTAATATATCCTTGCTAAAAATGTGTGTTTATGGAAAAAGTGAAATAACAAAAAAATCACAATCTGCTGACAAAAAAGAAAATCTCACTGTCCACTGACACATTTGTTCTATAGTTTTGACTGCATGGTATGGTCATTTAAGGTCAATTTTTTAAAGCCAACATGTACAAAGAGTCCTAGAGGTGCTCAAAACCAAGGTAGGTTTTTTTCCCATCTACAGTTCTTTGCTGACGATCTCTGTGGAAGATGAAAGATAAAAAGATGAAAGCTTCAAAACAAGTAAGTAAGTGGATCTTGACTTAAGATCGTTTTGCCGTCTGTCATTTCCAAGATCTAGAATTAACTGTCAAGTTCAAGTAATCACAATTCATTTGAAGTATTGATAGCTGCATTATCACCAAAACCCCTGTTTCAAAGGTCATTTCCTCACTTTTTCTACCCTGTTTCTGTTCACAAGTGACTCTACAAAATGGACCTGCTGCCCTACAGCGACCCGAACCCCACTGTACAATGTTTAAAACATCATCTGTCTAATAGAACCGCAAAGTCTGGCAGCTCTAAACCCATTCATGCTGCTCTGAATAGCCATTGTTAAATGGACCATTCAAAATGCAAGCCAGCAAAAAAACAATGAAATAGTGTGATTACAAATAACCGATGCCTGCAATCACCCGCAAAACAATAGATTATCACTCTTTCACGCTTCATTTCGTTCAGCCTCTTTCTCTTTCCCTCTGCTTCCCTCTTTCTCTTCCCCCCGAGGAAAGGTAGTGTGGTGGCTGGAAAGACTGTCCTATAAAAATCACAGGTTCAACCTGCTCACACTCTTAAAACTGCAAGTAAAAATATTTTCTAAATGCCCTAAAATTTGAGATATTTTACCTTCTGAGTATAGTTTTTCAGACACACTGTCCACTTAACCTTTGACCTCAAACTTCTCTCTCATCAGGGTCGACTGGAAACGATCACAACAGCTTCCATGTGTCAAAACCTTTACGTGGTGATTACAACACACAAAGGAAGTCTACTCGTCGCCACTTTGCCATTATCCCTGTTTTGCTGTTCAGGGGTCTTTGCACCCGTCATGCCGCAGCTAATTGGTCCTTTATTGTGTGAGAGAAAAGGAGAGGAAGGGGGAGAGAGCAAGTGAGAGGTCGATTCATTACACAACACAGATTACAATCAGGCTCGCCACACTCATTGGAAGTGAAAGATATCTCTTGGAAGAATGTTAATGGAGGCAAAGCCACCACAGCAGTTCCTCACCAAATCATCTGCACCACGGAGCAGCAGCCGGCCCCGGCCAATCAAAGGTCCGAGCGGGGAGGGAGGGGCAAAGAGAGGAGGTGAAAGGAAAAAGATGGGAAGGGTCACAACTTGATTTTAGAGGAATGCATAAAAATGGGCAGAGGGAGCAAGGGAGAATTTCAAAGGAGTCAGAGAGGAGATTCAGAGTAAGAGGATGAGGGATAGATAAAAGGCACATTGGGAGTCGGGGAGGAGAGCAGAAAGAGAGAGGAAGCCTTGAAGATTAGATGGAGTTGAGGGGAAAGCCTCTCAAGTGTTAGGAGGATAAGAGGCAACAGATGAGAAAGTCTTGAAAGAGAGTTGTGGGAGTGTTTGCTAGATGCAAACACCTATAAACTGCCAGGTAACTGTAGTTCTTCCTGTCATGACTGCACCAAGTGAAAATTTCTCTGTATTTCGCAGCCCATGAATGCTTTCGATGCACCTATTTGCATGTGAAAGTTAGGTCACCTCAAGGACTGGGAGCTGGGTTACAACGCGCAATTACATTTTTCATATTGGCCAGGTCGATCTTTCTGTCATTGATTTGAACTTGCTGATGTCCCTTCATCACCATCACTGTCCACTCCTCTTGGGCCAGAGGGAAAAAAATCAGAGGAAGTGGTCATTTGCGATCCCGGCTGGTCATTGGATGGTGCGTAGGAAAGGACGAGTCAACAAAAGCCCTCTGAGTGCCCCCCCTCCCCCCACCCCTGGTTGCCAAGCACTCAGATGATGGACAGTTCATGGAGGGGGGATTACGGAGGGATCAGAGGGTTTTGTTTTTGTACAAAACATCTTTACTGTCTCACACATATAAATAAAGTGCGTGCATGTGTGTGTGCATGTTTGTGTGTGTGTATGCACGCTATTAAAAGCACAGACAAACATCAGTGGGCTTCTGTGGTTTTGATTCCTCTAGTTCGAGTCACGCTAGCAGGAACTCTCACTATACCTCTGACTCGGAGTCCCAGTGAGCACATTTTGTGAATTTATAGTCTTGGATTGAGCACAATGCCACATACCCCTGGGTCATGAAACACAAACACACACACACAGACAAAGTCAAGCCAATAAGGCATCCATTCTTGGAAAGACCATTCAGTCCACGTCTATATATTCTCTCCACCTCTTCTCTCCACACCACAGAGCTGACAGCTCTCAGAGATGCTGTCGCTCTCAGTTCCTCTCGGTGACTTGAGAATCACAAAGGAGACCAGTGAGCTCCGTCCTGCCTGGGAGTCCAGATGCCTCTTCATTGGCTGACTCTGGGGGTAGCAAGAGCAATCAGTAAACTCCCCTGAGCACTGATCTGCAGCGCTCACACTGCATGACACCAGTATGGTAGTGTTTGCTAGAGGGGCACAAGATATTCAAGGAAGCAGTGTGTATTTGTGGACCTACAGTTTGTGTTGGTGTGTAATGACTTTTCATATAACCACCCTCCCTCCTCGTCCATAAACAACCCCATCCTGTCCTGCCTCCCACCCATCACCCTCTGCCTCCAGACAAACCCTATGTAGGTCAGTGCATGTGTTAACACAGTCGCTCAATAAGAGGATTATACTGCTACCCCCAAGATGGCCATCTTAGCTGATCAATATCTGCCCGATTTTTACCATAGGCATGATTTCTGCCAGTTCCCACCCCATTGCTGCTGCAGAGGCTTCTGCCGACAGAAAGTTGATGAGATCAGTTCAGTGCCTCAAGATCAGCCGCAAACGATGGGAATGAAGCTTTCTGCTGATTCATGCATCACCTTTACACCTTATCTGACACTGACATCTAAATTGCCACCGTTTTAACACAAAGACATCAATCGTTGCATCATTGCACTCTTCCCCCCCGCATCACCAAAAATGACCTCATCCTCTTCCTCGGTGATGTTCCAGCTGGTGAGATGTCTGTGCTTTGCCAACCGGCTCAGGATGATACAATTACACGTCCGTCCGCGCCTCGTCAGAAGAAAACCCTCGAGCGCCAAACGCGCGGTGCTCTTAATAATGAGCACCTTGTGACATAATCTCCACCGCCACATGGCCGTGCCTGCTTTTTCTCAGCCTCTCTCCCTTCCCAGCCTCCCGCTGCTGATCATTAGTATTGAGGAAAAGACAGGAAGGATGAGGGGGAGGGCGAAGTGATGCAACAGGACTTAACATGACTGCAAAGTTAAAAAATGTGAAAACCGACACTGTGTGATGCTGGATGGTGAAAACTGGATGTGAGACGAGAGGGGGGAGGGAGAGATAAGGAAAAGAAGTTAGCCTCAAATGAGTTTACCCAGCATTCTAATGCCTTTTCCTTGCACCATCTAGTCATATCTTTGAATGCTGGCAAGAATTACAAACACACACACCTCCTTCATAAAACAAAGGCTATATACTGTGGTGTTACACTAGCTGGAGCTGCCCCAATACACCAGAAAGCTTTGCATGATGACCTCAGATGATCTCAATGCAGATGAGTTTTTCAGCAGAAAATATGCTGGCTAAGTCACATACATACATGCTTATTTCTTCACCTCTTCCATCTTTATCAGCCTGTTCCTGTCTCTGTTAAAGGAAGGAGATGCTTTTACGTAAAAACCAAACTGTCTCACGCTACAGGCCCCTTTAAAGCCTCGATGATGGATGGAATCTGGTGAATCAGCACTAAAGGCTGCGGCAAAAAAAACTGCCCCAACATTTGCCACCACTTGCCCCATAGCAGCTCTCAGGCAAAGTTCTTTCCTAAATGATGCCCTTCACTGCACAAGTTAGTCGTTTAGTCATGTGTTTTCTCGACAGAGGTGTAATTAGGTGTTGATGGCTGTCCTGGGGTCGCTTATGTGTTAACTGTAGGGAGGTGCAGCCTGGTGCTGGGCGGGGAGGCTTGATTGTAGGTGTGTAGATAATACTCTGATACGTGTGTGTTGTTCATAGCCGGGAGGTTTGAGTCACTCCAGTCTGCCTGTCTGTGTATGTGTGTGTATGTGTGTTCCCTTTCACTATCCCTCTCCTGCTCTACCCCTTCCCCTTTTTCTCTGTACCACCTCTCCCATAGCTGTGTATTAATAATGGAGGACAAGAAGCTTCTGAGCGTCTGGTTCGGCCTCTGACTCACTGACAACTCTCATATGTTCCAACATTAGGAGCGTGTGTTTAACTGGAAATTCATGTTTTTTTCTTACCCTCTCCGCCCTGCTGACAGGAAGGAATATGCATATGAGGGCTGAGAAGTCTAGCTTCACACCTTATTCCACCTACTTCAGCAGAACAATAAAGGTCATCCTGACTCAAAAGTCTTACTGGACATCCCTGCCCAGGGACTGCTCTAATGCACTAAACTGTCTCCTTCCCTTCCTCCCTTTGTTCCTCCTATTAGATTCAACTAATCTGATTAGGGCTTACAATACGATTGAAAGGAAGAGAGAAAGACTCATAAACTCGAGTTGAGATGCAACAAGATCTATGCTGCCCCTCTCAGTGGTCTGGTAGCCTGTGCAGCCCCTCCCGTGAAGGATCCCGAAGGATGTTGCATATGTGCACGGGCTTCCCCCATCACGTGCGCCAAGCTAAACGGCTTATGGACCTCGCCAAGTGACCCCGTGCTCCTCTGAGCGAGGAAGTTCCCAAGATCCATTGAGAGAGCTCCGCAGTCTGTTGTGATGTTCAAGTGGTTTTATGTTTCGATTAAGTGCTCGCATAAAGTGGTTTTGACATCGTGTCAGTGCATTATCATTGGTGGTGCACTCCAACATCTCAGTGGAGGACAGAAAAAAAAATCAATAGGACCGTCTGGCTGCGCCTCCGGTCGGCCAGCCTGTGCCAAGCCACCGGTCCCCTCCTGGGTTTTCATTCAGCTTCAGCTCAGACAAAGCTTTGTTGGGGTTTGTTGCGAAAGTTTTACTCAACACTGTCAGAGAAGGCGCTTTACTAGGTGCGGATATGGCTTGAGGTCAACGTAAGAGCGCGCCCTGCCTGTCTCCTCTCCAGCCCGCCGCCCTTTGCTGGAGGATGTTGCGGTCTATCAGTTCGGGACGGTGGCGCGCTCCAACCCCCTCATCCTGCCGGCACCGTGGTAAACCTGACGCTCTGCCCCCTCTCGGGATCTGTACCGGTGGCGGGTTTCTGACGCGCGGCCACATCCGCGCGCCGCGTCCGTGCGCTCGCACCGTGCGCCAGATCCGTGCCAAGCGCCTGACCAGACGAACGCACGCTCACGCCACAATCTCGCCACACGTGCGGCCATTTTTTGTTACCCATCCGAGCCATTGTGGCGTGCGCACACTTACGACTACAACCCATCCGCCGTAGCCTTCCTCCTGACACGCAGGGAGGAGGGGAAAAAAGACGCGTCCGAGTCCACAATGGACGCCCGACATCGAAGTGATATGTGTCTGAATAAAGCCTGATCTCACAGCAGAGCGGAGCACTACAGGAGGCAGGGAGGTGGAGGGAGGGGGCAAACCTCCCCTTCTGTCAAACTCCACTGCACCTCAAACACGGCAAAGTGTCTTTGTCTCCCGTTTGGTCGCCGCGGGGTGAATGAATTCAACGTCCGCACGTCCCGGGACGCGACCGCGAGGCGCCACTTACCTGGGGAATCGTGCGTGCGAGTTCGCGGCAGCCCACCGACCGTCCCGGCTGGACATTCACGGGCCCCCCCTCAGCTGTCTGTCCTGGTCCCGCAGCAGACTACCAGAGAACACGACGCCAATCAAACACACACGCCCCGCCCACTCCGCCCTAACGTCACGCCGCGCCCACCAATGGCAGCGGAGGTCCGGCCCCCGCTCTGTGAATACATTGTGGCATTATAGTAGTTTCTCTCTTGCACAACGTCAGGCGCCGTCCATTCATACAGACATGTTAAAGCACCGCCTAAAGTGCGCCATGGAGTCGGTGGATGTCAGCGAGGCTATGACAAAGTTTTCTGTCGCCGTCTGTGCCGTCACAGTAGCTCACAACAACCCTTCAGGCCTGTCTTTACAAGTAAAAGACTGTTTGCTCGCTTTGACAACAAACGCCAAGAGGGATTTGACGTCCAGACAGACAGAAACGTGAGAGTATCTAATTTAATGTTTACCTCCAATTAACGTGTGTACATGAGAGCATTCAGACGCTGAAATATGAAGGTTTGAATCATTTCTGACGGCCGGTGGTTACCTTAAATAACATAAAATGTCACCTTTCCAGACAGACAGCGAGGCCCCGCAGCAACCCCGCCAAGTTTAACATTCATCTTCAGTCAACTTTTAACGACTCTACACGAAGAGGCCAGCTGTGAGAGGGTGTTTACAGTCTGGGTGCAGGTTATTGTTTCACCAAAGGCTGAGCTGGAGCCTCACATTTGCGTAAAGCTCCCTCCGGCTGCCTCTCCGTCCTCCAGGTTATCTCGCTGCCTCTTAGCTGCTCGATTTGAGCTCGTCGGGCCGGCTCGATGTCAGGATGCGGTGGGCCAACCACTCGTATAATTTGCAATAATGCTCCTGGAAATGCCATTTCTCCCTTCATTGACTTTGAGCGGGGTGGGCACTTATCCTTATGGCCACAAGAGAGCGCCATTAGCCACCCAATTGCCGGCGTCAGATGGCTGCTTCTCTGGCCGTATGGGCTCTCACTGGACCATTCATGCTCGTTAGACCCTCTTTAAATGTACCTTTCGTGCACTTGCCCCCTGATCCGGTGTCATGGGGCCGCAGTGTGCGAGCCACAGTCATGGATTTCACTTTGGAGGCAAGACGTGGCGCGGCGAGCCCAAACTTGATCTTGTCCTGAAGGGAGGATGCCAGGCAAACAGTGTCTGAGATGTGTCAGGACACCAGATGTGCAAACCATTCTCATATCAGGGGACCAATGTTCTCTCTAATCTGACAACTGAGTGACTGATATTGAATAATTAATCCCATAGAATATGACACAATGTCAGGCATCAGTCGTTGCTTCATTCATTTTCAGCCTTGCATCTGCTCGGTTAGGTCATGACAAACATATCACACAGCCTTTCCGTGGATGCACCCTCTGAATCAAATTTCTCAAACCTGATTAAAACATTTAAGCTATCAAGCAGACTCAAAAAAATACATTTCTTCAAACAATTAATCTTTAATAGCACAATTATACAATACAATCAACATGCCCTCCCCCACTTTACTTTTATGTTTCACAGATGATATCTCTGAATAAACTATTTACAATTTTATGGCACATACTATAAGCAGTTGTGACTGTAGCTTCGGGGGTAAGGAGGAGGGATTGACTATATGTGGCGGTTTGTGTGGGCAAAAGGGGCAGAGGCAGGGGGTCATGTTGGTGTAGGAGGGTATAGAGTGACTGATGTGTAGAGGTCAGAATGTCAGCGGTGGCAGGACAGCAGTGAGTCCAACACTGGCGACAACATCACCACAATGATGGGTCATATCTGGTGAGAGAGAAGCACAGGTCAGAGGTCAGGGTCTCCCTATGAGAGTTACAGCAATGTGGAGCTCTTACGGTGTCGCACACACCTCGACTGTGGAAGCGTGTCTGTGCTTTCCTTCAACAGCAGCTCAGAGACCAGCGTGTCCAGGATCTCAGGACTGGACCTCTTTCCATATCTGAGAAACACAAAGAGACAAAGTCAGGCAAAGGTGATGATTTAAGGAGAATTTTATTAAAGTGCTCAGCACCAGCTGAGACCTTTTGGCTGTCAGATGAAAAGAGAAAAAGGGAGAGCTTGGCTGGAGCGAATCGATTACTCTGCATGTCCTCGCATCATATGTCCAATTATAAGCTTAGTGAAGTAAAAGCTGTACGCAGTCAGACTGAGACCCTGCAGGGGCAGATAGGAGTCACATCGCGGGTGGTCATATTTCCCTTTCTGTCCCTCAGATGATAAGCCATGCCAGCGCGCTTGTCCCCCCTAGGTGGTTAAACGCCTGCCACAGCATCCAAGCCCCCAACATTCAGAAGAAAGCTGAGAACTGTGGGTGATTTGACACGGCACGCTGGCCGCGGCGAGCATTTCTCCTCAGGTTTGTGGGGTTTTTTCAGGTGGTTAGACCTGCAGCTCCAGCACTTTAGGTGGACTAATGCTCCCTGTTTTGTTTGTTGGATGTCAAAATGCTTTATTGTCACATTTAATGTCAAGACCATGACAGAAGATGCCAAATGTTGAGGAACATTTCCTAGAAAAGCTATTGGTGACTAGTTGGATGATAGCAGAGATGCTGAAGAAAATATAAGCACATTAAATATATATTTTTTTTGAGGACACTTTGAGCTTCCAGCCATAATGATAAACAATCTGCCAAAATCCAAATCATGCATTTCTACCTAGCAGAACTTGGATCTGGTATTTGGCGCTGTGGGAGGAAATGGCTTACACTGAAAGAACATACTAAAGCACCACTGAACTTACAAGCATGTTGTAATACATTAAGTGGTAACATATTTGCATTAGTGGACAGAATTGAATTAAATAAAATAGAGGAATATACGGAAGCTGCCAGCCAGTGTACAAATACTACCAAAACAGAGCTATTCTGCTCTTGCAGAGGAGAGTAATTAGTCCGCCTACCTCTGTCTCGTGATGAGGTTAATGTAGTGTCTCAGGGCTGAGTAGTACTTGGCCAGCTCCTCCGCCGGGGCGTCCTCCCCGGGGTTCTCCGGTTTCACCGGGTATCCCTCCGTCAGGGCGCCCAGGCAGAGCAGCGCCCACAGCAGGAACCCCAGAGTCCCCAGCCAGCTCACCAAGTTAGGATGCATCTGACGGAGCAAAGTAAGAGCTGTTAGTCCATCACACCACTGGACACATGTCCCACTGCGCGTCTAATGCCCCTCCTCTGACTTGTTACCGTTTGTTGAGCTAAGATTGATCACCGTTCCTTGAGGATTAAGTTAGTAGTTTATCGGAGTAAAATCAGACAAACATGATCAGTATTGACACATCTCCAATAGCCAGACCTAAATGTTTTGCAGCTGCACAATCAGCATAAAACTACCAAAAGTCCCGTGGAGAGACTTTAAATAAGTTGAATAATTCCTTAACTTGAAGGTTTTTGTAGATGTAATATCGAGGGTTAGTGGTACTCACATTTCCCAGAGGCTCAGGGGGAGATTTGCGCGCTGTCCTGTGGCGTCTCTTCTGCTCTTGTGGGCTCTTGGTGCGCGCTGGGTTTTATATGTGTGTGCGCCAGAGACGCTGCAGAAAAACGCGTCAGAGCTGCGCTTCGTTTGGCGCAAGTCTCTGCCTTTCTTCACGTGAACGTCACTGCTGATGCTGTCATTAGTGTGTGTGTGTGTGTGTGTTTAAATGTTTCCATTAATTTAAAAGAGGTAAAATAACAATGTGAACTAAAAATAGGGCGTTAATAAGCCTCCATTCCAATGAGACCAAGAGGGATTATCATAAAGTGTTTTTTGTTTTGTTTGTTTTTAAATGTCCAGCTACAGTTACATTTTAGGAAAGGACAGTAATAACATTATTGACAGTGTGATAAGTTAACTACACCACTAAACTTCTGATACACAATATTCTCTTTGGGAATATTTTTGAACTTCATCATAGTTTTGTCAATGTAATGAACATTACATATGTCACATATGCAGATGTGTATCCATGACCAGGCACATTACACATATTTAGCACATTTACACCCTCTAAATAACTGTTGTATTTAATAACACAGTGTCAAACAGTGTGAGGGTGATGTTATGGTGTTTATAAGGCTTCTTGATGTGGAGGAAGGTGATAAATTATTTCACAATCAAGTAGAGATTGTTCTGCATAATGAGATCAATAATCCCATCTGAAGTCACAAAAGAATGGCGGTAATGTGACTGTGGGGTGAACTTGAATCTTCTCGAAATGAATCTTCTCCAGGCGGCCCCCTCACCAAAAGAGGCTCCTATGTGCCGACGCCTCGGGTGATCTGGGATAGAAAAGATCTCAAACAGACTCCCGTGTACACGAGCCCTTCTTTGACATGCTGTTTGACTGAATCGGTCCACTAATTTCATTTTGCCGTTCACCCCATCAGATGGAGAAAAAGAGAGAGACTGGGGCACTCAATGCGAACAAAAGGCCTGAATGTGAACATCGAGACACGTCAGTCAAAGAAGAGCCCAATCTCCAAGAAACCCACTTAATAAGAAAACCCAAATAGCACTTCAAATGAATCTGTATCACCAAGTGCTTCATTTACCTCCCATTCATAATCCTTTTGTGTGCCAGCTCGCAGCCATATAATCTATCAAAATCAGTATTCTTCAGCAGTGCTGCTTTTTAAGTTGCGCAGAGGATGCGTTAAGGGCTTTTTGTATAACACAGGATGCTAAGAGGGGAGATGAGGAAGGAGACACAAGTGAGAGAACGTGGAGCACAGTCATGACCGAATCGCAATGATCACAGGCAGGAATTAGTACTTCTAGTCCTCTTCAGGGGATATATACACTCTCTCTCTTACACACACACACACACACACTCTCAGTGACTCACTTTAATAGGTATAACTCTTTTTAAGCAAACAGCTTGAGCCTACAGAAGTGTCTGACACATGAATGAAGCAGATGTGTGAAGCACACAGACAAAGTTAAGAGGTCAGCCAGTGTTTGCTTAAAAACAGGCTTAAAAACTGACTTTAACTCAGCATGATCATTAAGGGGTGGATGCATCAGTTCCAGTGCCGTACACACAGGTGACGTTTTAAGATCTGACCGAATGTGCATCCTCTGAATGAACAACTCCTTGAAGCAGCTGAAACAGAAGAGGCCATGCTGGGTTGCACTTGCCTTCAGTCATGTGTGAAGTTGAGCTTAGGCACATTGGTGTACTTAGCTAAATGCTAATGCTATCCTGGAAGCATGTTTAAAATGACAAAAGCTAACATGCTGAAGTTGAGCAGGCAGACTAAAGGGTTTGCCATGTTCACCATCTTTGTTTAGTAAGATGCCATGTAACGTGCTAGCAACACAGCTGAGGCTAATGGTGATGGCCTTCATTATACAGGCATTTGGTTGCAAACCAAAGTCCCAGACAGATTAAAAATGTGACCTGCTAATGGCATTAGATAAAAGTGATCAGATAAGAGGAGTATGTCTTAGAAATCCAACCATGTTGAGGTGTTTCACTTAAAAGCACAAATGTCAACCTCATGATTGTGATATATTGTAATTCTATGTGAGTTACAATAGCCTATATAAGTGAAAACTCTGCCCCCTTGGTGGTACTTACAGAAAAGTCAGAAGATCACCAAAGGCAGTTGGATTCATTCTCTGGAGAACATGAATATCTGTGTCTAATTTCATGGCAGTCTATCACTTGTTGTGATATTTCAGTCTGGACCAAAGTGGTGGAATGAAAATCGCCATTACCATCCCAAGAGCTGTGCCACTACCATGGCTAAAGGTTAAGGAGTGAAAACTGCCTGATGTAACCTTATTTGCCAAACTGGCATTATTTTTGGTTTATTCTTAAAACACCTGCTGACCCTCGATCCTGGCCTTAGGTGGAACAAAATGACAGCATAGTGGGTGAATGGCAAACCACTGTGCCCGTCACACAGTGGATTAAAAAACACACACAGATAAATCCATGTCTTTAGGGATGCATTTAGCTTTCTTAAACAGCATGCATGCTTCCCACTAGGAGTCAAACAGCCTTTAAAGAAAAGTTGAGAAGACAGATCAACTTTGGGAAAAATAAAACAAATCATGAGCACAGAAACACAACTCCTTATGTCAGTGTTGCTTCTTCTGACTGTCAACATCCCCAACGCTGCATTTTGCACTTCGAGCCCTCAGTGGCTTATGGTTGATTAAAGGACAAGGCTGATTATGCTCAAAATTTATTTTACTGTTAAAGAAAAATCACAAAAATACCAAAAACAGCAGTGAACAGATCCTCCTAACAAGTATTGTCAGTGTAGCCAAAGCTTCTTCTGAGCTCCAACCATTAAAAACACATTGGTGAGACACATCATTGCACTGGATGACATGTTCCTTCATTACAAATGACATGGGCGCTATGTCCTCACAGGTGCAACAAACATGTATTAATCCACAGCTGAAAACAGTCCTAAACAAATACACAATTTACTCCTCATTAAGGAATGTTTGCTAAAGACTATGGAAATTTATAAGGAATTTAAAAAGATTAATAGATAGACTAACATGTTGTCAGTTTTATTTTTTTCATGAGATTTATTGACAACAAGAGCAATATTGAGGGACACTGTAGCCTTTAAAGTATATTTCAAAGGTGATTGAAAGTAAAAACAGATAGAAATAAAAGGTACTCAACAAAATTAATGTCATCCCTGGAACACCTTCTTGGCTTGTTTGCAGCTTTATTCTAAGTTGAGCAATCACGGTGGATTAGTCCACATTTTGGGCAGTATCAGTCTCAGCCAGTATCCTATTCATTAAATATTTAAGAAGTGGTTTATAATTGAAATGGCTCTGACAACCAGGTCAGATTTTGGCAGAAATCTTCTGGATTTCTGTGCTGCACAAAGGAGGAAAAGGGCGCCGTTCTTCCAGCCCAAGGGGAGACAAATGGCGACATGGCAGTGCGATATGTGGTCATTAATTTTAATCAGCATCAGCACTAATAATATCAGTGCTATTAGAAAGATAGCTACCAATCATCTCCAATACAGCCCCTGTTGTTTACGCTAATTAGACAAATCAGAATACCCGCAATTAATGTAACAATGACATATTGCTGCTCTAAATGCAGCACCTTTGGTAAAAGCTGTATAAGATAATTTCTCGGAGCTTGGTTTGTCGTTATCAGAAATCATTTCTGTGGAGAACGAGTCCTTTAGAGAGCAAGCTGTTTAAATGCAAATTTGTTTTCCCCTCCTCTCATCAGCCTCCTGGTTTGGACAATAACTTCTCTCCTGGATTTGTTAAGATGAAAGGGCCTGTAATTTTCCGCTGCTGTGAATCACACTTTTCAAATTTACAGTGTGCACAACTGTAAAAGGAAATACTGACAAGCGGGCTGCCTGTATCTTCTCGATCAGGCACTTTCATGCAAACGAACCGGGAGGACAAACGAAATAGGGCTAAATCTTGTGCGGTGATGGTGCTTTCTTGGCTATTACACCACTTTTACACACAAGTCTGACATCTAAATTGCTGCTTTTGACTAAACTATTGTACTATGGTGACAATCTGTTACTTCTGGTAAGCAAGCACTACTATTACATCGCACTACGAGAGCATCGGCAGCCCCCTGTTTGTTCTACGTGGGCTGCAGCTTCAAACTGAAGGTGATTTGAGTAAAGAGGTCCTGATGTTAGCTTCATACTGGAGGTTAAGGGGATGTTTGTCATTGAATAAATATACCGAAACGATGACTTTAATTAATTTCATTCATGAAACCTTTTTTAGTGTGTTGAGCTACGTTGCACTGGTGTTGAGGCAAATAAAAAAAATAGTTTAGATTTTATCACTGATTCAATGCGATTTGCATAAATGCCCTAACAATAATTGGCTTGCTTCCACAGAATTGGTCTACCACCAAAGAAGTATCATTTCTGTTATCCACTTCTCTGTACTGTTAGCTATCCACACTTCAAAAGAGCATGTCCCCAAATTGTTCCTCTTTGTTCTGGCGTTGACATTAATTGACAGCCTTTGCAAGTAATTACTGAACCATATAACATCTCAGAGAACACAAGCTTTTCTCCACTCTCAGTTCAAAGTAAGGACAATACTGACAACTGCTCAATGAGGAAATAACAAGAAATGATGTCCTTTGTCGTTCTCTCTCTTTTTTTTTTCTATTGCTCTAATTAAGCCCCCACTGCTTTAAGAGCCACCCTATCTAGTCGAGCTTTAATTTACCTGTCTTTACCTCTCCTCTCAGTGTGTCTGTCTGTCTGTCTGTCTGTGTGTATAAATGTGTCTGTGCCACATCTGCTCCTGGGGTGAAAGCAGCACAAGCGTCACACCAAGAGAAACATCATATACGGTCTTTTGATTGACAGATGAACAGAAGGTCCAGCTGCCAAGCTGTGACAGGTCATTTCGGCTCAGGTGTGCGGGTCAGAGACCTGAGCCTCGATATTAGAAAACCTGATGAAAGTTGTAACCACGTCAAAGGGCACTAAACTTTAGTTTAATAACTGCTATAACCTATTTGAGACCGGATATGTCACAGTTATGTCAGGTTGTCTGTGTTTTTGTTGAACCCCAGAGGCATTAAATATGAATAAATATAAATTCAGATGCTAATCTAGCTTATGTAAGTGTTGTCTATCTGTGTTATTGTAAGAGTTACATTGATTTTTACAATATTATTATTATACATTATTACAATATTAATAAATTGCTAACTATCCTATCCTATCCTATCCTATCCTATGGATGCGGTGATCTTAATCTACCCATTAAAACTCTTAACCCCTTAACATGCTCTTACATTTATGGGTCATTTATGCATTTAAACAGAAGACACGAATGAAGAAATGCCCAAATCCCGTAACATTTTAACATTTCAATTTGTCTCCTGAATACACTCAGAGCACTTTTTCAGCCACTTAGCATACTGTGGGTCTAAGGAATAAATGTGATAACCACTGACGCAGTCAGGTTAAATATATTACCTACACATTAGACACCATGCTAGATGCAGGCTTCACTAACGGGGATGGTAATGGAGGGGAAATATACAATTTAAGCAGTCCAGCTAATGCATTAGAAAGCAGTTGAAAGCGTCAGTTTTCAAGTGTGCTGCATTCATGAAAGAACACATTTTTCCACACAGCTGTTGAATGTGTCCAAATGCTTATTCTGCAAATTAAAGTTATTTCCGGATAGAATGGTATTATTCAGGTAGCATGGTAGAAGGGTGCATAATGCTGATTTTTTTTTGTGAGCACAAGTAATTACACACATGCTCTAATGGAGTTAATGAGGAGTTAGGAGTGGTGATTCTGACAACATTTCTTAATGGTTTACTGATTGGTGAATGTATTATCTTTAAGACCTGTTAGTGTAGATGTTAGAGCATAGAGTTTAATGGAGAAGTTTTGGGAAATACCCTTGGTTTTTTTCCCTGAGCATTAAAGTTACCACTAGAAATATTTTATGACGACACATCCACAGGAGTCAAACATGTTTCAACTTGAGCGAAAAAGTTGTTTGAATCCCAGAACTTTATGAATATGCCCCATGAATATACTGAGACGAGAGGTGATGTTTCTTGTTAATGGTCACAGAAAAGATTATTGCATCTATTGCAAGTTAGCTTACAACTAACATCTGTATAGTTGTTACATCTGTTTTTTTTTGGGGGGTGGAAGAATGTCTCCAAATAATGCACAGTGAAATTTTGCTTTGCTTTCTGGCTTGGTTTCTTTAACTGAGCCATACATCATCCCTCTCTGTTCGTTATCACTGTGCTTTGTGAAAAAGCCAAATCCATTTCTCACGACTCACTCGCCATCCTCCTCCCCAAGCCTGTCGACACAGAAGGGGATCAAAGCAGAGCCTCTATGAAGTCGCTGCACTGTCAATTTCCCACTGTTTCTACCACAAAAGAGAGGGAACACATACACACAGACACATGTCCAATGTGTCAAAGTCATACGTAGGATTGTGCTTCACTTTTAGGAGATTGTGATGGGTTTTTTGTTCTTCTTCAACACAGAACATGCTGTATTTTGTTCAAGTAAGACTTGTTCTAAATAGAAAACTGGACGATTGTTCTCATAAGCAGAGAATAACTGTGAAAAGCTGAGTTGATGATGCTTGAAAAAAGAGTAATTTTTTATTAAAAGTTGATACAAAGTTTGGCTACCATACAGCATAAAACGGCTAGGACTATAGACCTTTATTAATGGATGTCCAAGAAATATATTTCTAATCATTTTAATCATTTCATAAGTTTTACAGGTTTTTACCTGCAATTAAGTTGTTGTTTTTTTGCCACCCAGGGGGTAGTGGTTACTAGCTGTTATTGCAACATAACCTCGTAAAGTTAATGCTACCCTATTGCCTAGTTACAAATCCAACAGACAGAATAACACTGGTGTTCATGTCTACCTGACAGAACAAAGTCCAATATTCACTTCTCTTTTAGCTCTGTTTTAGGTCTCCCCCAGCTCCACTCAGCGAGGTTTCACTGCCTGTTGTTTGGTGCTTGGAAGGGGTGTACAGTGGGTTTGTCAAAGCTCTTTGCTTAAAACAAAACAATACCGACGAGAGGTGGTGAGAGTGAAGGTGGAAAACAAAAACAGTTGGCTAAAACAGTGCTCTGTAGAACTGAGGTGAGCTGTTGAGTCTGGTGATAATTATTACTACCAAGGGAAAAAAGCAAAGACTTCCAACTTGAAAGACTGATAATCAATATGAAATCTGACTGACTCACACACCATTTGTTTCACAATCAAATGGGCTACACATTCTATGACGTAGCTCACAGATGTTCTTGTCCTAATTTTTTGCATTTTGGAGATTCAATTTCAAGCTGCATTTCCCACACTCAGATCTGTCATATGGGCAATCTGGGCATGTCCCTAGGGCCCACAGCCATGAGTGAAAAAAGTAATTATCCAATCAAATGAATGAAATAGCAGTGATTGGCAAGCAAGCGGCAATGCACTGTGTTGATTGTCTAATGGTCAGGGTGGGTGGGCCTAGAGAACAGGTGGTTTACATGGCACAGATCCTGTATCAGTTTTTTCTTAAAGTAAAGTCAAAGTTAAAAACAGTGGGATTAATTTGTACCTGACCCCCTGTCAGTTAGGTTGTGAGAAATATACAGGAAAAAGGAAGAGAAAGAAGCGGCCACAATAAAAAAAATGTACCGCCAATAAGAAAAACAATTAAGCTAAGCGAAGAAGAGATGGAGGATGTTGCGCTGGCTAGTGATAGCCCACAGACTCAGATAGCTAGTCAGGATGACCCCAGTTTGGAAGCATCAAGCTCCAGCAGGTCTCAGCCAGGTGAACAAAATGACAACACAGAGGGAGAAGAAAAGGATGAATAGTACTTCTAAAGGTAAGCATTAGTTGATAATGCTGTCTGTGTACTGAGCAGTATTGAACTACTGTGATTGTGTATTGCTGCATATTTTGTGGATAAGTTTATTTGATATGATGTTCGCATATCGTGTAGTGCATCACTGTGGTAGGATGCTGTTATGTTTGTTAGGGTTAGTTTGTTAAGTTCATGCTGTGTTGGCTTTTGCAGTTCCATGTGAAGCTTTCTAGTGTACTTAGTGAGCCTTATTTAATAACCTGCATTCAGATGTGCTGTGTGATTACCATTGAATGGCACTCTTGCAAGTCTGTTCCAGGTCAGGTGGGCTGTAAAAACTGCTAACTAGTAGTCTAGAGTCATACACTGCCCTTGCATGATTTCTCTTGGTCTTGTAGAAAAGGTAAATGTTGGCATTATTGGTCTGTTGAACTGTATAGGCACACCTGCTCAGCTGAACTGGTTATTCAGCCATTGACCAATAGGGGGTGTGTTATTATGGTCTGGTGGATTCAAAATAATTAAGGTGGGATTTAATGGCTGGGGTGGGTGTAGATGTGGGTGTAGATGTGTGTGTGCAGGAGTGTGTTTTGTATGTCTGCATGTGTTGAAGGCAGGGAAGGCAGGGGGGTTATGAGCTTCAGTGCCCAGGGGCCCCTGGGGGTACTAATCCAGCCTTGGCATTTCCCCTCCGAGTCGTATTTGGTTGGCACCTTCAAGTGATTTGTCAGCGCCCATCAGTCTGTTGTGTCCCTCTGTGCCACAGAGTTTTTGTTACTTCTCTCTCAGTCTGTGGGGAAATTAGAGGAGCGTGTTCTTCCTCTCCAGTTAAAGTCACTGTGTGCTTACCGTAACTGTCACCGGGGTAATTAAGTGTTTCCTTGCGTAGTAATTGCCAATTTAATCTTCTGTGCCTGTCCCCTGAATCGAGGCGTCGGATCTGTCAGTCAAGCTGGGCGTGGTTTCCATGGGGATAAGGAAAGTGTGGTAGTCATTCACTTTAACCAATGGCCAAAATAAATTACCTGTAGCCTCCTAAATGGGGTTGCTATGGAGAGGCAATTACCCTAAATTGTAATTGTGCCAGACTAATGTGTCAGGCCTTTACCTCTTAAATTAATTGGGTTTTTCTCTGTGAGAAAAAATGTCCAGGGGTAAGCAGTGGAAAGAGGTCAAATGCTTTTCTTAAGGGTGCTTGATTTTAGAAGTAAACAAAGCTCTTCTGAATGGGGATCAGGAAACATGATTGGTTTAAAACGTGTATGCTGCCGTGAATGTGTGCGTACATACTTTATCTTGCGATGACCTGATACCATGGTCATCATAGATACACTCTGAATCCTAAGTATCAGCTTTCAGATGGGATCCCTTCCACTTGCTTCCTCTTCAGCACTCATCTGCAGAGACCCAGGTGCACCCATACCGTCATTCGAGCGTAGCCCTACTTCCCTTCCCTCAAGACCACCTGTTCAGTTCAGTAACGCACACACACACGGACAAACACACATACACTCTCACACACACAAAGTTCCCTCAGGTGATTGCTTACATCACGACACAGGTGACTTGACATGCACCGGCCAGCAACCAGCGCAGATGCTGATCCAGTTTGACTTGCCATCCTCACAGTGGCAACATCTGAGTGGGAGTGAATCCTCATTTACATCCCATCCCTAATTTTATTTCTCAGTTAAAGATGTTGGAAAGTGGGCCGCCACTGGAGAAAACATGACCCGCTTCAATCTCCATTCACTGCGTGGATTAAATCAGCTCTCATCACTGCTGATCTGCCGTGAGGAATGGGATTAATCAATCGGAGACAGTACATCTATCCGCAAATTAAAAACGGCGCTCATCACTGAACACGTAGCTCCATGGTTCTGGTGTTTATTTTGGTGACATGTTGAGTGGGCGGCCTTCTCTGAGTAAGAGAACATCAATCACACAAAGCTCAGATGTGTAAACTGACCGATTTATGTAGCGTGTATCAAAGGGGAAATAAGAGGCATTACTAGAAAACAGCAAAAAGTAAAAGTAAGTATGGGTTGGTTAGGGTATTAAATATGGGTGGTAGAAACTACATGTTCTTATTTTGACCTGTGCTTGGGTATGACAAAATAATACAATATATTTATCCTGAAAATTCAAATGTTTCAGAGAACCCATTCTACAGTTGTTTGGATTTGGCATTTTTGGGCTCATATCTTGATTTACCCTCACAGATGTGTGTGAGTTTATGCATGGTATTTTAGCAGCTGACAGAAACACAGAAAATAACACTGATAACCTAACTTCTACTACTCCCAAATGTGATCAACGCGCCATTATTTCATCTTGAGTGTGTATTCAAATGTATTCAGGCTCCTCCAGACTGATTTGTTTAGGTTACGTTATCAAAGTGAGCGAAAAAATAAACTGTGTCAGACAGAGAAAGTATAGTAATGCCGCCGGTGACTCCCTGCACTCAAACCTCTGACTGGATCGATATAATGTCAGCTAATTGTTTAGTTGTGAGGTGGGATTTAATCACTACTGTGGCTGACAGTTGATTGTAACACAGCGTCACGACACTGACACAGACGCTTTGCTTTAAAAAATTGTTTAGCTGTGAAACAATCAAAATATTCTTAAGATTTGAACAAGATTAAAGGTTGCAGGTGAGGAGATATGTGATTCAACTGATAGATCTTCTTGTACAATATTTGCGTGTGAATATTTAATAGACAGTTTGACTTTGAGAAAAACGTTGCATTTCACTGTTTGTTGGTCTCTCTCTTACAGCGAACAGAGCTAAATGTTTTAGGAGACGTTTCTTTGATCTGTGATACTGAGCGTCTCTGCTGGCAGCCATCTTCTCTTTCTTGATCTGAAAAAAATGAAAAAGATGCAGCAGAGTTAATGAAAATCAAATGTGACGGGTACCAGCAGCGGATGTTGTGTATCTCACATGTATGAGACTGCTGTGCACATTGACTATACTAGGACCTGAGGCACAGATGGTGTTAAAGCTAAGGGCTTACATTTTATACAGTGCCTTTGATCTGCAGTCACTAATGAAAATACAATTTGTTTTTCACAAATCTCAATGATACCTTGAGGTACTGCCGAATGGTATTTGGAAGTGACATTTGAATGTGAAACTTGAAGCTCTTAACTCAGAACCACAGTGTGTGCGCAGAGAAAAGGCTAACTTGTGAAGTATCAGTCAATTGCATATTAAATCATGCATAATTAACTACACATTAATGGATTTTTTAAAAAATGTAAATAATTTTGCACATTAAATCATTTGTTAAATTTCCATGCTATTCAGAAGGGTTGAAAATGGCTTCTCAAAAGTTGCAGAACCCATTATTGATCTGACATAATATGCAAACTATTTTCTTCACGCTGAAGTTTCCAAACATCTTCATTACACTGTAACATTAAAACTACTGTTCTCCTTAATGTGCATGTAAGGACATGAAGTTATGATGCATCTCAGCTCGTAATTACCACACATATGTCTTAAAAATGAAAAACATTATTCTTTCAACAATATCAACCCCCCAGAGCTCTACTACAAATGTAGTCATTGTGGGAAATCAATCAAATCTGTGGGGTACACGTGGTTTCTGTTCTACACTTAATACTTGAACAAAGTCTGTAGACGCTGGTGCTGTGCTGCTCTTTGCTGCCCTCACATGCCTCTTACTGGAACTTTCTTTACCTGCAGTGCAATGCCTGCACTCACAACTCCACTATACTCTGACAGTCTAAGAAAGGCCAGATCACCAAAACACTGACTCCATAAGCTAAAGAATGTCTGAGCTGAAAATGATTTGTGTTGTTCGTTCTTACTGGGAGTTCACGTTGCTCCAAGTAACTATGTATGTATGGAATTCCTGACTCAGCACACCTCACACAGTACACATGCAAATGACTGGTTTATGGTCAACTGAACATTTAAAAACAGGTTCAGTTGCTGCAGCTTTCCACTGCAGGCAGATCAAATCGTATCATATCTGTAGCTCACCTGAACCATAGGCTTCCAAGGCGAGGTACCCATCCAACAAGGAGCTGAACCCTGTAAGACCCCCCATGGCAGCATAAGGGACGTCCCTGCCTACGGGCCGACCACGTCCCTCCCTCTCTTGTTTTGTCTCAACCTTCCAAAAAAATAATGTAATTTGAGTTCAAATGATGTGGAGTCGTGAACTTTATGTTGTTTTTTTTAACACCAAGCAAGGACCTGTGTTTTGTGGTTTGCCTCTACTCACCAGGGTCTGATGGGCAGAGCTGGGCTGGCCACACCCACAGGTGTAGGGGCTCTGGAACCCAGCACAGGAACTACCTGAAAAATTTGTTGTGAGGAAACCACTGTGAACATGAACTGTATGTGTTTCCCTCTGGTGCTAGAGTTAAAGGTGGAGTCTACGATTCTGGAAAGCCCTAATTTATCAGAACTTCATTTAGAAAACAAGCATTTTAAAAGTTGTTTGTTTGTGGCCTTACATATAGACCTGACGGAACATGATTTCAGACTTTTTACAAGTCGGCACCATGAGGCAGTTTTATTTGCCATCCTTTTGATCTGTTTCTACCGAATTAAGTAACATGGACATCTATTTAATTTTGGGATCATCCTGCTGTATTAACCCAGATTAATTCAGACGACGTGTGAATATTTATTGATTCTGAACACCATTGATGAAATTGCCACTCACCAGAGACAAATAGAGAGGCGAATATTCACAATAAACACAAATGATCGCTCTGTCAGACTCCTTGTTGTCCAAACTTCTCAAAGAGCACTCTCAAAGAGCAAATCGTAGAATACGTCTTTAAGTTGGGCTAGCATGAACGACCACTGTCTATGGTCTTTATGTAGTGTTCTCAGACTCACACTTTTTGCACAAGTTGCCGGTAGCTTCACTGTGATCCTGAGGTAAGTGTTTACACCTGCAGCGGACAGGGTGTGGCCCGATCCGGGCAACATATTGGTAGGCAGTGCAATGACATCCCCTGACCTGGCATGGCAGGGTGATGGGTCGCTCAGAGGGAACCACTTCGAAGTCAGTCTTATGTTGCCTGTACCTGGACAAAATAACATTACTCCCAAATGTGTTTATTCATGTATGTGCAGGGGAGAAGGATAGTCTGAGTTCATGTGTTATTGATAGATGCACTACCTGTGTGTGCAGAAGCACTGTGTCTCAGGGCCAATGAGTTTGCAGTCAATACCTCCTGGCACCCCAAAGCTCACATACAACCTGTTTTGCGCCCGTTGAGGGAGCACCTTTCTCTTGTACTCCTCATATTGCTCTGGAGTGAACAGCTTTCCTTCATCATCATCACCCACAATCCTTGAAAAGACAAACAACCAATAAAAACAGTAAAGATGCTTGTCCATGTGATGACTTTCCTATACAATTAGCTGGCCTGCCTGTAACAAAAGGGGTTATTGTGTAACTTCAGCTTCATCAGTTCCTCTGAAGTCTGAATTTGTTGTCACATGGCTTGTTGCTCCTAAGTGTGTGAGACCCCTCCAGAGATAAAGTCAGGAGATAAAAACACACACAGTCCAACTCTGACACAAACCTTCTGTACTCCCAGTAGTCATCCATCGCTTTTAACGCTGATTTGTCAAGACATGTTCTTTCCATTTTCGAAAATCCCAAATTGATAGCTGTTAGGGCTTTTTTGTTTGTTTGTTTTGTCTTCCACAGTGAACGACCACTGTTTACCACAAGCTATGAGGTTGCCATGGAGACGGTTGTAGATGTCCCTCTAACGGTCGCAGAGTGAACTACACACACACACACACACACACACACACACACAATAACAGGACATTTAGCATTTACAGACTAAAATTAAAGTTAGTGAGCATTAACAATATGTAGCTTAGCTACCTAACACCCTGAAAACCGAGTTTCCACAAACTTTACTGGCTGTCTTTTATCCAGCGCCATATTAATTGTTTTTACTGTTTTTAATTAAAATCGATTAACTGATAACATTACATTACAACTCACTGTCTTTCTTCTGTTTTTTGGTCTTTTTTTGGTGTTGAGGGAGAACGAGCAGTGCGACCACATTTCCCATAATGCCGTACCGGTGACGCACACGGTGGATGTTCAGGGGAACCATGACAGTCAGCACAATTGCATGCTCGGGACTCAAGCCGACGACTTTTGCCGCTTGCAGGGGAGCTCACCATTATTTCACGACCGCGGGGAAAGAAGCCGAAATGACCACTAGAGCGGGCGGACCCCTCAACGTAAAGCTCCGCGGCTAACTTTTCAATTTACCGAGGCTGCTCGAAAATATTTTTCCCTGGCGACAGCTACGACAGCCCGGCGTGGCCAAACAACAAGCATCCTTCAGTGTCAGCCAGGTGAAGCAGCTGGAGCCCCCGTCCCCTCCTGCGACCTCCAGGTAGCTCCTCGGACAACACACTGGGGTAAAATTATATTTTTCATCATCATTATTCATGGGATTTGCTGCATTTAACTATTTCTGTGTTTGCTGGCTAATGACGAGCTAACATGTCGAGCTAGCTTGAGATGTCAGTGGAGTTGGAAACGGCTTCAACTGAACTAAACAATCTGTCTCAGTCTTAAAAAAAAAAAAAAGAAAAATGGTTGTGTCTTTTTCTTTTGTAGTTCTTTGTTGACTTAGTGTTTGTTGGTTTACCTTACCCGTAGCCTGACATTGTAAAATCTCCGCGACAAGTTCACAGAGTCAGCATGTTTGCTTAGTAGTCAGTCTGTGGTTTGTGATTCGTGCACCCTAAGTGCTATATCCTGCAAACCACCCGAGACTTCTTATCTCTATCTCTGACAAAGCTGATATGAGTTTTTATTTTATGCTCTCTGTAGTTAGCTGAGTCAGCCTGGTGCCGAGCCAGCCAGCTGTTGAATCCGTTGTGACAGCTGTTGTGGTAAATGTTTAACCTCCAGATTAGGCATTTTGCTTTACACTGCGTGCCTTATCGCTGCCAATCGCCTCCATTTGGCACCCTATATTTAAACAATCCTCTAAACAAGTGGAACATCCATTGTCTGAAGCTGTCGCCTAAACGGTGTGCCTTTCTGCAGAACAATGATCTGGCCTGGTCACTAGCCTGAAATGACAGAGTGAACACTGGATGCTGTCTGAATACAAAAACAGCTCTGGCAGTCATCAAGTGTCAGTCCTTTGAGTAAGTAAGACAGGTATGATCTGTTGACTGACAGATTGACGGCACAGAATCTCACCCTGAAGGTTTATTACTTCTTGTTTCACAGCTGGAATAGCTTATCTTATCCGTCCACAGAAAAAGTTTTAACCCCAGGTTGTATCTCTGCTTTATTGTATATAAGGCTCCCATGTATCATGCACTGTGACTTTTGCTTGTTTTGTTTTTTTAAGTACATCACTAAATGTAAATGGTGAAAATTGGCTTTATAAGTGAAGTTGATATGACTTTCGTAATCGTATTATGAATTAGACATAACAACAACAACATAATTTGACACTTAGTTATTGTTCAAGGACTTCATGCTCGTACCTCTCAGAAGTGTGGGTGGAAGAGCTTGCTTATTATGTATGGCATTCCGGTTACATATTTGTCAGTCACAGTGTGCATCGCTTCGTAACTGGTTTCTACTCTCACTCTCAAAGTCTTCGCACCTTGCCTTCCTTTTACCTGCTGCTTCATAGTAGCACCCGGGTCACAGGAAGTATGTGTGTGTGTGTGTGTGTGGACAGAGACTGGGAAGCATCACTAATCGGATTCTGTTACCTTTTCTTTTCATAATTTATTCCCTCAGTCACTGTCCCCTCCCTGACCTCGGGAGGAAGTGACACTCCCACACACCCGAGAGAGAGTGCAGAGAATTAACTTGGTGACAAAGTTGTGAAAACTGAGAAATGATAGCCTAATTTCCCCTGCGTGCGCGCTCACGGGCTATTTGTTCGGTCAGATAACCACTGTGGGGTTGGGATTAGAGAATGAATGCCCTCTATGCCTCTGTCTCTCGCTGTGGCTCCTATCTGGAGCTGCAAAGTGGGTCCTGTGAAATCTAAACTGGTAATCAGGTTTCTGGGCTAAGCAGGCTGAAAAACATTTGTTGATGAGGGGGCTATTGTGCACCCTGACCCACAGTCTGTCTTTAATAATAGCTAAAGGCCTAGGAAGCGGCTTTGATGTAGCCACCAGCTCCCTGCCAGTAACGATGAGGTGGATTTTGTCCTTCATCCAGCACATTAAGCGGTGTTTATGTGTCTGCTGGAAAATCTTTTTGCATTTGTCCAACCAGAAATCCTCCCAGTCGTTATGAATAACAACCACAGTGCTCAACACTGCTCTAAGCCCAATATGAATTAACATAGAAGGTCAAGGAAAAATTACCCTTGAAGTATTTTTGGTATACTGTAAAATGAGTTTCATTTCCCATTTCATGCCCTTGTACCTGAACAATGAAAATGTAAGGATCATAAAATAATCTCAAATTAATAATAATGAATAATGCCAAATGAATCTCTGAAAACTGATAATAATGTCTCTCTTGTGTTTCTTTCTCTTATTTATTATTTTTTTTTCTTTCTGATCTATCTTTGTATGCTTCTCCTACATAGCCAGCGATGTCTTCAGACCCCCTGCCTGAGCGCCCAGCCTGCATTGGTGATTTGGAGTTGCAACTAGAGCACCTTTCCAAAAAACTCTGAATGCCGGTGCCCGTGGGCGTCAGCTTCCTTCTGGTTCCACTTCCTGAAATCTGCTGTTGTTCAACAGTTTCTCACCTCCTCCTCAGAAGGGACAGAATGCCTTAGTCCTTAGAAAAACTTCTTCAGCTGTATGGGTATCAGACAAGCACATGTCCTGCTGGAGTTAACTTGAGCGAGGCACTGATTCCACGCCAGCTCTACGTATGATTTTTTAGTGGACTTTGATCTCTCTGTGGGTACTGACAGCAGACAGAGAAAGGGACATTCCCCTTTTGGTGTCAACAAACTGTCACTCCGTTTATCAAGTTATAGATACATCCATATCCAAAAAAGCAAAAAATCTTTTCAGTCTCAGTCAGGGCCTCTCCAGCTCCCCTCCCCTTTGCCACCCCCAGTACCATGCTGGGTGCACTCCTGCGGAGGAACATGTCCCAGAAGCTGAGTGTGCTGCTGCTGGTATTCGGCCTGGCGTGGGGACTTATGCTGCTGCGCTACACAGTGCAGCAGCCTCGCCATCAGAGCAGCGCCGAGCTTCGTGAGCAGATCCTTGAGCTCAGCCGGCGATATGTCAAGGTCCTGACAGAGGAGAACCAGAATGCACCAGGTGGGCCGCAGGGAACCTCCATGGCTGGTTATGGTAAGTATTTTAGAGGAATGCTCTGTGTTATGTGGGGGTTACTACTTTATTTCCTGCACAGAAAAGTTCTTGCTCACTCCTGAATGAACATTGTGTTTTGTAGTCGTGAGGCACTAATCTGTGTTTCATTTCTTCTTCTCCCCTCACGCACAGCTGATCTGAAGAGGACGATAGCTGTGCTCCTGGACGACATTCTGACGCGGCTGGTCAAACTGGAGGGGAAAATTGAGTTGGTGGTCAACGCCTCCTCCACTAACACCTCCCACACAGCAGGGGGCGTACTTGCTTCTGCTGCCGCTGCCCTACAGAAATCCTCAAAACAGGAGACACCGGGCAGCCACCCAGGGACGTCACGCCTTCACCCACACATCCCTAACAGGCCTCGGCCACATCTAGGAGCATAGTCTTGAAAGATGTTTATATATTTTTTCTTTAATTTTTTTTTTGTTTGTTTAGCACATTACACTTTTCCAGCAATTATCACTGATGTAACAACGTCAGACTAGTGAAAAGCAATAGTGAGACATGTGAACATCTAGAAGACTTCGGATGCTTCTCAGAAATGTTCAGCCAGCTCAGAGGGAAGAAGATGGACTTCTTAATGCTCTCTTCTGTCATATGCTGATATTTATTTATTTTTTACCAAGACTATCTAGTGCATTTTATATATTTTACAATGCTGACATTATTTGACTTCAATTTTAGCATTTTTTTTATAAATCCATATTTGAACTGTGACAGATTAAGCAGATGCAAAGAGATCTGAGTGCTCTTGGAACTGAACTGGGTTCTTGTATACTTTATCATACAAATGGCTTAAAGCCTCCCCTATCTACATTTTACAATACTGCTTCAACATATCCAAATGCTGAACTTAACAGTAGTAGTTTATTGTAAGGAGTAGCTCAGTTTTTAGCCGGTGCAGTTGCTAAATACTGTAAAGAAAAAGACTCTTCTAGCTTAAACATTTAGTTTTATGGATAATTAATATTGTATAGTTTACCTGTAAGAGATAATCCAAAGAATGTTATTTGCACTCCATCTGAAGGAAGTGCAAAAGTGTATTTACAATTGCTGCAAGGCAGTTTGAGGTCAATGCAGACTGTGACAGGGCAATGCCTCTTAGCCACCGTAAACATGAGTTTATGTGTGCTTTGTCTCTGTTGAAATCCAATGGTTCCCTTGCCCTGTGGTGAGAAATGTTATAATTTGGGTGTGGAACAGATTGAATGTACTGTGTGGTTACTCTTTAGTGCTGTAGTGCTGTTAAGATGACTGACCTACTGCTTACACATGTTCAGGGTTCATGTTGCACTGTGACTCTAGAGATTTTCTAAAAATACTGGGCTCATCCAAATTTGACTTAAAGGATATTTTAGGAGGCTGGACGTCAGGCTGTGGAATATTCATTCCTCCAGCCTTTCTGATGGTTAGAGTGCGGCTTCTATTATACCGAGAAACCCCTCACCCTCTCCTTCCCAGAGGAAGAAGATCTTTGCTCATCATGATACTCATTGACATGATGATTTTCAAAAGACAGACGGGCAATACTTTTATCACATTGGGGATTGTATGAGACAAAGTCAATGTGAGTGGCCTTCTAATATATGAAGAAAAAAATTACTTATAATTTTGCTCTCACATAACAAACTTACATGTATGTGAAGGCTGCCAGACTGAATTATTGAGCTGTGGTTCGACTGTGTCTATGTTGAGTGAGACCATACTTTGCTTCATAATGCTAAAGTAGAAATGGTTGGTGACCCAGTCAGCTGCTGTGAGATAGCTTTACTAATAAATTGAAAAAAATGAAAAAATGATTCTCCCCCCATTTAAATCAATTTTATAGCACATCCTCCGCTTAATTCCTTGTTAAATGTGATGGAAACAGTTTGCCTTGTGTCATTCAGGAGATCTTAGTCATTCATGTGCTTCACAAAACAATGAATGCAGTTTTACTTATCTGCTATCTGAATATTCAGCCAGTGCCTTCCAAAAAGTGTTCTCCATGAAGGGTGTTAATGTAGTTATAAGTGAATGAGTCTGTGATTCATTCTCCTCACTGCAGAACCTGGAGGTACTTGATGTTAGAATTTACCAGCTAACTCATGTCTTACAGTGGAAAGTAACCAAGTACATCTACTCAACCTCTATTGAGGTACTTAGCTTGAGTGTTTCCATTTTAGGCTATTCTCCACTCCTACTCCACAACATGTACTCGACAGCTGTTAAGATCAGAGAAAAGTATTTAACATATAAAATATGATCCATTCTTGCAGAGTAAGCTACCCAGTATTATGTAGAGTGTTTAAAATGAGCTCTATCTCAATCAGCTTCAACATTTAAAGGTTATGTCTGCAATTCAGGATTGCCCTGAAACTTCATTCACAAAACAACCATTATAAATATTATTTGTGTGTCATCTTGTGGAAAGACCAGGAATTCAGACTTTTTATGGCATCATGATGTAATTATTTTGGCATCCTTTAGATACTTTTCTTATAATTAAACATGGCAAAATCTGTTAATTTTGTAATCATGCTGCTGTTGTCAACCAGTTTAATTCACTCAACATGTGACTTGCTAGAGTGATTTTTTTTTTTTTAATAGATTTTTGACACATCAATTTATGAAACTTGCTGTAGTTTGACAGAGAGCCAAATATGCACAACAAACACAAATGATCCCTTCAAATCAGCTTTGCTCCAAACTGATCGGTCCGAGCCTGTGTGTTTCCCATTCACAGATCCAGGGCTGTGTATGTACGCCAGAACATACAGCAAGAGGATCATGACGAGAAAGGCACTGAATTTTAAAAAAGGGAATTAGATTTTAATAGCAGATTATATTTTTAAATGCTTCATACAGAGCAATGTTTCATTAATGTTCTTTCAATTACACATGAATGACAACTTTAACATTCTCCCATGACTTTTTTGATGCTGTGGTTAACAAAAAGAAAGAAAGAAAGACAGAAAGAAAGAGATCTCAATTGAAGTGAAAAAAGTTTTCAGGGTGTGTTGTGAGATGTTCAAGGATGCCAAGTTTTTTTGCATTAAAGGGGGCGAGACGAAACGGGACATGACGTCAGATGCTGCAGCACGTAAACATTCCACCCACTTAACGCGCCATCTTCTAGCTAACAGCCCGGCAGTGCGAAACACTGAGCTAAAAAAACTCACAGTGTGGTTTATTTCTGCTAAAACACCCGCTTTTTAAAGCTATTCTCAGCCATGAGTGATATTGAGGACGGGAACTATGAAGGGCGGGTAAGTAGTCGCGTCGAATAATGCCAAATATCTCCTTTTCTTCCTTTTTTTCTTGCCGTATGGCTGCCGATAGAGAGCTCAGTAATTCAGCACCAAACGCCAGCTAATGTTATTTAACAGCCACATTTGAGCTTCACCTTAGATTTGGCTCACTCAACCTGTGTTAGAGAGGCAGAGGTGGTTTATGGTGCCTCAAGCCAACAATATCCATGAAAGTATTTAATTTATTTATTTATTTATTTAAAATGAAATATTCCCGCTCTGCTAGCAAGACTGCTTCAACCAGACTGCTTTATTAATAGAAGCTAGCTCCAAGACAAATCACCGTGGTTAGTCCTTGATATTTGCAAATTGTCCTTATTTATGTATCTGTCGCTTGAATTGCATTACATCTGCCTCTCTTGCATATAAAATTAAATACTGGATATCCTCTACGTTTTTAAATCGTCCTTTTGTGTGGATATCATCAGCCATTGTTGCACTTTGGCAACCTGAGTATTTGTTTTTCCTATTAATCATTGAATTATACTACAAAAAGTCCTCAGCCACTCTTCCTTCCCTGCTTTCACGCTCTTCTTCTTCAACATATATATTTATAAGCTCTTTACTTATTACCATGTAGTTTAAATTGTTGTAACTTTGCTCATTTACATAATTTATGGCACATTTTAAAATTTAATGTAGCAACAATGTAATTGTAATGCATTCAGTGTTCCTTTTATTTCCTATATTCATTCTCCGTTTTATTAAACCTATGATCTTAATTTTATTGAATGTTCTTTTTTCATTAAGGTTATTGATCGTGAAGGATTTGAAGAGTTTTATCCAAGAATGATGAAGAAAAAATTCAAGATAACAGAAGGCTAATGAAAACATGTACAGAGCAGAACAATAGAAGTGGAAAGGGAGGAAATGTGACGGAAGAAGTGGTGTCAGATAGAAGCTCTTGCAGTGTAATGGCTAAAATGAAACTGGTGTCAGTTGTGGGTGAAGAGAGGAAAAACAGACCTGGAATCAGAAAATGAGAAAACTGAAAAAAGAAGAACGAAGAAGGATAGAAATCCTGAGAGAAGGGAGTAGCGTGTAACGAATCTGGAAGAATGAATGTGTCCCTAGGTTAAGTAAATATACTGTTTGTGTCACAAATGTCTTTTCTTTATCTTGCTCTCTTTGTGTAACATGAAAATGCATGTTTTATTTTTTTCCCTTGATGGCCCAGGTGGACATGGAAATAGACCTGTCATGTACATTTGATTGATATGCTTAATAATAGGCCACAATGTAAATCGAAGATTTATTTATTGAAATTATAAGATTACTAACCCTTTCCTCCACAGTACATAAGCTGTGCTTTTTAGACAGGTGTATTGTATGTGTCCAACATACTCTACCATATCATACTACTCTGTGCGTGATTTGTTTTTTGTTGTTTTTGTTGTTGTGTAAAGAAAGAAATAAATGTACTTGTCCATGAGAGAGTTGTTAACGTGCTGCTGTGGTAATAGGGGTCACGCTCCCCATCTAAATCGGATCGTGGCAGTCCAGCTCGGGCCAAGTCGGAGAGCAGGTCCGGCTCCCCGAGCCCATCCCGGGCCTCCAAACGCTCTGAGTCCAGATCTCGCTCTCGGTCAAAATCTAGGTATGTTGTTGCCATTTTATAACAGCCTTTTTGATATTGTGATCACTTTATACAATAAAGAAATGCTATTTACGTGCAGAAATATGTCATAGGGTGCTTTTCCTTATCTGTCACTGATTGTGTATGACAACATTCTCTCTTTTTGTTTATTATTAAATGCAATGCCACTTCTCCTCTACTGCATCCATTTCAGGTCTCGCTCGAGGCGGCACTCAAACCGCTTACGCTATAGCCGTTCACGGTCTCGGTCCTATTCCCACCGCAAGAAGTCCCGCTCTCGTTCCTACAGCCCCGAATATCGCCGTAAGAGGAGCCAGAGCGCCTCCCCTATGTCTAACCGGCGCCGTCACACTGGCAGCAGGGTGAGTGTGGTGAGATCTGACGAGAGGGCAAAGTACTATAAGCTGTAGAAGGTGAACCGAAGGACACTGTGTGGATGCTCACACACAGATACGGTATGAGTGTTGAAATGAAATTTGAACATTATGCAGAGTTTTGAGGAGATTGACTTATTGCACGTCTTATCCTGTAATTACTAAAAAGCGTGGGCATATGCTTATGACCTCTTAAGCTCCTACAGAGTTTTACAATCATCAGGCTAACCTCCTCAAAACTGTGTAGATTTATGTAGACAAATCGCATAGGCTATAGCAAGAAAAGTGACCTTAGTGTGTGTAAAATGTTTGAAATGAATTGGAGTCGGATTATTAAAATATAATTACGAGGCTCATATGATGAAGTGAAAGTGTAATTGTTTCAGACGATTGTAGTTAATGCTGTGGGAAACCACTTTCAAATGACTTTTAATAACCCCTTTTTTAACCTTCCCCTCCTCTCATTATATCAACAGAGCCATGATTTCACAAAAGAAGCATACAGTCATGGCGGTGATGCTGATGTTAGGGTATGTGGACCTTCTGACATATTATGGGAAAGAGCAATGTAATGTTTGTGTGTGGGTCAAGGGTGCTGCCTCTTAGCATCGTACTGAATGAGGAGTAACAGTCTAAATATAACCTAATTTTAGTATATTCAGGAAGTGGGGCTTGTCTGCAACCAGAATGGTAAATTACACTGATTTTGATATCTGTAATGTGCATTGCATCACCCACTTTGTAAAGTTAAATAGTAAAATATTCACCAATTTATCAATATTCACAGATACAAAGAAGGTGTTATGCGTATTTAAAGTACTGTATGTAAATTTTCCAATCTAATATGTGGATCATGTCAGATGTGTGTATGCAGTTTTCATGCATTGTAGATACAATGTGCCATATATATTAAATATACCTAATGCATTCAAAAACATTCCTTTAAAAATGTTACACTAATATTTTTCCAAGGAGGCCTTTAAAGCTTTCAGTGAACTGTTATGGGAAGATGGAGGATTCAACATGTTTGAAAACCTACATTTTACACAACACAGAGAAACATTGATGTTTAGTAATGAGTCAGGGTGGATAGTAATAAATAAATCTATGATTTTCTTGCAGCGCCATGATGACCCACAGTTTGTGTCCATGTGATAATGCAAAGCAGGAATTTAGAAAGATTTTCATAGCAAGCAGGAGGCAAATGAAATGGTTTTATTCTGTAATTTTCCCAGGGGCATCTTTTTGAAGCTGTTTAAGGGGTTATTAAAGCTGTCATACTGTAGTTTACCCACTGAGCATTTACTGTTTGACTTCTACAGCTGGAGATGCTTGGAGGGAACCCCGTTGTAAAACTGTACATAAATTCTTAAAAAATTTTTTTAGAAGTAACTCAATAACTGTCTGAGATGTAAGCCAGAAGGCATGTCACAGTGCAAGAGCTAGTATAGGAGTTGTACCTCCTCCCTAATCAGTGAAAAATTGATGTGAAGCACCTGATACAGAAATAAGGAGATAAGTTCTAAATGAATTGATCCAGTATATTTTCTGTGCATGAGTTTTAATGTAAATATACTTCTACTATACTCTTTGCCCACGGCTTTAAACATGTAAATTGCTGCCACCTGCATAAAGCAATGTGTTTTGCACACTAAATCCAGCAAATGTATTTTCTATGCTAATCAGTAGATGCGGCAGGCCAAGCACTCAGCTCTGACCCTTATTGTCAACCCTTCCAGGCGAACCCTGACCCCAGCACATGTTTGGGGGTGTTTGGCTTGAGCCTGTACACCACAGAGCGTGACCTGAGGGAGGTGTTTTCACGCTACGGTCCTCTGGCAGGGGTCAATGTGGTGTATGACCAGCGAACAGGTCGCTCCCGGGGCTTTGCCTTTGTTTACTTCGAGAGACTTGAGGATTCCAAAGAGGTATGGCACATGGTTGTGGTTTTATTGATTGGTTGTGGCTATGCAAGGCAGCATGGCTGTAGCACCTGAGAATCAGGAATAAAGAGTATTGTCATAAAGTAAATTCAAGGGTTGAGTCTAGTAAACACAATGATTTTTACCCTTTTGATTAGTTAAACTATTATAATTCTGCATCCATATATGGTCATTAGTAACTACATAAAGTTTGGTACTTTGTTTTTTTTTTTAGTGGCACAAGCAGCTTCAAAGATCTTTCTCTCCAGATAAAGCCTTTTTTTTTTTTTTTTTTTTTTTTTTTTTTTTTTTTTTGGTATGTGTGATTACATAAGCACACCACTAGGTGTCGGACTTGCTACAAATTCGCTTACCTTGCAGTCATGTCTCCCATAGCAATGTTTTACAGTGTGTAATGTAGGTGGGCCTTTGTGAATTGAATGATATCTACCAAAAAGCTTACATTAGCCTGATAACATCTTTGTCTCCTCCCGCCTCTTGCATTCCCCAGGCAATGGAGCGAGCCAATGGCATGGAGCTGGACGGGAGGCGCATCAGAGTGGATTATTCCATTACCAAACGTCCCCATACCCCAACACCAGGAATCTACATGGGCCGACCAACTCAGTAAGATCAACATTAATGTCAAGTCTTTCATATTGTCTTCCTTAACCTATTGTATTGGATATTCCTGCACATGTTTAAGGTCCCTCAGAAGCACAAATGTACATTTACCTGGCTTTAAAAAAAAAAACAACAAAACAAAAAAAGATGGTGAAATTACTCTTATGTCAGATCTCACTCACATCATTTTTGTATCCAACTGTGCATCTTTTTCTTGAGACGCATTTGCTATTTGTAACAATTTCTACCACTTTTGGAAGTCACGGTCTCTTTTTTTTTTTTTTTCCCCTCTCTCTTTTCTTATTTCAACAGCAATGGTGGTGGAGGTGGGGGTGGCGGTACGGCGGTAGCAGCAGGAGGGGGAGAGACTCGTACTACGACCGTGGCTATGACCGCTATGACAGATAATGACGAGTACGACTATAGGTATAGGTGAGTAATAATTTGCAAGAGCAAGTCGACATTAATGCTGTTACGTGGGAGAAAATGTATTAAGTTGTCTTTGTCTCTTTGCAGTCGCAGGCGCTCTCCATCACCCCTACTACAGTCGATACAGGTCTCGCTCAGCGGTCTCGCTCCTACAGCCCACGTAAGTGTGAAGAGAAATGCATACAGTAGAAAGCTTGCTAACTCCTATTTTATCCTCTTCAGACATGAAACCCAACAGTTTTATCAGTAATGTGCTTAAACTTGTACTAATATAAATGTTTTCCTTTTGCAGGGCGATACTAAGTCATTTCTTCCAAGGTTCAGCTTCCCTCCAGTAATTGATGGTGTGTGATTCATCAAGGTGTCTCCGAGGGAAACATTTTGAACTAGCATGTCTATATCGACCGAACTCTTCAGTTTGAGATAGTTCTTGTTTACATGCAATAGATGTCTTAATTTTTTTTAGACGTTTTTTGATGCATCCGTGTCGAGTGTAAGCAAAGAAGCCAGCATCTGTTGGATGACCGTTGCTTCATTCCTAGACTTGCATCTTTCCTTCCATCCTTGTTTTCTGCAGCAGTGATACCCTTTTTTTTCTGCCATGTGATGGTAAATGAGATTTAATGCACTGATCACTGTAAACACAGTTCTTGTGATGATGTGGAAAGGAAATTGAGTTTTTAGTAAATAATGGTGCCACTTCCTTTTACAACCTGTATTAAGCAAATCTAAGAATATATTCAAATAATAACACATTAATGTCAATGTCACCTAGCACTAAGTGAGCTTACTGGTAAGTAGCAGGTAATTCTGGCTGTAAAAAGAAGTGTTACCAGCGAGCAGTGGGTGGTTCTTTGCTCACATTGTCACATTTGTTTGTTTTTTTTTTTAGTAAAGACAGTCACTGTTTGAGTTTCTCAGAGTTTTATTATCATGCATTTCATTTTTTATTGTTGTTTCTTTGTATGGAAATACAAATATATGGAAACTCCAAAGTTTGTATTGTGTTTTTCTGACTTAATATGCATTAAAATTGAGGTTGAGCTTCAGTCGTATAGGTGGGAGTTAATACTTTAAGTTGAGTGGGTGAAGTGGGAAAACAAGCTGGGAGAGTTTCACAGAGAAGGACCAGAGCCAAAGATGTTGTGGATGATGAGTTAATGTTTGCACAAATTTTTAAAGTAGTCTGTGTGGAGCCACTCTTGGACCACAATAGATTGTCCGAAAGCTGACTTTCCTCTCATTCAAGCAACACCAATGAAAACATGCAAAAACAGACTTTTACCAAGCTTTTATTGGGTGGCTTTCGTTGCACAAGATACAAAGTTCACATGTAAGAACACTCATTATTCAGAGTATTTGGTAACAACATGGTTTGTTCAGAGGGGCTTCAGTACACATGTACAATAACAACAAAAAGATGTGCTTTTCTCAAAATTCAAAACCATGGTGCTTATTAAAATGCAGTAATTCCTTCATGTGACTGCGATGATCTTCACCTTAATAACGTTACTAGGACATTTCCTTATTGAAAGTAACCAAACGTATGTTTTGCGCTATGAAACGATGAAAGAACATGTGTTTGCTGTGTACAAGCTTACAAGCCACACTTACCTGCACTAAACAAAACCTTGCAAAGTGCATCAATACAACATGATCAGCATTTTTTTGGTATGTGACACAGCTGGGGCAAACGAGCTTGAAACTGAGTGGCCAATCAGAAGAAAAGCTGAAGGAACGAATGGAGCGCTCTTTATCTGTAGACCTTAGCCCGCAATAATAAGGCACTTCATTCATTTGGGGTTAATAATCACTGCTGACGTGTCATGGGGCCCCTCAGAGTTATGCGTTCATTCACACCGACTCAAAGATAATTCCTCAGGTTCCAAGGTAACCACAAGCTGGAAGGATACAAGGGTTAAAGTATGAGGTCTTTCTCAATAAAGATCCAACACTTGAAGCTATATTCAGCTCTCTGTAGTGTAGATTTGTGCTGGGGTTGCGTAATAAAATAAGTAAACAAAAAGATTTTAAGTGACTGTCCACAAACGTAAAGTCTCATGCAGCCACCTGTCATCAGTCTTACACAGTAGAGAGCAGGTGCACTTTCAGAAACAGAAGAAAATATACATTTCTCTCTTGATTTTAAGGTTACATGTGAGGTTGTGTCATAACATATGAACTTCTTTTCCTTCACTGCACAGTGGCACAGGATGTCATGGTGGTGGGGAAAGTCTCCCAGTGGGCTGACCAGCAGGGGACAGAATGGGTTGATGAGTTTCACATTAATGGGACCCCATGTAGGGACATCTCACCTATACGGCTCGGGACTTGAACATTCAGAAAAGGCAGATAGACGTCCATTATTTCCTACTTCACAGAAAAGGACAGTATCAAAAGTGATTTAAAAGGTTTGCTTGGAGGAACCCAGTCTACACCTACTTCACGAAAAAAGAAAAAAAACCCAGACAAATCATCCCAGAATAAAACTGGGAGGGCACACTCGTAATGTACAGGAGGATGTCTGAAAGTTAACAGGCAGCAGCATGTTCATGTCTTCATGTCTTATATGGTTTGAACACAGGATGAGTGGTGGGAGCGGGGGACAAGAGGGGGCTTAGAGTCCCCAGCTCTTGAGTGGTTCACATCTGAGCAGTAAACACGAGGCTCCACGTGGGACAACAAACAATAACAACTGTTTGCTGCTCCACCCGCACATGCTGCTCATCATACTTATCAGTCAGAGATCCTGATGGTACAGATGTCCAAGAGAAATATCACCTGACGCTTTCTATTATTTTACTTTTGAGCAAATTTAAAGTTCTTCATCTTAGTCAGTGGAAGATGTTTTTCAGAAAAATTACATTTATGGGGGTTAAACTCATTTATCGGTTTATATTTTAAAGTTATTTGTCAAAATTCAACTATCAAACAGTTCTTTACTGTGGCAGAAATGTTCTTTTATTGTTTTTTTAACTGTAGGCTAGTTTGGATCAACATAATAAAATATTTCATTAACAATTTAAAAACTATTTGAAACTTGTGACCAGCATTTTGCACATATGTACATCTCAGATTTTAACACAACAGACACTTCACAAACAGCAGAAAAGTGAATTTGCTACGCCACAACATTTGAAAAAAAGTTACTAGTTCAAAAATAATCAGCATTTATTTACTGAAGTTAATAGATTTCAGTAAATAATTGTATAAAAAAAGATGATTTCCTCCAACACCTTTACCTCAAATCAAAATCCACATATGCTAAATAACAGCTAGATTTTAAACAACAATTTGCAGAAACTTTTTCCACTTGACAAAACATACAATGGAGTCTATTCTTGATTCAACAAATTATACACTTTATTTAGCAATAAACATAATCTAATATTAAATTCACAAGTGTAAAAACCTGGAGCAAAACAAAAGCATGCATCTCCCTTCTTTCACAGAACAAGGTGTTGCAGAAATTGACTGAAAGTTGTTTCAAGAGGGATCTCCCCCAACACAAATCACAGTCTAATTAATTAAGATGCTGAAGCCAGTAAACTGCAGCAGCAGCCAGGAGGGAAATATTCCTACAGAGGGGAGGACAAAGCTACATGCTAAAACTCTGACCATGAAGTGGAGCTGCAAGGGGAAGCAAAGTATGCAAATATTCATGTTAGTGTGCATGAAAACACCCACTTTAATCAGCCTTTCGTACTCCCTGAACATGTGGTGTTAATCTGATCAAATGCTCCACGATAGTAAAAATGCATTCATCTCAAGATCACCAAAAAATACAACAATCAACAGATGTTCATTACCTAAAAAATATTTTAAAAAAGAAACTACACTTCTGTTGAAACAATGAAACACAAAAACAAATTAACAGTTTCCTTCATACACTGCAGCATAGAAAATACAATGTGTGCAGAGTTTAGTAAATTTACTTGCAGTTAAACAAATATTTCAATAAAAATAAAAAAAACAGGAGCTGGCTGTGGCCACATGTACAACGAAGCAACAGTGTGAGGAGAGCTGTGTTTTGGCTGCTGTTTAAACTGTTTTCAACCAAACAAAAGAGCACTTATTATGCTAAAAAATACCTACACATTTAAATCAAATTTCCTGTGCCTGCTGATCCACGCTGAGTTCACCTTTTCATTCACAGAATTTGACTTTTTCTTGTGTGGAGGATTTAAAAAAAAAAACCTAAAGTGCAAGTGGCGAGAATCGTGGGGAAGGACTACTTTATTTCCTGCCACCATCCTCTTTAAATTAAAACAGATAGAAACTCAAATATATTTGCCTATTTCCTATTTTACCAGGCAGCATTAACTCGTTATTTGCTGTTGGACGGACAGGATAAAACACAGAAATGCTCTTTGGCAGTGTGTTTTGAAGGGGCACGAACCGCCATTTTCTAATGAGATGAAGGGTGTCATCTCACAGGAGAATCTGAGGAGGACACACAAAAAAAACATCCAATTTGTGTGCCTCTTTTTGGAGCCCATTGGTGCAAACAGCAAACGCACGCCTGGACCAGGACATGGAGCAGCCTTGCATTAAACACCGAGAAAAGCACCCAGCTTTCCATCAGTCAGTGTTAACTGTGCAAAGGCTCCCTATATTCTCCTCAACATGGCGTTCACCACAGTGTTCCCTGACTCTGTCCGAAGCGGTCAGCCTCGTGGATTTAATTTAATGCCCACACGGCTTCAAGTGCAGAGAAAAAACATTGTTGAAGATCTGAATCGCCTTGACAGTGAAATAAAAAAAAAAAAATAAAGCAAATCTCACCGGAAAACAGACTCCCTTGATTCAGCAGTGTAGCCTAAAGGGCTTTGAGAGAGAGAGAGAGAGAGAGAGAGAGAGTTTTCTTGCGCTTGGCGATGCAGACTATCTACATCTTGGAGGAGTGAGGCCAGCAGCTCAAAGTTGGGCTATAAGCTGCGTTTTACTTAAACAATCCACCTCCCATCTCCTCTCCCTGTCTCCCTCACTCTCCTCCTCTCTAGAAATATCCCAGACTATGTTTAAGCAAATCGATTTTAGTCAGTTCTCTCCCTGCGCTGACATTAACTCTTCCCACATAGGAAGCAGTCTGGGCTCAAACTTTATGTCAGTTTTTTTTTTTTTTGCCCCCTATGGAATTCGTCCACAGCGAGGAGCCCTGAGACTGGGGGCGGGGAGAGACTTTCTGTACATTCCTCGGCGATACATTTCACCACTCCTCCTGCGGAGCCTGCAGCCACCGCACACACATATACATGCACGCACGCGCGCACACGCACCGGTTCGCGTTAAACACGGCACGGTCAGCAGGCTCACATGACTCGCTCGTCTGTGTGTGTGTGTGCGTGCATGTATACGTTCACGCCTTCAAAAAAAAAAAAAAAAAAAAGAGATCCAACATTTCCAAGGGCGCAGTCTTTGCAGGCAGTGCGCACTCACTCGCGCCGAGCTCCTGCGTGTGCCTTTTTTCGTTGTTTCACCCGCAGTGGAAATCGTTAAAGCCAAATGAAGTGGGTTATAAAAAATTGTATGAGGCTGACTAGGCCGACGGAAAGCGCTCAGGTTTAATAAAGACCCTTACATTGGCCCGTGCAGGAGGAATACACTGATCTGAGCACGCAGGGGAAAGTTATTGAGGAACTTTTCGGGGGTTGGAGCTTGAAAACAATTTGTAACAGGTTAAAAGCGAGCGGGAAAGTGCGTTAAAAGTTTACTTTTAAACGCTCTCTTTTATTCTCCTTTCCTCTCCCCTGCAAGTTCGACTTTTGTGTGAGTGGCCCGGGAGAGCGAAAAGCGCCTAAAACTTCCACAAAAGTTAAAGGGAGCTCTAGAAAAAGTGCCTCGGGGTCAGGCGGGCCACCGGCCCGTGGGCCGCCGTATCCCCGCGGCCGCAGACGGAGCCCGGCGGAGGCGACGCGGGGAGCAAACCGTACTTGGCGCGCTGATTCATATAGAATAGCCGAGCCGGGGAGCCAATGAATGAGCGCGCTGAGGCCGAGCCAGCAGCGGTAGTACGGAGCGGCTCTGCGGCCCTCTGATTGGTCGGCTCTCTCGGCCAATCAGAGGGCCCGCTGTGTTTGTTCAGCAGCAGAGGAGAAAAAAAAAAAAAAAAAAAACCGAGGCAGCCATGGCCCCAGCCTGAGCCGGTGGCTGAAGGGCCCACTAAACCATCACTCCCTTTGTGACCTTCTTTACATGACCATGCACACCTAGGCCCTATTCATTAGGAGACACCACAGGGGCACTGCTGCTGTCATTTCAGCCCAAAAGCATAGCTCTCTGCGCTGGCAATTGCAGGGCTGCAGGGCAGGTTACACCCACCTAAACTTTTCCAACACTTTTTTTTCACCCCCCTTGGTGAATGTTGATGAACCAACTTTTCAAAATTCAGCTGTTTAAGAGACTAAATGTCATGACAAATAATGTTATTTGAACTGTAAAATCAAAAGTTACAGGAAAACCCAATTCAAGGAAATGCTATTATGTAAGTTTTTACATTTCATATTGTTATGTTCTAGCTACAGCTGACGCTTACCTTTTAATTTGACACTCATAACTCATACAGGACACCTTGTATAATACAATTATGGGAATTAAAGGATGCCCTTATATATGCGCACACACACACACAAAACATTATACTGTAGAGTTCATATCTCAAATTATACACGTCACGTGCTGCACACGTAAACAATGTATGCAGCCTGAACCCTCAGTCTCAAGATGTTGCGATAATAGTTTAACATTATGAACATGCAAAATATGATACAGTATAAACATAGAAAAGTATATATAAAACATATATCTAGATAAATAGATAGATGGACTCCTGAAGCTATTCTGGTGCAACAATCCTCTTGTGAATTTCCCTTCACAAAGTTTGCAAGTGGAGCTTTTGTTGAAACTGTTTTAAAGGTTGTTCATTCAACCTCAGGGTCATATTTGAAACATCACTCAGCATAATATAACACAGTTCAACTGCATGCAGCCTCTAAAATGTCCACAATGTTGAATCAGCACCTCTTGAAAACAGTTTCAAGAAAAACTGAACATGAAAGCTTTAATGGAGGGAGGATTTATTGCAGGATTTTTGTATTTGACTGCATTAGTTTTAGCTTGGTGTACCTAAAAACTGGCAGCTGGGTGTAGACAGATAGATAGATATATACATCTCTTTTACGTAGCCCCTTCCTCCTTTATAAATCCAATGACGTATTTTGAATTTTTGGTCCTTTGTGGTGAAACTCATACACCAGTTCTGCTCCCTGTGTGCCATCAGCAGGTATAGATCCAATCACCCGTCAGCTCCGCGCCCACACGGCCATCCTCTGCCACACTGACCTCCGCGCAGACGACCAGCCTTTGCCTGTGATTTACTAAAAAGATCTTATTGACAGTTGTGTAATATTTCAGACATGTATTCCACACGTGATTGAGCCGGGCTGTGCGTTACATAGGACGCTAGGGCAGGGGCACTTCAGAGTGGGAGACCCCTCCCTCTTTGAGTCTAATGCAAGTCCAAGCCGGAGGTATAGCGGGGAGGGTACGCCATGTGCAATCGCTCCACATGGCAGCCGAGGCTTTTGCTCGTTGTGCCGAGCGGGCTCAAAGTTGCGGGGGGAAACAAGTGGCGTGGCGGCTCTCGTCTCGCCCACAGACACCCCCTCATTTTTTTTTTGCTGTGTCCAATCCACGGACGAGTCTGGCCTGCTGTTGGACTTTGAGTTGTGGATCAGCGAGGGCATGGCTCCACTCTAGTGGGAGAAGATGGATGCCGTCATGTGGATATAGTAGTACGTGTCATTCCCATATTGCGCGAGGGCCCGAGGAGCGGCGCAGGGCCCTCCCCAGTCCAGATTCTTCAAACCTAAATGTGTCCAGCGTGCAATTTAACAATATAGTGCAACATCATTTATGAATGGCCCCGCCCCCTTCCCCTTCCCCCTACCACTGTGTCATCATCAGTACAGCGCACTTAGCACATCCGTGCGCATAAGCCCCCGCAATATCAGCGTCTCCCTGCTATGGGCGTGCGTGAGCGCACTGCCGTTTTACTATTCCACAGCCGACCAATGAGAATCGAGGCTTTGCAGAGAAAGCCACACGAATGTGATTCTAGTAAAGATACACTGAGTTCTCACGGAATCCCTTTACGCACATAGCTCGCCAGGATTTTTTCCCAACACCAATCCACTCTTCCCCTCCTTTTTTCTCCACTCCCCTCTGCTGTCCCCACCCCAGATTCCCGTGCAATTTTCCCCAATCCCAAACACTTAATTGAGCAATTGGGATTCCTCACGTGTGGGCTGATTTGTAGTTTGAACACGTGGCTCATTCAAAAAAGCCGGAATAGCAGAGGATTTTTTTTCTCCCCCTTCTTCTTCTTCTTCTTATTCTAGGCTCTAGACTTAGAGGCGGGCGCCAGCCTTACCGTGTGTGACATTCTCTGTCTCTTTGCCAAGGGGTTTGGAGGAAGACACAAAGTAGTTTCTCCTCCTTTTCACCCAGCCCGCCATCGTTTGGAGACACGAGATTAATAATTGAGCATTTATTTATTGCGCGATAGAGACAGAGGGGCGAGGGAGAGCGAACGCACTGTGAGGCTGCCAGTTTAAATCTATCTGTGGCTTGAACGACCGGGAAGCACGCCACAGCCACTCCGTAGTAGTAAAGGCGATTTAGGCGACTCCAAACACTGCACATCCGTGAGAGCAAACAACTATCTCTCCCCTCAGCGTAAAGATTGTCCCTTTTTCGGCGCAGAACATGAATAAGCTATACATTGGCAACGTGAGCGCCGAGGCGAGCGAGGAGGACTTCGAAACTATCTTTGAGCAGTGGAAGATTCCGCACAGTGGTCCATTTCTTGTCAAAACTGGCTATGCGTTTGTGGATTGCCCGGACGAGAAGGCAGCGATGAGGGCCATCGATGTTCTTTCAGGTGAGACATTTTGAGCGAATTAAAAAAAAAAGAAATAAAGTGTCATTTTTGGAAAGGCGCACGGAGTGCTGCAATTGCGAGGGTTGCCTTTACTTGAGTTCTATAGGGTGGGGGTGTATCCAAGCATTTCTTTCTCTCACACAACCTTTACTTGGCCTTTTGACACCGTGGACTCAGACAAGTAGCTGCCCTCTGATTTGGGCGAAATTCGGCTCTTGTAATTTCACTGAATGTCGCTTTGATTTTTGGCTTTTTTTAATTTTAAATGGTCGGGTGGACACAATGTTGAGGATGAGGGGGACACCAAGGCTTTCAGCAGTGCAGGTCGTGTGCCGTTCAGGGCAGCGGGGCTTGTGGACGCCGCAAAGTGAACCTTATTGTGGGCTCATCTCACATAGCCCACTTTTGGCACGATTAGGAGCAGAGGCCGTGGTGTGTTGCTGCTGCTGTCTATGCCTCTTTCTGTCTGTCTCCCACTCTCTCTCTCTCCCTTTTTAAAAAATTACTTGTAACCAGTTTATCATTTTTGAACCCTCCACCTCTCCTCCAGCGTCCCAAACTACAGGCTTTCTCCAGTGGCCACAACTCGCTACATTGTGAAGCCATGTCGCCCATGCTGACACACCAGGTGGCTTAATTGTGTTGGTCAAATGTAGGCCAACTAACGACCATTTTGCCTTTTGTGCAACATTCACTAGGTCCCGTGCTCCTGTTGTAAAATTAAAGTTGGGCCTGCTCGCTCAGGACGCGTAACAATTGAGCTAAACTCGTGTCATGTTTTCTCTTTTACGTACAGAGCTAATGTCTCGCTCTCATTGTGTGTGTGTGTGTATGTGTGTGTGTCCTCGTGCTATAGGAAAGAAGAGGACTCACGCACTCTCAGCAATTTTGTGTTGCTAATATCACACTGTGTTGAAAATGTCCACGACATAGGTGTGCAAACATAATGCCTGTTCAGATTTTTAGCTCCCATTTATGTACAGCGAGAAGTAAACACTAAACCACGTCCTTTGGACGTACTTTTTAAAAAAGCAAATAAAAGGACTGTTTTTAGGAGGTCAAGAGATGAATGAAATTAACAGTTGCTTTTTGCTTTTTTTTTTTGCTTTTTTTTTTTTTTTAAGGTAAAGTTGAACTTCATGGGAAAGTTCTCGAAGTGGAGCACTCGGTCCCTAAACGTCAAAGGTAGGTAGAGTTTTTATTAGTTTCTTGGTTCAACTCGTGGGAGCTTCTTCTTTTTAAAATTCCCTTAGCTGTGTTTTTTTCCTGCATTATAATTATATATTTATTCACCATGAGATATTTCCTGGAAAAATGCTTTAAATATTGCTGTTGAACATTAATTCGGTGGTGTGAATATTTTTCATTTTGGTTAAATGAAGTGTCCCCCCCCTCCCTCACCACCACTACCACCCCCCCACACCCCCATTGCCCTGGGGTCAAATGAAAGGGGCGTATGGTGGTGTTGGTGTTAGTGGTGTACTCCCTCATCTCGCCATGGCTATGGGGTGCCCCCCCATCTCAAAAAAAAAAAAACGTCGTGCATTTGGGTTTAGCCAGCACATGCCTGTATTTTGTCGCCCACTCACCGGTGTGTGTGTGGTTTGTCTTCATGTGTACACGTACAGTACTTTTTTGTCTTAAAAAAAGATTATTTGAGCTCCAACCTCGGGGCATTTTAGTCCAAGCCCGAGAATGCTGGCTCGAAACGTGTTGCAGAGTGAGTGCGGGCTGGATTTGAGGCGTGCAGGCCTGGTGGAGTCGTCCATTTGAGAAGGATCTGCCCGTCATTCTCCCTGCCTGCCCTGCGCTTCCGCCCTCCTCTTTGCACATTGTGCTGCTGTTGCACGAGATGGACTCCCAAACGCGAGTGGAGTGGGAGGTTTGTGGGGCCCAAGTCACGGGAAAACTAGCAAAATATATCTGTAAAAAAGAGAGCCCCTTTGGTGTCAGAGTTAGACCCCTGTAGCCTCAGTGGACTGTCGTGTTTGTGTGGATGATTTCCATAAAGTGTGCCATAAATGTGTTCTGTAGGGTGTACGTAATGTGTGCAGGGATCGTGAAGTGCTGCAGCTTTTCTGGCGCTGTGTGCGTATTTTTTGGTGGTGACGCAGTTCGCTTGCAATTAAAGGCGCTTCTTGAATTAAATTATACTGCTTTGTAATTGTTGTTATGACATCTGCTTTGCATGCAATATACGTGTTATGGTCTTCGGTTTTATGTTTTTAAAGTTTGATTTGAATTATCTGTCTTTACGCACAGCAGCAGAGCACTTTTTTTTTTTTTAAATTAATTCGTGCGTCAAGTATGCTTTCTAACTATTTTACGTGGCTTAAATGGATGTAGGAAGTGCTCAGATATGAAGATGGATGAAGTAGGGATTTTTTTTTGTTTCATCTTCACGTGAAACGCGTTTTTCACTTGAAGGTCATATACAAGCTTCCCTTGGCAGCTGGCAGAGGGAGGCTGTTTTGGTCTAGGTTTTGTTTAGCTTAGCTTGGGATAAATGTTTTCAGGTGAGTATGTGGGGTTGGGGTGGCTTGGCATCAAATCTCAAGATCTTCCTTTACCCTTCAATTTAAAAAATAAATAAATAAAATAATTTTTTTGATGAAAAACTGTAAACCAGGTGAGCTATGTGGGGTTGGGGTGATTTTTGCATCAAATCTCAAGATCTTCCCTTTACCCTTCAATTTAAAAAAAATAAATAAATAAAAATAAATATTTTTTTGCCCTAGTCTTGAAAAACTGGTGACGTTGCTGTGTCTTCAGTGCAGCCTGCATGTGTTGGCTATGGCAGCAACAGAGTCGAGTTTCAGCCACACTTTCAAAAAAGTAAAACGTGCCCTCCCTTTACAACATGGAACATGGCAGTAGTTAATGGGAACAGTATTCTGAGTTTAGTCCACACACACACACACACACACACACACACTCGTACACTGGGGCCCCCTCTTTGCATTCCAACCTGCAAATATCAACTGGGGGCTTGGCCAATCACCGTGGCTTAACCTCTGAACCCATCAGGAAGGGGAAGTGCTCCAGCAGACAACAGATCTAGGTTGGGTGGCTACAGTTTTGTGTGTGGAGGGGGAGCTCACGTAGCTGCGTGGGGGTGACATTTACGTTTTCGCGTTTGCTATAATGCATCATGTAATCCCAATGCTGTGCCACACACCCCTCACTAGAATGGTCTCCAGTGCATTAGCATGCGTAACTCCTGAAAATATACAGTGTGCATTAACGGCACCACAAAATTCAGTTTAATGAAAACATGTTTCCCTCAGTTGCACTGCATTTGTGTAATTGTCATTAAAACATTTCAGCCACCTTATGGGTATTTACATTTCACTTTGACTTCTCAAAATGTTTTGTGCATTGGGCTTTTTTTTTTTTTTAAATCAGGCATTTAAAGAAGACACCCACTCCTTGACATCTTGCGCTTATTATTTTTTTTTTCCAATCTGATAAGACGGTGTAAATTGTACAATAGGAAATCAACTCTTACAGGTGTATTTACATTTCAGTCAAAACGGCTCTAATTTACACACTTGACGTAACAGTTTAAAATGGTAGTTACACATTTTCACTTTTGACCCAGCTTTTTACAGGAATGTGGATTGCTTGTTAGCATAACTAGGCCACATAAGGATATATGACGCATGCCACATAAAAAACTGAGTATTATTTGTGTGAAATGTTTGTTATTAAATGAAAACAAGGCTCAATTTCATCTTCTATTACGAGGAGCTGCAACAATGTTGTCAGAGTGCGCTCTTGACTTGACTTCCTGGGTCAGGTTATGCTCTCCTCTTTGGATAAATTTTTAAATAAATGTAGCATGCCCATCCCCACATGCACATACTTGCTTAGTCACATGTACAGAGAGAGGGAGAGAGAAAATGGCTTTGCTATAGGACGGGTGGCCCCAAGTGTGTGTCTGTGTGAGAGCGAGACAGGAAACGTCTGTTAAACGTGTACAACTCTGACATATTTTACTACATATACTGTGTGTAGCAGTTGCTCTCTGTGAATGGTGTAAAGTTTCAGCCCATCTACCCCTTTTTTTGTTTTTCATAAATGTGTTTTTTAAAAGAAGCATTAATGCATTAAAAGAAGTTCTATAAATTGAGATAATAGTATAGATCGTATCAGAGCCATTTGTAGACATGGCTCCTGGCTCTTATTACAAGAATTCTGGGTCATGGGGTCAGTGTGGGGCCCCACCTGCAAAAACGGGGATTTGGGACGGAGACTTGGGGTGCCAGAGAATTATGAATGTGGCCCCTTGTTTTACGCAGACTGCAGGCGAAAGGTTCCTTAGCTCTCCCTCTTCCTAGGCTCAAATCAGAATCTCATTGTACTCTTGCCCCTTCTCTCAGATATATATATGTAAAATTTATTTTCTGTGTAATGGGGAGAAAGGCAGAAATGTGTAATAGTCTTTGCAGAAGTTGAGTCATTTTCTAACTGTTGATATTCAACTCATTGGAATTCTCTAAGGGAATTCCAATCCGATCTATCCAAACGCAAGTGTTGAATGTAGCTTATTGGGTGCACAGCGTGCATATAAGGCCTGTGAGAGGGCAGCGGAAACCAGACTGGAGTTCAGTCATTCAGAACCTCTGCATACTGAATAGTTGATGGCTGTGGATGGGCGTTGAGCACAGATCTCCTGTGTCCCTCATGGTGTTGACGCAGAGTGCTTGACTTGGGGTTGACGATTAGGAAATGTCTACAGGTGTGGCGCATTGTCTTGATGCTTGACTTGTGAATCCTCCCCCTTTTTTTTTTTTTTTTTTTTCTCGTGTGATCGCCTTTTGCATACGTGTCTCTACACCCACTTGTGTGTGCGCCATCTCCTCAGTGTAGGTTCGCCTAGCTCTCAGTGGCTGTCTAGTCAGCTCAGCTCGAACATGTAGAATATTGGGGACGTGTTTTTTTTTTTTTTTTAAAGTAAATAAGGAACCCGCCCTCCTCCTGGCCATCACATGACGAGCCAACCCCGGTCACTCCTGGCCCTCCCCTCCTTCCCTCCCCCTCCCACTTTTAACCCCGCTCTACATGTTCCTGTCAGTGGACTTGTCCTGTGTCCATGGCAACAGGGCCCCACCCCCACAGGGCAGAGAGGGCCCTTGTTACCCTTGCCTGCCTGAAACGGGGCTAGTTCCACCACCCCACCCCACTCACACACACACACACCCACACACACACACACACACACACACACACCTCCACCCCCCTCCCCAAAATCAAAGGCTGGGACTAGGGAATGTATACCACCTCCAACCCCCACCCTACCCCATACCCTGGCTGACTTCTTCTGTGTATGTGGAGCTATAGGTTAATCCGACTGGAAGTGCTCGGTGCATTTGCAGAGTTCGCATGGTGTTCCCACCGCAATGCAGAGCATACAGAATGTGTGCGGAGAGGGGGCCGGAACAGCCAGGAATGGCACAGAGGGCCGGAAAGGGCTGGAATTCCTCTTGGAAGTTATTCGGGAATTTTCTTTACAGTTTGCTAATTTAGAATTAAGTAGTTCCTCAATGCCTCAAATTTTAAATATGTTGTTGAACTGCTGTTAGCTTGATTATAGCTGCAGTGGCTAAGCTGAGGAATTTCCACTACTGTGGCCCTTGTTGCACATGTGCAGTAGGTCTTAATGCGTAGATGCATGCTTGTGTTTGTTTTTGTTTTTTTTTAATGACCTTTTGTCACATACTTTTCTCCCTCTACATTTGAGTCCATAGTCTAAAAATATAAATAAATGCTACATGTTGTATGGCGCTATCTTCTACACTGCACATTACAACCCAACCACCAGCAGTGGAGCAAGTAGATGGGCTGCATTTTAGACATCACTTAGCTCAGTGAAGCTGAAGGAAAAGAACAAGAGACGTGTAGTAACTCTTTACCTTGAAGTTTTTCCGCAGAAGACAGAAAATGGTGTATAACTTAAATTAGCAGCATATGTATCAGGCATGTGCAGAGCGAGCGTAAGGCTGGTGTGGAAATGGGTTAGGGTCAGGGTTTGTGCTTCCACAGTGTGTACGTGTGTTCATGCTTCAGCTCCCAGCCATATGTACATTTTGTTCCTCTAGGTTTGTGCGTGTCAACAGGCAGGGACACTTTGGAGCGGCCTGTGCACTTCTCACTTTTTTTTTTTTTTTTTTCACTACAACGTCCACAAAGCAGACGGGCACTTGTGAAACTCTTACCCATTGATCCAAGTTTAATTGTCTGTTCAACCTCCACGCACAGCCATCGTACTAGTGCTGCTGCGCCCGACACGTAACCAAATTGGGACCCTTCAAGCTAAAATGGATGAATTGGGGATGTCTGTCCTGGTTGTCTCTAGTGACGGAGCACAGCAGCACCATTGTAACTGCTAGCCTCCACTTGCTTCTGCCGAGTGCGTGTGCGTGTGCGTTTGTGTTTGTTTATGCACATGCACAAACAAGCATGCAATTTTTTAGTCTTCCTATTTAGTGTGACGTGGCTAGTGGAGATTCCCTTTGGTTTCTGTTTGGCACCTGCACCACCCACTCCCACCCCCCACCCCTCCATGTTTGACACAACAGCTGGATGCTCCTGGATAAGTGTCTATTTTGGTTTGAAAAGAGTGGGCTTGAGCCTTTACAGTGGTTGAATCCCCATGATGCAATGCTACAGGGCATGTGCTTGATTCAAAGTGTGCAAACGTTCTGATAGCATATCTTCGCCTTTTCAATCCCCCCCCTCTCCCCTTTCTGCTCTTTTACTATTCCTCTGCCGCTTCACTTTCCTGTTGCTCTGTCCTATTTCGTTCTTGGGACAAAGGGCGTGGTGCGTATTAGCTAAATTTTAATTTTGAGCACCCTCAACTCAATTTAGGCCACTCATTGATGATTCCAAATCACCTCTTTGCCCGCTTTTTCTCCATCACTTCCTCCCACGTTTTACCCAGCATGTCTCGGAGCACCTGCTGGGTTGGGAATGGAATTAAAGCAGAAGTCATATCTGCAGCCTCTCCACCGTGTCTCACTAGATGGTGGAGGGAATAAAGACCTGCTTTTTTTTTTTTTGTTTTGTTTTTTAAATAAATACCTCTTCTCTCATTTGTGTCATTGTGCTCTTGGTATGGTCAGCTACTAACTGTCTTTCTCCCCTCGTCTCTCCCATCTCTCTTCCCATCTACCTTCATCAATTTAATTCCTCGCCCTCTTTCTTTATCCATCCCCCACCCTATTCCTCCCTTGTTCTCTCTCCAGGAGCTGTAAGCTGCAGATCAGGAACATCCCGCCTCACATGCAGTGGGAGGTGAGTGCTAACAGGCTGCTAACTGCTTCCAGGGCGGGCACCGTTGGGCAGTCCATCGTTGGGCAGCCCAACTGGACTCTCATTTAGTAGCCCCCGGAGTCACCTTGCCTCCCTTTTGGGTTTCAATTGGGCACACGCTTGATTTGTTTGAACAAGGTTGCAGCTCAGGCCGGTGTGATGCACCAACCAGTGGGTTGAACTGTGATTGGCAGTGATTGCAAATGCGACAGGATATTGAAGGACAATGAAGATTGGGGAAAAAAAACTTGATTTTTTTTTTTTTTTTTTTTCTGTTTAGTGAGACAGCAAACGGGAATCCAGAATAGGTGGTCATGGTCCACCATACAAAAACATGAGAGGAATTAAAAGGAATTTAAAGGAAATGAATTTAGTCTTTGTGGAGAGTGGGGTCTCCAGGTGATGTGGCTGGGGTCAGGCATACAATGGAAACTTGAATATTGCTGCCAGAGTTGGCTACCTAAAAGGCTTGTTTTAAAAGCATTTTGCAAAGCTTGGTGTGTGTTTATTTATTTTTTAATTGATTGTTGGATTATGTAGAACCTGATGTGCTTAAATAGGAAATGTGACTTAACTGTTGTGTCATAATGCCTTTTAACACATCACGTTTGGTTTAAGGTTTTCATACTATTAATCTTTTTGCAGAAAAAAAAATAATATGAAAATGAAAGAGATGGTTCAAGTGTGTTGTCTACAGCATTGTGAAACATTCATACGACAGGGTTTGACGAGACAACCTTAACCCCGGCCAAGTGCGCAAATCTTATATCCTTATATGGCTCTTTGGATAGCAATTTTTATTTGATATGCAGTCAATTTAGGGTTTCAGCACTTTGCGGTTAGTGTTTTGTGTTTCATTCGCCTTTGTGTGTCTTTTTAAAATGTAGTGATTCAAATTTAAGACTCAAGTCAGGATTTTTGTGACATGTAGAGTGTAAAAGATAAAATTGCACTGGCCATGCAGGAAACAGAATTTGCATCTTTACAATGTGTAATTTGAGTCCATCAGAGATTAAACTGTATTTTAATTTAAGGACATAGTTTTTTTGTGTCTGATAATATATTGAGTTTTTTTTTTTTGATGGTTAATTTGTAACAATCCATAAATGCCACCACAACTTGCACCTCAAATCTCTGCATACCCCTGACACTGTTACAATATGATATAAACTCCACAAAAGTACTTGTACAGTTTAATGTGATACAGCACAATAAACCTGAAACAAGTGTTTGTTTTATGTCTATTCTGTTGTGTCTGCTGCCACAAACTGCTTAGAAATAGGTCCCATAGTAGGGCGGGGAAAAAAAAAAAAATCATGACTCGCTGTTAATCCTCTCTCAAATGGCAGTTGTACGTGCAACTGTTCCAACACAGGTAACTCCTAAACTGCATGAATTATTTCAATTGATCTTGGATTAAGCCTGGAAGCGAACCCTGGTATTTTGGGCAAAAAATAGACCTACAGATTTTCTGTGACAAATTCATCAGAAACCCATGTTTGAATTGATCATGCAAAACTCCCCAGTTGCATAAGTAGAGCTCAGATGAGTCCACTGCATGTGTTAATGTCAGGTTTCCAGAGGATTTAAACCTGAGCTGAAACGGTAAAAAACTGACGCTCAAGGTCAGTGTTAAACCCCAGATACAATCCCCTTGTGCCACTCTCTGTAAGGGTTAAAGGACAGAAAGTTGTCATGTTAAAATGCATAATATCAATAGAAATAGTGAGCTGTAACATGGTCAGATTTCAAGGCCACTGCCTGATTAGTGGAAAGCGAGTGTTGAGCAACAGTCGTTTGAGTGTGTGTGTGTCCGTGTGTTGCATGTCTCTTTCTCTGCATGTCATAAGCATTTAATTTAAAACGCTGTACAATTCTGTGTGAAGCTACACATTCTCCTGATTCCATACTACTACTGGGCACATGTAAATGTGTCTGTCCAGATAACTTTGATTTCAATGCTGTAAATCATTGTAAAGTACAAATTTAACCAAAGCCTTTTTTAAAGAAATCATTTGTGTCAAACTCAAGATCAGTTAACAGTAACAGAGCTTTACGTGACCTTTTTTCCCCTCCCCTCCCTCTGCAGGGCTTTAGCTGTGATAGCGTGTGCTTGTAGTGTTCAATTTAATTTTCTGCTCCATAAAGACTATGGAAGCCTAATGAGAATTTTCTTATTGAATTGCACAATTGTTCAGTATTATTCTAAATTGTAAGGTTAATGCATGGCTTTAGATTTCAGTCTGATTCACTCCTTGTGTTCAAATGGCTACGGACAGGCACAGTGTTTTGTAATGGTGGGCTCGTTTTGCCTACGCATGTCCCTCAACTGCGGCTTTAGATCCACCCATGTTCCTTGTATGTAGCGAGCGAGCTGTTTGCTTTCTCAAAAGGTGACATGGAGGTTTCTCCCCTCTCAGAGGGGGGAGGGGTTAGAAGAATGGAGGAACAGAATAGAAAGGGATCTTTTGATGCAAAGGCCTTGTATGTATCATATCAGGTAGATAAGACAATGGGTCATGGTGTGTGTGTGTGTGTGTGTGTATAGCCCTACAGCGAGAGAATAGTGGCGAGAGTAGTGGCGTGTTCACAAGCTGTAGTGGGTGGGTGGGCCTGGACGGTTTCCCCTTCCCTTCCCATGTGCGCCGATTCACAGAATGTGTAGCATGAACTCGCACCCCTCCCCCAGCCATTGCTTCCTGCTGGAATGTACCCCACCCTTTCCTGAATGGCCTGGATTCCCATTGGCCAGCCTCGGTAGATGGACAGGCAAAGCATCCAGCCAGCAGCCTGCAACTCTTGGCTTTAAGGAACTCATATCAGAGCTGGAGCAGCCAATGATGGGGAGTGGAGATGGCAGGGAGGCGGGAGGTTGCTTGGTTGGTGGGTTGGTGGAATGGGGGGGCAGGGACGCAGTCTTGTTGGCTAGAAAGTGGGGTTGAGCTCTTGGGGGTGTGGCCTCGTGTTTGACTGAGCATGGTCGGATGTCTTAGCTTAGCTTAGAACCCTCGCTCCCCCTCTCGCCCACATTTGATCACATCTATGAATTGAAATCCTGTGGTCTCTAGATTTGGGCAAGTGTCCAGTGTTGTGTGGCTTTATTTGGGATGAATTTTCTAGAAAGAGCAACAGTTTTGTGCCTATTTGTAAATGTATGAATCAGACATGCTGGGATAAAAAAAAAAAAAAAAAAATTGCATGTGATAATTGTACTAATAAAAAAAAAAAAAAAAAAAAACAAAACAAAAAACCTAGTCTAAAAAGTGGAAGCAACCATAGATTTATGGACTAGTTTTTCTGAAATGGTAAAGATAAAACAAAAATGCATGTATAATGTCAGATGAATACCAGGGTGCTTGTAAATCTAGCATTTATAATTATTGTTTAGAAATGGTTGTTGTACAATGCACACATGAGTATTGAATTAAATTTTTAAAATGCTATAAAACCCGCTCAGCACCTGGAGCTCAATGCAAGAGCCCTAAGGGAAGAGCCATCATTTGAGGTGGACAAGCTTTTACAAGAAGGCAGCAAATTTATCCACGTAACTCAACATTGAACTCTTGGGTTCAGAATTAATAGACTGTGTCGTGGCAGTAAGCAGGGCTGGTTCCCATAGATAGCTTCTGCTCACTAACAGGTTCTGGTCAAAGCCTCCCAAGTCTCCGAGTTAATCGTGGCTTTTCTTTTCTCTTCCTGTCAGGTTTTGGATGGTATGCTTGCTCAGTATGGTGCAGTAGAGAGCTGTGAACAAGGTAAATACATACGCGTGTTTAAGCTTTGTGTCGCAATTTTCTTTAAAATACAATTCCACCACTTTGCCTCATTACACACCTTTGAAACTTCATTCAGAATTAGTTATTTTATGTTGCAACTAGACAATCTTGTTTCAGTTTATTTTTTTATTTTTATTTTTTTTAATAATTGCAAAATGTCAAATTTATTCTATAATTTAGTCATGTAAAAGTAGCCCACGGTGGTAAATTGTCACTGAATGTGTGTGAATTGGCTTTGCTATGTGTTCTCCCACAGTAAACACTGACACAGAGACTGCAGTAGTCAATGTTCGATATGCAACCAAGGACCAGGCCAGGCTGTAAGTATGCACACATGCATGCACAGTGTATTCACCACATTAACCTCCAGCTCATCTGTCTTGATGTCTTTGCCGGAGATGTGCTGAAGTTTTTCACGTTACCCAGTATTCTCTATTGGAAATTACGTCAACTTGCTCAGTCTAGTGTTCTTACAGTCCACCTGATTTCTTCTTTATAAAAAAACAGTCAAGTTTAATTTGACACGCAATGGTGGTGGGGGACAGTGTGTGTGTGTGTGTCGGAGAGGGAGGGGGTTAAATTAGCTGTCTGGTGCCCCCTGGTGTACATGAATCATACTACAATGTTGCTCTCTGCACGAGTGGTTGTAGAAGTCTCCAGGCATAATTGATTTTTTTTCACTGTAAATCTAAATCCCTGAGGCTGACAAGACAGACGAGACCAGCAGTCACCTCATACAATTTGAATTTGGGGTGAAATTCTTGAAGTGCACAAGCAGTGACGTACTGTTATGTTGACTTTATAAGGAGCTCTTAACCTTCTTGTCCCTCATGCCCATCATTTGAGACATGAACTTTATCAGTTTTGACCAGAGCCTTTTGACTTCTGTTGTAATGGATGGATGGACTCTTTGGATTCTTCCATTGATGAGGAGATGGGAAAGAAATTAAACTTGAGGCTTTGCCAAACACATTTCTGTTGAGACAATCAACAGTTGATCCAGTGAGCGCATTTCACTCCTGTGTTCTTAAATCATACTCACTCAGTGGCATTTAAGAGCTTTAAAGACTGACATCTCTTTCATGCTCCCCAGGGCAATGGAGAAGCTCAATGGATCTATGATGGAAAACTATGCCTTGAAAGTGTCCTATATCCCAGATGAGACGGCTGCACCAGAGGGTCCTTCAGCGGGGGGCAGGAGAGGCTTCAACGCCCGTGGACCCCCTCGTGCCGGCTCTCCAGGTCTGGGCGCCCGGCCCAAAGTGCAATCAGACATCCCGCTGCGCATGCTGGTTCCCACGCAGTTTGTAGGGGCAATTATCGGCAAAGAGGGGGCCACTATCCGCAACATCACCAAACAGACCCACTCAAAGTACGTACACAGAGGTTAGGAATTATACTAAACGTTGCCAGTGAGTTTCGTTCTGTCATTTTTCTGTTGCATAGACTTCCAAGATTAAAGCAGGATGATTTTAAATGGGCTTTCCTTGGTCTCTGGAAAGACAAAAGCACCATGGAGAAATGCCATGCTTGTAGAAATGTAAAAAGAGCTGAAAAGCTGAACATGGGAAGTGAAAAAGAAACTTTGAGGTTCATTATGAATCATCTGACTTATTTATAAATGGAGACTCTGTATTTATATTCTAGAACTGAGAAATGTAATGTAGTCCTTCTCTGATATATTTGCTGCTGCTGATGATAATGCATTTGCCATATTTGATACTGTTGACAGGCTGACAAATTCTCCTGTGTCAGTAGCCATGTACTTAAGTCTACTAAATCACGCAGTCTATTTGCCTTCTTCACTGACAAATTCAGAAAATGACAAGCTGTTTCTCCATCCATGTCAGATGTAAGGTCTGCATTGTCCTTTCTTGAACTTAAAACCAATACGATTTGTCTAAGAGCCACAAGATGAGAATTTAAGTTAAATGATGCATAATTTATAATTTAAAATTTCATGTGCATACCAGGGAAACAATGTTAAAAGATTTAAAAACAAACTCATGTTAGTTAATATCATTTATGCGTCCTCCTTGATAAAACTTGCATATTGAACCTTTTATTTTGGTAAGTCATTTTCGCAGTTGACTGATGCTTAGAGCTGCGGCAGGCACAGGAGCATATAGATTTTCTACCGTGTGACGGACTGTAATTTCATTTGTGTTTTTTTTATTAAACCTTTTGAACTGGGTTACATCTCCTGTCATTCGCGTCAGACTGAAGTTACTGTGCCTACAGCTTGTGAAGTGGCTTTTTTGACGTCCAGAAGGAACGCCACTATAATTAGCATGACATAATTTGATCCCATCGATGATATAACTTGTGGAGGAGATTGTGCAACATTTGAAATCTTCCTCCTGCTGCCTTGCTTCAAATGTTTTTGCATGGCATTAGATCTTCAAATAGTCAACACTTCTCTATTGTCAGGCTATTTCCCACAGGCCCTGAAAACTGCCGTTATCAAGCCGCTCCTAAAAAAGAATAATCTAGACAACTTGCTAATGATCAATTAGAGGGCCACATTGGACCTCATTTAGTAAAATCATTGAAAAGGCTGTTTTCCAACAGCTTCATACTCACAAAGCAATAAACAATTGTTTTGATGTATTCTGGTAAGGATTTCACCCTCAACACAGCACAGGCTCTGCTCTTGTTAAGGTACTGTATAGCACCTTATAATTGGATCTTAGTTCTGCATTCGATTCAGTTGACAGGCCTAAAAAGTGACTGTTTTGTGTTTGATTGCACATGTGAGCTGGGATTCCCCCATGGCTCCAGTCTCGGGCTTCTTGTATTCAATTTCTATAATCTCCCACTAGAAGAGTATGTAAAACAACAAATTGTGTAGCTATAAAAAAAAAAAAAAACTAAAAATTAACACCCACATTAAGGGTGTTTTCACAACTGCAATTTTTAGTCCGGTTAAGTCAGGCTCTGCATTAAGGAGGAAAACAAACCAGTGTGTTTGGATAGGCGTGAACACAGTAGTTGAACTTGTGTGAGGACCAAAACAATGGACCTTCTTGCTTCCACCCCAGATTCATCTGACCAATATGTGGAGTGAATGTTCTCACGTGGTTTGCAGTAACGCATATTGGTTCACCTGGATTTCTCTGCATAAAAAGAAACCAAACTAAGAGGAATCATAACACAGACGAACTGTAGATGACTACAACATCAGCATTCTATCTATTATACTAAGAAAATATCAATAATTAAAGGACTGTATCGACATGATTTGAAAAAAATTGTCCATGTGTATAATAGACTCAGCTACTGTAACACTATCTTTACAGGTCTCTCTAAAATGTCCAAAAGGCAGCTGATGGAGAGCGCTGCTGCTAGTTCTCAGTTCTTTGACAAACATGAAGCCAGTGTAATGATCTGATTTTAAAATGCTGCTCTTGGTCAGCAAAGTACTGAATGGTTTAGTGCCAAAACACATTTCTGATCTTGTGTTACGTTATGACGCATGCATGCTTCTCACCACAGGGCAGCTTACTGTCCCAAAGTCACAACTGAACATGGAAAAGTTTCTATCCACCACATCTGGAACAAACATCTGAAAATTCCAAATATTGCATTTTATTAAGTAAAATTTGGGACCCTTTATCCAATCTTCCACATCACTGTAGATGCACTGTAATTCTGTTCTGTTTAATCTACTTTATTCTATTTAAGATCATTAAAAATGGATCTGTTTTACTTTGCTTTAATTCCTTTTAATCCTTGTTTTAGAAACATTGTGCGTCACCTTCTTATGTTGTCTGTTTGCCTAATGTGAAGCACTTTGAATTGCTTTGTTGAACAATGCCATAATTTCTCTCATTGTACCTTGCCTTTTTCCTTGCAGGATCGACATCCATAGGAAAGAAAATGCAGGCGCAGCAGAGAAACCCATCACAATTCACTCCACCCCTGAAGGTTGTTCGAGTGCTTGTACATCCATCATGGAGATTATGCAGAAGGAAGCCGTCGACACATATTACAAAGTTGTGAGTTTAACGCATAGTTAAAACTTTTTTTTTTTTTTTTTTTTTTTGAGCCTATAGATAGATATAAAAAAATATATAAAAATATAAAAAATATATAAAAATATAAAAAAAGAAACTTGTGAAAGACCAGAAGTGGTGATTGTTAAACAGATTTTCAGTGATAATGGTCTTATTTTAAAATTCCTGAGCCTTTTTAGTTATCAGTCAGCCTTTTTTTTTTTTTTTTTTTTTTCCCCACTTCTTACAGTCCAATCAAATGATGAGTGGTTGGAAAGTTATGCATGTTGCTATGATGCACAGTTGTCCATTTAACAAGGCATTGGCATTTATCTTCAACCACAAACGTCAGCCAGTTTTCATCAGGCCTGTGAAAACATGGATGGAGAGATACTTCTTTGCCCAAGAAAATGAGCTTTTTCAGAGGTCTGATCTGAATGCTGTGTTTTACTTTTAAGAAGCATTTGAATAAACATCCTATTAATCTTGTGCAGTACTGAGGAGATCCCACTGAAGATACTTGCACACAACAACTTTGTTGGAAGATTAATTGGGAAAGAAGGACGTAACCTGAAGAAAATCGAGCAGGATACGGGGACCAAGATCACAATCTCACCGTAAGACTGAGTTCACTGATGGCTTTGTGTGTGTACATGTGTGTTGTTTTTTTTTTTTTTTTCATCATTTAGTCTCTAAAAAATCATTTTAAATATTGAATTATTTCCTTAAATGTCAGAATTTATATTCTGACACATTTGTTCATATTCACATCATTTTTTTGTTTGTTTTTTGCCCCCATTGTTTGCTCCAGTCTCCAGGACTTGACCCTGTACAACCCAGAGCGGACCATCACAGTGAAGGGCTCCATTGAGGCCTGTGCAAGAGCCGAGGAGGAGGTGATGAAGAAGATCAGGGAATCGTATGAGAGTGATATGGCTGCTATGAACGTAAGCCTTTTTTGTACCTATTAATAACCAAACTAACAAGAAAAAGAATTCTCTTCTAATGGAAAGTTTCCATTGACCCATTGTTTCTGAAGTCATTCAAAAGTAATCACTGATCTAAGTTCACACAAAACAAGGAACCAGATAACTGTTTTTAGAATTTAGTTGGGCATCAGATAATGGTGATATTGGGCACAACAGTGATCTGAAAACACAGCTGCCACTTTCGTATCCTGAATTGTCATAAATACACACACTTCAGAAAACTGTCAGTGGTTTTCCAGTGGGCTTATATTGTTAACCAGACTTCTCTTAATATTTGTCTGAAAGGCAGTTTCATTTTTCAGGAATATTCAGACTAAAACTTAAATCTCAGTGTCAGTGGCCAGTGTCTCTTCAGCTGTGAGCGTATAGCTTTAAACTGAAGCAATGTGAGTGCTGAACATGAAAAATGAATCTTATTACAGTGTTCATGCTGTTTACAAGGTGATGTAATAAATGTGATATTTTGTTAGAAAATGAAATGCAATTAAGAATCTGCATGAATAGGCTCATAAACAAAAAATCCCTTGTACAAATTTGTACTGGTGTTTTGTACATTTTGTAATTTGAGGCAATGGATATAGAGAGGAGTGCTCGAGTATGATTTTCCACTAGTCTGAGGCATATTAATATGATGACGCTTCAAGCACTTTTCAGACTGTACATGTATGTATTCAGAAGCTACCTAGCCACACTGTATAATGCACTGACGTAAACGGGTGAAACTGTTTGCCATTTTCTGAGTCAATCCAAACTTCTTAGAATTTGCATTTGTTCTTCTCACTTTCTGAGCAGAAGTGTGACTTATGGTAAATATCATGAATTGGTGGTGCTGATGAGAATGTGTTCACCTTGATGCGTATTGTGTTGATGGAAATGTTTTCATTTTCCTGCAGCTCCAGTCCAACCTGATTCCAGGCTTGAATCTGAATGCTTTGGGTTTATTCCCCAGTGGAGCGCCAGGCATGGGTCCCTCCATGTCCAGTGTCCCACCTCCTGGAGCCCACGGTGGATGCTCATCGTTTGGAGTAAGTGATGCTCTCCTTGCGTGCAGAGGTTTCCCCCCCGTATGCAACCATTGCAAACTCGGGAATGGCTATGTTTGTTTTCATCTTAGCCTCCATATTCTGCAACTCTTGGGTCAGGCTGATGGACATTACAGTTCATTAAAACAAAAGCAGACCTTTAGTCTTGAGCAACTCAGTTTCATGTTTCTTTTTTCCTTTAGTGCAGTCCTTATGGGGGTGAGGGGCCATTTTGGGCTTCTATGCTGTCGGCGAGCAGCCAGCCCCTTGCTGTAAGTCACCCGTCCCAAAGTGCTTTGCACGGCTTGTGACTGCTCGCTGCGGGATTAGTGGGTAGGGATTGCTTAACCAGAGTTGTTCTCCAGCTGCCCCTTAAACTTTGCCCTTTTTAGGCAGGCCCTAATTTATGTGCAGCAGTTAACCTAGTGAATGGGGAGTCAGAAGTCCTGGAGGGCAACAGTAGATTGGCTACTAGTCGTATTTTAGATGCGCTTCACCAGATGTTTGACGGTGTCATTTCTGCCAATAGGCTGCATTTGCAGGGGTGTTTTTTTTGTATATATATTTTTTATTTTTTTAAAGTAAGGTAAATTGTTTTTCGAATGGAGAGTAAAACATCCTCCGCAGTAAAAGGTCTTCTCCACATTTGGAGGCTGCCAACACAAGTTGTTAGTGTGCCCCCGGCTGACACATTGACTGGAATATTGGGCTCGATCCAAAATCAACAGTGCTACTTGTTGTTCCTCTTTGACGATGCAACCACCTCCCCTTCCAGAGCTCAGGTCAAACACACACACACTCAAAATGAGCGTATCTGTAAATACAGTCATCTCACAACATGCCTCCATTATGGAGTGTCTAATTAGGGATGATTGTATTTACACTCATTATTGATTGTAATGGCAAAAACATGAGCTTTATATCCAGACCCCACTTTTCCACCTGTTTGTCTTGTATCAGAAGACTTTAATAAACTGCTTGTGGCAAACATGGATTGTGGCTTTTGATAAGCGAATGCAACTGAGAATCTGTTTTGCTAAATGTTTTTAACATTGACCTGAGCAGTAAACCAGACCAAAACTTTGTAGCACCAGGGAACATACAGTATGCTCTTTCAATCAGAAGTAAGTAAGAACCCAGTTCGAAGAGATTCCCCCAGGATCTAATGATGGCAACATGTGCATTCATGTTGCTGCAGGACAGATGTCTCTTCTTGCCAACTGGTGATTTAAAGTCGAGGGCATGAGCTCCAAGTGTAGCTTCAAGAAACGAACATCCTCTGCTAGATCCCCTGTCTGCGTTTGAGCATTTGGTGGCTGGAGTTGAGCAAGTGGTCTGCAGTTGCTGTTTGTACAGTCTCCTGGCTGCAGTTGCAGTAACACGTTTATACCCAGCAGGGACACCCGGAGTCGGAGACGGTTCACCTGTTCATCCCTGCGCTTGCAGTGGGCGCTATCATTGGAAAACAGGGTCAACACATCAAACAGCTGTCGCACTTTGCTGGAGCCTCAATCAAGGTGAGTGACTGACGGGACAGGAGGAGACGTTCAGAATCTAAATGATAACGTGTCAAAGCCGACTGTCTACTTCTCGTCACTTGACTGATATTGGAAGCATAAGTAAAGGTTGCTGGATTTTTTTTTTTTTTTTTTTTAAATGCTGGCTGTCTACCTTCCTGTAGATTGCCCCTGCAGAAGGAATGGATGCCAAACAGAGGATGGTCATCATTGTTGGACCCCCAGAGGCTCAGTTTAAGGTTGTGTATTTCTTGTACAGATGTATGATGCATAAAACACTTGGTAGAAAGAAAAGAATGAACACACGATTAAATTTTATAGGTATTAGTTAGTACATTTAGTTGTAAATTAGTATGTTTGTGGCAAAATGTCCCATTTCATAAGTGCACCACAAGTAATGTGTATTTGAACCTGTCCATCTGCAGGCTCAGTGTCGCATCTTTGGCAAGCTGAAAGAAGAGAATTTCTTTGGACCCAAGGAAGAGGTGAAACTGGAGGCTCACATCAAGGTTCCCTCCTTCGCTGCAGGACGAGTCATTGGGAAGGGTGGAAAAACGGTAAACAAGGACATTAACTCATTAATCACTGCACTAGTTGAGCGAACCCAAGCCAGAATATTGCAAAGCCTTACTTGACACTAAGATCAACTTTGTTATCAACTAATGAAAAAGGAAGCATTTACCCTATTCTTTGCTCCCAGGTTGTTTTTATTTGAATTGCTTTTATTGTTTCTGCAGGTAAACGAGCTGCAGAACCTGACCTGTGCAGAGGTGGTGGTGCCCAGGGACCAGACGCCTGATGAGAACGACCAGGTTATAGTCAAGATCAGCGGACACTTCTTTGCATGCCAGGTGTGTCCTCATGAGGAAAACAAGCATAGTACCTCTTTGAATATTTGCCACCTTCATGTAACTCAAGAAGGTCTGAAAGAGTGTCAGCAGTTGTTCTGTACATGTAGAGAAGAGCAGGGATTGGCATTGAGGATGCCGCTGGTGGGTTATTTAAGAAATTTTATTTACATTTTTTCTCATGCCGTCTAGCTTGCCCAGAGGAAGATTCAGGAGATCCTGGCCCAGGTGAGGAGGCAGCAGCAGCCTAAGCCCACGACTGGAGCCCAACCTCCACTGCCCCGCAGGAAGTAAAGATCCAGCAGACCTGGAGGAACGGTGACCGGATCTGCCAGAAGACTCGACAGATGGACAGATGCAGCAGAGTCCAGGGGGAGAAGACAAAGACAAGGGGTCGTAACGCTCATCTCAGGGGTCAATGGTTATCAGAATCCAACCAAACATCCACCCCTCCTTGTCTTACTTGATGAACATTCAAGTGTGGCTAATACAGAGACCCTGCGTCTCCAAAACCTCCACCCACTTCACCTCTCTGCATCTCTGTGAGAATGTACTTCTGAGGGCTCCCAACAACGTCACCTGCCCTCACATGTACACACCCCTCGACCGCTCACCTCCTCCCCCCACGGGTCGGGTGTGTTTAAATTTTTTTTTTTTTTTTTTAAACACTAGAAACACAAAGAAGAAATAAGGATCCCCCACCCCTCTTATCACCTCCTTGGTGTGGTACTTCAAACCTGACAAGATGTTTTGGTTGACTTCAGATTTAGTTGAATTTTCTTTATTTTTCTTTTTTTTTTTGTGTTTAATTGGTTGATGAAGCTTTCTCATTTTTTTTTCTGTGGAAAGGAAAAGGCATTGCTATCAAGGTCCTCGTTGGACCAACAGAGGTTTATTTTGGGGGAGGGTTGGCTCAGATTGGGTGGGCCATGTTTAGGGGAAAGATTCTTGTTTCAGGACAGGACCCCAGAAAGGGTGGATTATATTGGGCGTCCTGCCCTTGTAATGATAGTGGCATTTTATAAATTTGGATGCATTTTATAGATAGACCTATATACATAGATGAATATATATTTAGAGGTGAGGGCAGCGCCATGACTGACACTTAGGGAAATGGTGCCGAACTGCTGCTGCCCAGGAAAACCAATTTAATATGCATTTTACTTAACTACCTCAGGATCTAGTACCTCAGAAGAGAAAAGAAAATGATTATATATATGAAAAAATGTTCCTTTCTTTTTTTATTTTGCTTTTGTGGTATTTTGTATACTTTATAAAGCTGATAGTCTTTGAACATTTTTATTTTTTTAAGAAAATTTAAAATTTGGTCAGCTGCCAACTGACCTTGCCTTCAACTCTGGTGCTTTAGGCGGCATTGTTCATGTGTATGTGTGACTTAAGATGACCCTGTACATAAAGTCTATTTGTACATAGCAGCCCCAGAGCAAGAGTTGGCGCCCCCTCAGCTGGCGGCTGACAGGAGTATCGAGAAAATCGCCTCAGTTTTTCCCCTGAGGGTCCACCATCTTCTGGAAAAAAAAAGTACAAAACAACTAAGACATGCAAATAATGCCAACCGTACATAATTGCAGCAATGCCATTTAGTTTTGGAATTGACATTGTTATTGGTAATGGTACTTTAGTTTGTAAAAAGGTTTTTCTTTTTTGCCTTCTTAGGAGGGCTGTGGTAAGGGCAGTGCAGTGTGGACTCTCATGGTCCTCCTTCTAGCTGTCCTAGAGGCAGCAGAGCATCTGTGTTTTTGTCTGTTCTGTTCCCAGGCCATCTGCCACCTCCTTGACAATGGTGTCTTAGCAAGGTCCAAGCCCAACTAGGTTTATTTTCATAGAGCAAGCTTTGTCAGTTCAGAGTGGCCCTTGTAGCCAGGCCATCAAGTCAATGTAATGTTGTTCACTGCATGGTGAGGATAGGGGGAGTCACCCTGATAGATGGATATTTTCCTTTTTTTTCTTTTTTTCTTTTTCTTTTCTTTTTTTTTTTTTTTTTTGTGCTATAGGAAAGTGATTTGAACAAGATATTCTCTGTAAACCCACAAATGTAACTTGATGTTTCAAATTGTTGCTCATGCAGGGAAAACAGGCCAGAAAAGGCACACAAAATACTGAATGAACCCTGACTGAAGGGAAAGAAAAGAGGAAAGGAATCCAAAACTTAAATATACAATTTATTTCATGTCTCTTCATGCCGAATGTAAATATGTTGATTGTGGTAAAAGTGCTCGAGTGTATCCATGCTTCCACAGTAGAACGCCGTCTACCTCAGCTGAGGGGGTGGGGGGTTGTTGTGGCACTAGGCACCCCACCCTGCCCCCACTGAGCGCCAGCGCGCACTGATACCTCAGTCCCCCAGAACACTTCTTTCTACACGGGCGCGCCATGCTAAGACCGCGCTTAACTGAGGGGCACAAGTGATACTTAAAATTATCCCTGACACCTCCCTGACTCCCCGCCTCCTTCCTGCCAAACCACCCTCCCCGCCCCTTTCCCCTCCTCCGCAGTTTGTTTTGATCTACCTCTTTAGACACGTATTTGAAGTAGAGGCATTCTTCTATTTGTTAGAATTTAGCCACCCCCCCCCCCAACCCACTTTATGCCTCCCCATTCTCCCCAGATATGTATGAGAACTTAAACTAAAATCGTATTATTTAGAATTGAGAGAATAATCGAAAGTGATCAAAAAATTTTCTTTGCCAGTTTTTATATATACTCTATTTGGCTTAATTGAAATCCTCAAACGATGGTTATTTCTTTCTGCTTTCTAATTTTGGTGGTGTGGCTTACATGTATTTGAACTTTTGCTTGGTTTTTGTGAAAAGTCAAATCACGTGTTTGATTTTGCATTCAATAGTTAATGAGAAAATACCCCCTCCCCCCCCAAAAAAAAGGAACTGCCTTTTTTTGTTTCTGATTTGTAAGACTTCAAAATAGATACAAGTCCTGTCATTACTTTTTTTTTTTTTTTTTTTTTTTTACCCTTTTTTGTCTTTCACAGATGCTACACTCACTTGCTGATTTGGTAGCAATTTTCTTCTGTTAGCATTTCTTGGCTGTGTAACGTGGAACATCCTCTTGGTATGAGACAGATATGAGGGAATGGGTCTCTGAGTTTTTTTGGAAAAGTGATCAAACTTCAGCATGATATTCCCTCCTCCCCCTCTCTGCAACCATACTTGTGCCCCTTCACCTCCCCTACACACACAGCTCCACTTGTCAAATGCCTCTGAATTAAAAAAAAAAAAAAAAAACACAAAAAAAAAGAATTTAATTTTGTCCCTTGTCCTTTTCTTTTCAAATCCTTTGCTGAAGGTATGTTAAAGATAATTTCTTATTACATACAATACAATACCAGTGCCGTTTGAAGGTGTTTTTATATCAACTATATCAGTAATTGGTCTGAAAACACATTTCTTTAGACCCAGAACTAGACATGACTGCTTCCATTAATCTATTTCTAAACTTTGCTATAATGGTGTCTGCTTTATATTGGGAGTGGGGTCTGATTGACTGACTGGATTAAATGTAGAATAAATTATATTTGTTTTAATGGAACAAAACTGGGAGATGGTGCTCTTCTCGGCTGATAGAAAATCCAACAGATCTTAAATGGCACAGTTAAAGTTCACAAAGACAGCAACTTTGCAATGCACGAAAGAGCTTCTCAATGTGGGAGCATAGTGTACATAAACCCCACACTTTAAATAAAGACCCGTAAAAATATGTCACTTTTCCACCGTGAACACACTGCACACTAAAGACCAGAATAGATTAAGCATGTAGTATGGTTTTGTGTGTATGATTTCATATGAAACGAAATCCTTTGGTGTGCTGACGAGTCTCACATTTGGGCCACAGGGAATTTATCTTGGTGTGAAGAATGTGTTGCTGTCATAAGCTTTCAGTAGCTTCAACCTTGACCTGTCATTGCTGAAGTGATAATTTTGAAGTTTATGACCAAACCTTGAATATCTGCTGGTCATTTAAAGTGAAACAAGGATAACTAAAGAATGCACACTATGAGCACATTCAGGTACAGATGTGTGAATGCTTTCAAAGCACGAGTGATAAGTTCACAACCTCCATTAGAGTTCTCCTGTCGAGTTTCCAATGAATTTATTTGACTCTTGGTTTAAAATTGTACTTTTAATTAACTTGACTCGGGTAGAGCATACATGTGTCACTGGTAGTATACATTTTACATTAAAAAGGCATCTCAAAGATTTCAAAGCACATGATTTTAAAGCAGTACTTGGCAGAAAATGGGCACAAAAAAAGCATTTCTTTTGATCAGAAAAACAGTCATGACTTGAACCCAATTCATCTCCTAGCAACTACTTTATCCAATGATGAGCCAGAACAAGAAGATCAAAAGGAGAAGTGCCTCAGTTAGACATTTAACAGCCTCTTTAGTAAATCATTTTCTTAATCAGACTCTGCTGTAGCATTAGCCATTTGCTGCAGCCGAAACAACTAAATCAAGACACACAGAAGACAATATTATTATCGTTATTAGCTAATATTTCTATAAAGATATGGATGTAATTCCTGCTATCTTGACTTTTGAATGGTTTCACTTTAGCATAGATTTGCATGAATCAATTATGATTTTTCTTCAATGTGTTTGCCATTCAGGGCAGAAACGCTCCGGTACAGCCCTATAAAGCCTACAGGGGGCGTCTCTCAGTCAGGAGGTGGTGGCTCTCCTCGCTGGAGGGGAAGAGTGCCTCCCTCAGACGCACCATGGGACCCCTGGACCCAGTATATCCACAGGCGTCCTCCACTAGTGACCTACGAATGGGACGGTACACCTTGTAACGCCTGGAAGAGAGTGTGTATAGTGAGATTAGGGACATGTCGATGAGAGAGAGAGGGGAATATTTGTTGGTGAAAAAAATGAACCCGGGAATGGTCAAAATAACCTAATGTGTAAAGGAAGAGCATCCCCATACAGTATGTAGTGCACAGTGTACGCTACAACATCTTTTAACTACTCACTTGCAGACCAGGTAGGCGATGAATGCAAAGACAGCCACCAGCACAGCAGTGGAGGAGAGCACGACCTCTGCAGCGCGAGACTTCTTGGACACTACAGGGACAGAGAGCAGCAGTGAGACGGACAGACACAACCAGACAGACATCAATCTATCCACTTTCTACCAAACTGCTATTTAAAGGACATGGATTCATATTAAGACCCCATTTCAGAAAGTCTGTGAACATGCAGGGGATGTAAAAGTAAATGTCTGGGTGTAACAGACCAGGTGTATCCTGGGACTTGTTGATGGTGACAGTGGTGGTGGTCAGGGCCAGGCTCCTGGAGTCCTCCAGGGTGATGTTGACGCAGTAGGTGCCAGGCTCAGGAAATGTTCGCCTGAGACGCACCATGCACTTGGACGAAGGTGGCACGTCATCGCACATTATGTTATGTACCCGGGTACAGCTAGGGTCTGACACAATGGTGCAGGCTGACGTGGGGATGCTGAGATGTGGAAAGATGAAGGGTTGAGTAAAATTACCAAACATTTTCTTCATCTCAAACCTCTTTTATAGACCAGATGTACACATTATATCTGTGGGGAGTTGAAGGTTTTCATCTCTTCAAAAATGGACCACAGCTCTACAAATAAACAGTGTATTATGACTTCACCAGATTATCTAATAAATCTAATTTCATAGTATCATATGTGAACCTTTGACTGTGGTTTTGTATCACCATTATCCTGATAATTTGAAAATGTGTAAATTGCTTTATTCCCATTTAACTGAAAGGCCCCAGTTTGTGTGTTCTGGCACTGATTGATTTGTATGGGCTAGAACTCTAAATAAAAAGATTTAAAATATACTCTATATGTTGTCACCAAGGGAAAAAGTTGTCTTCCTCTAGATACAATTTTGGATTTTACCTGACATCAAGAAAAGCACTAATATTAAGTTAGCATTCATTTAACATTGACATTAATGTGAAATGAATGATTAAATAATTTATATACTCACTTGCCCAGACATTTCACCAGGAAGTTGATGTCAGTGTTGGTCACTCTGGAAGCTGACACGTCCACAATGCGACTGTTCGGCTGGCTGTTCAGGGCGTGTTTGGGCTCTGTGGAGTGCAGATTAACGCAGTTGTTTTTAGATGTGTAATCATCTTCTCATAACATTAAAATAATGAGGCTCAAAGGTTTTTAGCAGAGGGTGGTGTGTGTGTGTGTGTGTTTATGGGTATTCACTCCACAAAGACAGGTTTTAAGGGAAAAACTGGACCATAACAGTGAGGATTAAAGATTTTGATACACATTTATAATCCTTCCATTACAAACAAATGTATATACTAAATTGGATTTGTCTATTTTTGTTTAACTTGTGCAAAAATCATGTACTATACTTTTTACGTATTTCAATCTGGACCAAAATTAGTGGACCAGCTGACTCTCAGACATTGCCCTCCCTGATAGTTGTTTGAAATTAGTGTGGCTAAAAATATAAAAATAATTAATGAAACATCAAAGTGTAAACTGATCTACTATTCTCTAATAATAATAACAATAATGTTAATGATAATGATAATACACCACAGTTTCCCATTATATTTTAAAGCCACTATGTGTTTGATCAGTAAATTATTGACTTTGGCGCCATCCTGTGGTGGTATTATAAAAGACACCACAACTGACAGCATGCTGCTTTGAGAGCATGCTGCTTTGAGAATGCTAATTAAGATTTTAATACCCTCTCTCTGCCCCAACAAATTCATCAAAGTCATGTCAAAGTAGATGTATGTAATCAGATTACACAGAGAAAACTCTCCAACCCACCAATAATGGTGATGTTGCCAGTGAAGGTCCCGTGGGCGTAGCGGAAGCACTCGTTGCTCTTGAGGCGACGGGTGCGGAGCCAGGGCATGGTGGTGGGGCTGGACTCCGGGGTGGCAGTGCCAACAGTCGGGGGGAGGGGCTCTGTGGTGGGCATGCCTGTCGTGATGGCAGTGGGAGAAGAGAAGGGGATGGGCCTGCTGGTGCTGGATGCTGAAACAGGAAACAAGCAACAAGATACGGACTCTGCGGACAAAAATGGGCATGTGTGTTGTATTTTATATTCAAGGTATTGAGGCTTCATTAATATTTAATGAGCTTCTGCTCAGATACATGCACTTCCTCTGTCTGTCTTGCTGTCGTACTCTCTTCCACACACACAAACAAACACACTTCTTGCTGTTGAGCTCACCCTGTGTCGTCTCCATCTTGACAGTAGCAGCGTGAGTACCGGATGGATGTGTGGTAGCCTCTGGAAGAAGAAGAGACACAGGAATACAGTTAGGACACATTTGCTTACGTGGCGTCACACTTCAAGGATCTCTGCACGGAGATGCAGGACTTGCTTTGTCTTCTCCAGTTGTGTAACAACACTGTGTCATGCCCGAGGTAATGCTATCCCTGATCACTTAATCCAAATTACAAAAAACAAGCCATGTTCTCATCTCCATTGGTACGTACCACATAGTTTTGGCTTTATTTGCCCAAGATGTGAGACATATTTCCACGAGATGTCTCCACTCTCTCCAATAAAATAGAGGTCAATGTGCAGAAGACACACATTTAAAAAATAAACAGCAGCTTGTGTGATCAGAGGCAGTGTTGCAGTTGCTAGAAATTAGTTCATTGGGTCTACTTTCTATTAAAGAAATAGTCCCTGATGTCTCAAAACCTGGGCAAATAAAGCTCAAACCATTGTTGTTTTGTTAATAAATGAAAACAGTTGGATTGGTTTGTGGGTGTGGATGGAGCTTTCCAAAGTGTAAAAAAATACCACTTCTGGTGTCATCAAGGTTACCTCAGCTTGGGAGTGCAATACAAAACACCTGGAGTACTCCTTTAGGCTCTCTGAATCTGAGTTATAATTACTGAGACAGTTTTTTGCCACCTAGTGTATCAAAGTGTGTGAGACTGGATGTGCACTGTGTACATTTGAACTGTGATGGTATGCACAGTACACTTGTTTCTGTGTGACTGGATGAGAATAAAGTGCTTGCATGTCAACTTGCTTAAAGCATAAAGTGTTTATACCATTTTAAAGCCACTGTGTGTGAGATTTCCAGTACCTGTGGGGGGTTTTGTTGTGGAGGTCGGGGTGGCAGCAGTGGGTGGACACTCTGTAGGGAACGCTGCCTCCACCACCAGCTTCACGGTCATTTGCCCCAGTGTGCTGTAGGTGTGTGTGGTCAGGGCCCGGTGCGTTACCAGCTGGTTGCCATCTCTAAAGTCCCAGATGTAGTCAATGGCGGCGGCGCTTTTGAGGTAGCCGCTGGGGTCATGGAGCTGGACTTTAAAGACCACGTCCTCACCACGAAAGAAAACATTCTCCGACTGGTTGACCGCAGCCTTCTGGGAGATGTTGACTGCCACTGGGATCTTATCTAACAGAGAGTGTGTAGCGGAGTGATGAATAATTCATTCTCTGGCTTTCTCCTTGTGCCGGCAGATAAAGCTGTACAAACTGAATGTGTGAGTGCACCTGTGACGTAGAAGACAGTGTTGTCAGTGGTGAGGGGGCTGTACTTCCTGCGCTCGCGTTTCCTGTAGACCATGACCTCCATGACATCTGCCCCCAGAGGGATGTTGGTGGTGTTGATGGTAACGCTGGAGGAGGAGCCATCACATGTCTCGTAGTACTGGCCTGTGGCAAACAGAGGACAAACAGAGAGAGAAACTGTTACTTACTTTGTTTTTGTGTTTGTGTTTGCAGATCTGTAAACCCATGCATGCTCACCCATTGTGTGCCACACGTAGACGTAGCTTTTGCGTCTCCAGTTGTTGCTTTGAGGGAAGGGCTTCCCATCGGGGAACACATTGCATTTTGTCAAGTCTGTGCACTTTCCAAAGCCGTAGTCATCCAGCCAGGAGGTCCAGTTGTACACATAGCTGGAGCGCACCTGTCCATTGGCTGCTCAGAAGAGAAGAGATTGAAGCAAAAACTTGTGTTATTTCAAAACCAAAAATTAAAGCTGCAATGATTAATATTTTTCTATCAAGAAAAGGTCAAATGACTACTTGTAAAGTGACATGGGTGACTTGTATTAAGAAATTCCATAATTTCAAATAGCAAATCCCTTCATCTGATGGACGATTTTAGCCTCTTCTAGCTAATTTGTTTTTACTTTTATAATCTGCAGTGTTATTGCCTTGTTTCTAGAAGCAGCAGGCAGGTATTTATTTGTCTAATTATATTTGAAAATATGCTACATATTTAGCACCAAACAGCAGACAAAACTGTGCCAAATGTGTGCTAATACGTTCACCATATTAACTTACTGCGGTGATAATATGACATTTTATTTATAGTTTGTTGGGCTGCCCTCAAGTCACCTAAAATAAATTTATACTACACTCCTATGATAATTCTTTTGTTTGATGTATGGTGTAATAGTGTTGTCTGATGTGGTGCAATGGTTTTATGGTGGATGGTGATGTAATGTGTTGAGGGCGTGGCCTGGCCGGGCTTTTTCGCAGCACCTGAGGCCTCCAGCTCCATACCATCCTCACAGTGCTCATCCCATATAAGTTCCCCACTGGCGTCCTCCTTCTGACACGGAGGATACTCCAGCTTCGCAGTGAAAGAGATGCAAGATCCGTTGAGAGCCGGACTGTCGCTGGTCAGACGAACTTTGGGTTTACCTGCAGGAAAGTGGATGTTTCAGGTGAAAAACTCCAAACATCATTGAAACAATTCAAAGAAAAAAGCAAAAAAACAGAAAACACTACTCACCTTTGTGGTGCATGAGCTGTTTTGGCTTTGGGTTTAGTGGAGGGTAGAGGTAATCATCCCATGGGTTGGTGTCAGGATCCCAGCCAGGGATTGGTGGAATTGGAAATGGAAACTTCCCTGCTACTTCATGCTTGTGGGGGAACATGTCACTGAATGCTGGAGAGAGAACAAAGCACTTTTGAAGACTCCTTGGCAAGTATTACCATCTAGGGTCCCCCAATGAAGCATTTGTATTTTATTAATTCATCAAGCACATTTAGAGGCATGTGTTGAATTTTTTTCTTACCTTTCTTTTGGTTACATTTCTTTCACCTTGACTGTAATTCAAGGCAATTTTCTGCTTCACTTAAATGTACTTTGCACACATCACTAACCATCTCAAGAGTAGCTTCAAAGGATTTTCTACTCTGTCTGCAAGCAAGTTACAACTTTAACTTTGAATCTCTCATTTTGTAATTTTAACTTTATCATGGCATGAACAATTTCTGCATGTGTCTTTGAATGGGGAGAATCACTTTATGAGGTAATCTTAAATGAGAACTTTCTAGATTGTAGTTTTAAATAAAATCCTAAGTAAAATCTCCTTCACACTTAAACACATAAAAAAGAGGGGGGAAAGTGGAAAATGGAAAGTCTGGTATAACACTTTAACACCAGGCATCTGTGGAGGGAGATGATAGTAAATGTCACAGCATCAGTTTCTTTGCTTACACATGTATTCTTATCCTGAAGGAGTTGATCTTATTCCAACAAATGTCTTTTATTTGTTAATGTTCTCTATAACCTTTTTGTTTTTGGCCATTTTAACGGAGAAAACACGGAGGGCACACAGACGAAAACAACAAATTCCATCGACGTGATTTGATTTATGGAAAAAGAATCCGGATATTTGTCTTTCTGTCAGCAGATCACCGAGGCATGACGAATGGAGATATTTCAAACTAAACGTATAGTTATAATAAAATAGACAATTACTTTTGTTGTTTTCATATCTATATATTAAGTGTTTGTTAAATTGATTTTGAATTCCAATGTGACACCATGACTGTAATTGAAATGGATTTTCTTTGTAAGGTTTAAGATGTTTTAATAATTTTATGGATGCAAACTGGTTTCCTTCGGGTGGATCATTTTCTGTTTTCTGGGTGAGCCGCAGTCAGACAGTTGACGCGTCTTAATTGAGCTCATGGGACTGTGAGCGCACACAGCTGATAACAGGACAGCAAGGACAGAAACTACTAATCTATCAAAAGCCTGCTCCACACCTACCTGCCACGACACGATTTAAGTCAAGACCCACAAGATTAAATCGCCTCTGAGATTTCAGTGCAACTGTGTACATTTTTACATTTCAGAAAATGAGTCTGCATGCATAGTCTCTACATCACATCTTGTCCTTCAGTCCTAACTACACTCACATCCAACTTGAAAACACTTACTTTTGCGTCCATCGGCTTGGTAACCAACGCATGCAAAAACCAGGAGAAAAACGAATGGCACGGCTTCCATTTCCCTCAGCAGGAGAAAATATATACTAAATGTATTAAAAAGCTCCCCGGCAGCGTGTGTCCGTCTCTCTGCTCGCCCAGCTCTCACGGATCTCCCCTCTGCTCGTCCTGATGCTCACTAATTGAATCTGGGGGCCGCTGAGCGCACAAACATGTGACGAGTCCTAACGAGACGCATCTCATCCCTCATTAGTCCCCAAGACGCAGGACACCCACGAGAGATGAGACGGCCCCCACCCCGCCCCTCTGATACAAAAAAGATTCAGGCTTTTAATTCGATAATCTTTCATTCAATAATCTCAAATGATTCAGAGACCGTACAATCTCCCCTGTGTTTTGGTTACTATTTGCGTGTCTGTGAAAATGCGATAAGACTGTTTGAATGTCTTTTATAAAAACACAGATTTATTTCTTTTTTCTTTTCTTTTCTTTTCTTTTCTTTTCTTTTCTTTTCTTTTCTTTTCTTTTCTTTTCTTTTCTTTTCCTTTGTCCTCGACGTCCAGGATTTGATTCAGGAACTTTAAGCAGGAAAGTTAAACGTGTTGCTTTATTTTGTGTCCAATTAAAAACAATTTTCAATTAAAAAAAAAAAAAAAAAAAAAATCAGTAAATTCTGTCTCGTTTTGCTCATCATCATCATACATCACCAACACAAAAAGATGTAAAACAGCCTGAACGAATCCAATCCTGCTGTGCATAATTAAAAGAAAACACAGAGTTGCGTGATGGGGATATTTTTTAATTATGAGTTGTGTTTCCGTCGAGCTCGAGGACTTTACACTTCCAGGTGTGACGGCTGAGCGCGTGACTGAACTTGAAGTCTCTCTCTGAGCTGGTCTCGTGGAGCTGTGTCAGGGTGAGACGCGGGTTTGCGACACAGCTGCGCTCAGACAAAAAAAAAAAAGAAAAGAGGAAGGAAAGCGTGTGATGGGCATCAGAAATGTGCTCGTCTCCAACACAGACCGGCATGTGACGGACGTTATTATACTGGCGGGTCTCTCTGTCGTCACAAGGGGGGTTTAGAAAGAGCAACAAAGGTCTCCAGGACTGTAAGCCGACGTCTTACTCAATATTTACATTTCTGATTAAATGTCAAAGAGGAAAAAAAAAGGGGGGATCATCATCAGTCCCGAGAGAAAAACATTTAATTTAATCATTAAAGTCGAAATAGCGCACAACAGAGGGGCTGTTGTGGAGATTCATGTTGTTAAAAAACTAAAAGATGTTTGTGATTCATTTAAAATGTTAAGAGAAACAAAGGAGAAGGGGCAGGATTTATGACAACTTTGAAACAGAACCTGGAAATACAGTGATTAATGCAGTCTAATAAACTTACTGATCGGAATAAGTGAAGAATAAGTGATGTCCCGACAGTATGTAAAAAATCATCCATGACGTGAGAAAAAAAGGGAAAGACAAAGCTCGTGAAATCTGAAGGTGATCATGAGGATTTGTGTATTTTCCTGAAAGAGTCATTCGGATTATTTGACTTCACACACACACACACACACACACACACACACACACACAGTCCGATCAGTCCACCTGTTTGCGAGTCAGATCCATAAGAGATCTGTAAAATATCTTTTTTAAAAATCATATCATAATTCATAAAATCATAATCCACAGTGATCAAACATCGATCTTGAGCTCGAACAGACTTTGTTGTCTTGTTTCAGTGGCATTTGAGCTCCACTGAGGGCTGATAAAGTCGGCCAAATGGAAACAACAACGCACAAGCTGCCAAATTGTTTTCACCTGTTATCTGGATGGCTGGGAAACCTGAATGGATGTATGAAACAAACAAACAAACAAACAAACAAACAAACAAACACACAAAAAAACTCATCAGCCATCCGCTGATGAAGGCCACGAGTTGTAACAGAAATCTCCAGAAGAAATCTACTAAGTGAGCCCTCAGCTTGTGTGTGTGTGTGTGTGTGTGTGCGCGCGTCAGGAGGGAATGAAATTTTTGTAGATTTCCGTGAACATCAACGCTCCTCCTCCTCTTCCGGTAGAGGGCAGCACCACTCCGCAGCTTCTCCTCATGCAAAACTGGAGACGTTGCTGGGGCCCCTCCAAGACACAGTCTCCAAACACACACACACATACATGTCTCTCTTCTCTCTCTCTGTGCTCTCTCTCTCTCTCTCTCTCTCTCTCTCTCTCATGCTCTTACATCAGATCAGCTTTGTTGTCATCAATATGGATGTTACATTACTCTAAAAGCTGGCTTACTTTTGCAAGACAACAAAATAAAACAACCATAAACAGCACTGTCCTACTTATGGCTGCAGCAAACTATTACTTCCATTAATGGTTGCTGATTACTTCTGTCTGTAACGTGTCAGATATGGTGTCAGAGAGGGCTGTCAAAACCAATGAATATGATGATGGAGCCAATTGATTATTGGCATTTTCACTTTTAAAACGTTGACTTAGATGATTAGATTGTTATTAAAACTGTTGAAGATTCATTTTCCGCTAGGCGTCTATAAGATTAATCAGCTAATACTCTCTCTCTCTCTCTCTCTCTCTCTTCAGCCCAGACAGAAGGCTCCACTGGTGCCCAAAGAGAAATATGAATGAACAATAACCCAGAAATGTGTTACACAGCCAAAAGTCACTGTTATTCTCTCTCTCTCTCTCTCTCTCTCTCTCTCTCTCTGTCTGTCTCTGATTGTTTTTGTGAGTGTGCATGTGTGTGTATGTGTGTGTGTGTGGGGAGGATACATGCGAGTGAGTACTTGTCGTGCCTTCTCATTTACAGCTCTGGCCTCTATTCGGATGGTGGAATGCAGGATCATTCCCTGGGAATGTGGACTGGAGCTTGTAGTGTGTGTGTGTGTGTGTGTGTTTATGTGTGTGTCTGCAAATGTGCTGGCAGTGGAAAACTTCAATTCGGTGTGTGTTTTGGCTGCGGCGAGAAACATATGGGAGTGTTCACTGTGCAGCACTGGAAATACATGAAGAAACGTCTTTCCTTTTCAATCTTGAGGCTTATAAAGATTTATTCCCACAAGAAACATGGGAGTCAAGAGCCGGTCACTTCTTCTAACTCTCTCTCTGCTCTAATCTCTAATCTCCCCTAATCTCTCAGGCCTCTCTTTCATTTCCACCCTCTTTGCAACACCCTCATCTTGCTGCCCCTCTCGCCTTCTGAAGTCCTCTTTTGCTCTTTCAACTTCTCAATCTGTCTCTCCAGGTGTCCCCCCTCCCACCCTCCCTCTTCCCTGTTTACTGTAATCATAAGCAGCAGAGGCCATTCTGCCCTGTCATCCTGAGCAGAGGGAAGGTGCTTGTATAATGGGAGGAAAGAGCTGCTAATCCCACCAAGTCACTCCAACACAGGGGCTGCCAGACAGTCACCACCACCACCAGGGCTGGGAGGGAGGAGAGGTGGAGGAGGTGTGAGGGGAGGTGGGGGGGCGGGGGACTGGTGTCTGACTGCAGCCAAGCTGGCTCCGAAGCTCCACCGCTGCATTGCCAAGCAGCCTGCAGTGGCCTTTCACAGCTCCAGTCAGCCACAGCACAGAACAAAGGGTGTGAAGCAGGGCTGGCGCACGCAGAAGGTCTTCATTTCTACTGATGTGGTGAAGAAAAACTGAGCACAGCCTGACCTCCTGTTGGCCACCATCATGACGGAAATATCCCCCTGAGGTCACTTGGAAAGTGTATTAGGAAACTGTTAGACATTTTCCATTGAGATCCTTACATGACTTTTGGGCATTTTCCTCTTGTTATGCTTGCTATGCAGGCCGTGCTACATTAAAGTGCAGTGTGATACAGTAGGAAAAAACAAATATGTAATTTTCACTCATCAAAAGAAAAAAGGAAAAAAACAAAGCAAGAAAATAAAAACTCAGACGGGGACGTACGAAAGTCTTTGTCTCTATTGAGATGAAAACAGCAGCCGGGGCTGCCAAGATCTCCTCAGGAGAACCGGGGGACCGGCGCTGCGACCGCCCCGCTTCCCGGCACCGACAGACGGTCATGGGACTGCGGGGCCCGCCGCCAGCTGGCCGGAGAGAGCATCTTTGATGGGTGACGCACCGGGGAGACGCCTGTACCAAGACCCACACAAACAGGAGGAAATATAAAAACACTGTCTCATTCCATCGCAATGCGAGCGTGTTTATAACGTTACCGTTGTCTCTGGTGGGAAACACAGTTTAAAGTTTAGAAATAGACACGGCGCCGTTTCCACTAAAAACGCGCGTAATAACTTTTCTGAATTTTATTATTCTGTGCAAGTCGTGACAGCAATATTGGCACCATGTGACCATAAAACTAACTACTGAGCACAGACCTCCAAAACAGACCTTTATTGCAACATTGAAAAACAGCATGAAAACAGACAGCGTGTGTCCCAGGGAGCAGTTTTCCCATTGAAGTTGGTCTAAAAAGATGTTTTAAACCCTGTTATCATCTGAACTATTATTGAAGTATCTTTGAGAGTCAGCTCCCTGAACAGGTGTATGAGCAGGTGGATGCGTTTTTTTTTTTTTTGTCAGCTCAAGTTTGCCCGGGCTTTAGGACCGCGGGATGAGCTGGATGAGAGGCAAAGTGTGCGCACCTCCACCATGTAGAAGTTGAGGGTTTGCCTTGAACCTGCCTCGTCCGTCACAGGTCTGCAGCTCCATGGATGCGGCCCCACGTTTCAGAGGACAGATGACAGCCGATTTGTTTCTTTTTCTGCTGTATGGATAATCCCTGCGGAGTCTCATCACTTTGGTGACATGCAGTCGACTTTAAAGTTGGGTCAAAGCTCAGAAATGGGGGAGTCAATACATCGCTGGGCTAACTTCTGAGCGCCTTTCAGCCCCCCCACCCAGTCTCTCCTCTGCGCTCTTCATCATGAGGTTGTGGGGCAGAGCTGCAGCCGTCCGGAGAAAGATGCTCTGCCTCTGGCTGCTGCTCCTCGGGTTCGCCCTGCTTACTCTGGCGCTCTCGGACCTCTTTAACCGGGACCGGAGCCGCAGCAATCAGACACCCCCCCGCCGCCCCCTCCAGCGGATCCACAGTGCACCGGACCTGGAGATCATCGTGGACTCCCGGGACCCCGCGCTGGAGCTCGGTGTCGATCTCGCCCCGCTAAAATCTCTGCAAGAAGACCAGCTTTTATTCGTGCCATCGACACAAGGCACCAAGAACCCGCCGCAGAAGAAGGGGAGCTACAAGGTGCTGCTGCCCGGAGCAAATAAGGAGGTCCGTCCCTCTGCGCACCCGACGCACGGTGACATGGGCAAAGCAGTGCGGCTGCACCTGGAGGGCACTGAGAGAGATATGGAGCTCTCTGCGGTGCAGAAGTACGGTTTCAACGAGGTGGTCAGCGAGAGGATTTCACTGCATCGCAGGCTGCCTGAGGCGCGCCATCCTGAGTGAGTGCACGGAGCTGTGGCACGAAAGCGCACGACTGAAAAGATAACCAAAAACTTTTGACCCACTTTGGTATCTAAACGCGTTCAAAGTTAATGAAGTTGTGGCTTTGAAAGTGTGAATTTGTGTCCCCACTTGACAGGTGTTTGGGAGAGCAGTACAGCGAGTCTCTGCCGTCGGCCAGTGTTGTTATCTGTTTCCATGACGAGGCTTGGTCCACGCTCCTGCGCACCGTGCACAGCGTGCTGGACACTGCACCCAAACAGCACCTGCAGGAGGTTCTGCTGGTGGACGACCTGAGCCAGCACGGTGAGTTTCTCCATCTTTCTGTCCACATCCGTCCACCCACTTCCCATTTGTTGACCACATGTCAATGTTTGATCTGCTCGCCTCACAGGTCACCTGAAGAGTGTGCTAAGTGAGTATGTCTCTCATCTGGACGGGGTGCGTCTGATCCGCAGCACCAGGCGCCTGGGCGTTGGAGGGTGCCGTGCTCTTGGTGCTGCCAGAGCTGCAGGAGAGGTGCTGGTGTTTATGGACTCCCACTGTGAATGCCAGAAGGGCTGGCTGGAACCACTGCTGGAGCGAGTGGCCCAGGACAGGTTGTTTTTCCTCTAATTACCCACAAAAACAATGAGCAGCTGTGCACAACTCTTCTTATTCCACTTCATGATTCCCCTCTAATCACACTAATTCTAAATGGCTCTTTTGGGCCACAACTGTAAGATAGCCAGAGTTTTGTAATCAAGAAAAATGAAGATCTGGATAAACATTTGGTCTGGTAAATCCCAACCTAGCAACTGCAGCCCAAACTCTCTCTGTCTTCTTGTGCTCCTGTTGTGTTCTGCTGTTTGACAGAACCACTTGAAAGAAGTGAAAAGATGGAGGGTTCAGAGTTATCATTTGTCCTCATTCATTAGTATGGCATGGGATACATGTGCTGTGTGTGTATCCAAAGCTCAGCTCTCATGATTTGGCTCTGGTCTTGTGTCTCGGGCCGCCTGCAGCGTGGCTCTAATTAGACTAGGTAATTAGGCTGAACTCTCAGACCTGGAATCTGCAAACACTCGACTCTCTCAGCCACATGTTTGACCCTTCTCCCATTTCTTGCTCTCCTCCTGCCTTTAATCTCTTCATTCCATTTCCTCTGAGCATCACATCACCCCTTGGTAGACATATTTCAAATAACATATGTGAACCAGAACAGACACGCCTTTGTGACATTAGCCGGAGAAACACTCAAGTGTAGACATTCGCAATTACAAACCGACACAAACACTGAGGAGAAAACGTTTGCCATCTCTCAGTGCCAATGTCACTGCACGCAGACTTCGAATGAGTGAAAATGCAACAGAGGAAGGTTACACATTTTTAAATGTCCCTATTCATCAAATTTTTTGACTGGCAGGAACATCATTATTATTAGAAATGTCAACTTTATTTTGAAAAGTCCTACTTGACACATTTCAATGAAAAAAAAGACATTTTGATTATAAAAATGACAGGTCTGATGAATGTGGTGTCTCTGTGCAGGACCAGAGTGGTGTCCCCCATCATTGATGTGATAGACTGGCAGACCTTTCAGTATAATGCCACCCAGTGGCCAGTTAGAGGAGTGTTTGACTGGAGACTTGACTTCTCCTGGGAGTCTGACGCTCAGCCGCTACAAGATGAGGGCCCAAACTCAGCTGTTCAACCTGTGAGGTGAGTTCACAGCTGCTGTCACTTGGATGCATACATACAAAAGAGTCGAGTTTAATTTCAAGTGTAACGTGGAGCAAAGCACAAGAGGAGGCACTGATCAAGTTCGTTTTTATCTTTTGATGTTCATTTCTGCATCTTGAAAAGCAGAGCACATAAGAGAGATGTATGAAGTTGAACTGGAGCAGAACTGCACACCATCTTTCTTTTTCCTTCTGGGTCTGTGGTTCCTATTGTGTAGGCTGAGACCCTCGTAGGGGTTGCAAGATAGACTCAAGGGGTCACGACATGATACACAAGTTAGAAAAACTCATATATCTACTACATAAAATGAATGCATTTTCTCTTATAAACAACTTTCTTGTATAACACTGGATAGTTCAAACTCTTTAGGCCTATAAAACATAATCTAATAAAAAACAGTCTTCAAACTTTCATAGCTCATAAAAATATTGAACCTTTGACAAGGAGTTGCACGTTTTAAAAGACCACAAGCCAGAAAAGTAAGGGACCATTTCTCTGGACTGATGTGTTCTTGCCAACTGCGTCTGTAACACTGAAGTCTGTTGGTCACGTCTCTCTGCTTCAGTGACACGAAAGCAAAATTCCTGTGTTTGTCCTCGGCCAGTAAAGTGGTGCTGATTCTGTCTCTGACAAGGAGCCCAGTCCTAGGAGGCGGAGTCGTGGCCATCGACAGACACTTCTTCCAGAGTGTGGGGGCCTACGACACTGGGATGCTGCTGTGGGGGGCGGAACAAATTGAGCTGTCTATCAGGGTAAAGAGAAGCCTTTTTTTTATGATCAGCTTTCCATCTAGGGAGTCTGATTCACCTGTTCACACGGGACAAAGAGGTGACGGGTTGCTCTTGTTTTTCATTCTAAGTCACGTCAGCTCTTTCAGCGATGCTTTGGCTGAGTGATTCAGCTGCCTTCTGTCAGGGCCTCAGGAATGTTGTGCTGGGACATGATGCCTTTTGCAAATGGAAATCTCAGGTTGAATAGTGGTCCAGAATGTCTGGGCCGGCTGACAAGTGGAAAAATGTTATACGATATTGTTTTCCTATGATGACCATTAAAAATTATATAATTGAATTGCAGCATGTTTTTTGAGAAAAAAAATCTATATGCAACCTCTATAACAAAAGATCAATTGTGCACCAACATGCAAAGTGTAACACTTTCTTATGATAATATTTAAATTGGAATCAACACCCTTGATAAAACTTTTCCGTTATCCTAGGTGTGGTCATGTGGGGGCTCCATGGAGGTGGTTCCCTGCTCCCGTGTGGCCCACCTGGACCACCACCACCTGCCTTACCACTTCCCAGACCAGGAGCTGCTTCAGAGGAACAAGATCCGCATCGCAGACACTTGGATGGACGCATACAGGAAGATCTTTTATAGGAGAGATACACTTGCTCATTTTATTAGACAGGTGTGTGTGTGTGTGTGTTTAGATTTGGTGAAGAGATTATTTAATGAGTTTGCCAAATACAAAAAAAATATATAATCTAAGGACACCATTGTTCTTTATTTTGTGCAGTCTGAGAGCCCCAACATCACAGAGCGTCTGCGGCTTAAGAGGAGTTTGGGCTGTAGGAACTTCCACTGGTACCTGACTACAGTTTATCCCCAACTTTACATCCCCCAGGACAGACCTGCACTATCAGGCGAGGTAGTGTGCTAGTGTGCTATCACACGCACACACACACACACACACACACACACACACACACACACAGACACACACACATACACACACACTTATTCCATTGAATGATGGACATGACAACACGGCAGACTGATGTGTCCCATTTGTGCCTGTTTGAAGCTGTACAATGTTGGCACTGGCAGCTGTGCAGACTATCCCCGGGCGCTGCAGGGCGGGGCCATGAACATAGCACCGTGCAGTGGGACAGGCAGCCAGGTAACCACGACAACAGTTGTAAAAGTCGAAGACAGACAGGTAGCACACAGTAGGCAAAGATGATCTCTCTTGTCACGGCAGCACTGCGATCTAAACTCTGAGTTCGAAGTGCGATGGGGTCCCAAGGGGTCCTTGTGTATGGATGCCAAGGGAGAGAGGGTGGTCGTATCTCCGTGCCCCACACACCGACCAACTGCCAGCAGTCTCCAGTGGAAGTTCATAAAGGCAAGGCGGAGGATTAAAACTTGTCATATATGTGAATAGAGGTGGACGTTTGGTCGGCGTTTGCCTAACTCACTGTTTCTGGTTTCTTCTTCAGCTGAGCGGTCAACTCATCCACCAACAGTCCCAGTTATGTCTGGAGGCTGTGAAGGAGGGAGGGTCTCCACAGAGCAGCCCACGAGAGGTCAACAACCACGGCAACACAGGAAGTCTCTTACTTCGCCCCTGCACCCATCACCCCAGACAACAGTGGCACTTTGAGCAACTAGTGGCTCCTAAAGGTGCCTAATACAGAGAGCACAGAGAGATTCATGAATTTACATGATATAAATCTGAGGCACATATTATCATATCTGTACTATGCATAGTGGCATACAGTAGCAGTAGTTTTTTTGGCTCCACTTTGCCACTCAGCTTTTTTTGTTCCTGTTTTAAGGATTGCAAATACAATTTACTGTGTTATATAATCAATGACAGATTATCTAAAATGATATACAAGATGGTGAAACAAAGTCTTTATTTAAAACAGCTTTTTTTTTTAGGAAAATTTATGACTATATTGTATTTATGTACATTTATTCACAAGCAGTGTGAAAATTATCATGAATAATATTTTTATTTCAGTAAATGATTTAATTAATATAAGTGTAAATGAATTTTTTTCATATTTCTGAAAGTATTTAGCAGACCGAATCACATAAAAAACAACCACAGATCTTTAGGCTGACCTCAAGTTGGATGGAAATTATGAAATTAGGAAGGAGAATTGGTAAATATCAAGTCAGAGAAAGTACCAAACATCAGTATGTACAACAAGTTGTCCCCACATTTCTGTTGATAGTATTTCCACAAATGTCCCTTGGCCTATTGTAGATTTTAGTCTATTAGATAGAATTTGTTCTGGAACAAAACTTTAGCCCCTACACTGCTGGTGCACCCCTCCTATCTTCTTAACTTAAAGTTAAGTTAGAAAAAGCTCTCCGGGGTAATTGTAAAACAATTTCACACTCAGAATAAGAAGAGATAAGATATCATGTGGCCTATTTTCTGAATGGTTCCTCAATTACTGGAAGGGTTCAGGTAAAACATGCTCAAATTTGGACTGAAGAATTTTGCTGCCTGTAGCCTACAGGACCACAAACTTGTTGATCTACAAATATAAACCAGAGGACAGACTTATACTTTTGAGCTCTTTTGGTCTGTGTCTGTTTTTTGTGGTTTGTACTACAATTAAAGGCCCACGCCATCATACAATTGAAGTAAATCTTAATGCTACAGCATGCCATGGCATTGACAACAGGAGTAACATTGTTGCAGCAGTTTGGAAATGGCCCTTTCCTGTTGAAACATGACAATGCCCATGGGCACAAAGTCAGATCCATGAAACATTGGAGTTTGGTGCAGCACCAAATCCCTGTCATTACTAATGTCACCATGTGGCTGAAGGTGATCAAATATCTGCAACTGGGTTAAAAAATCCTGTGAACACTCTTTCCAGAAGAGGGAAGGCTGTTATAGCAGCACATTGATAAAGAGATGCTCACACAATGGTGTAATAGTCTGACTATAGTCCACAAAACCATGGCCATGTAGTGAGTTCTGCAGGAAGCTACTGCATGATATGTATGAAAATCCCTGCAAACCAAGTGTTTTCACTTACTCTGTAGATTTTGACTTGTCATAGAGGGAAAATCACAGGTGTTACTAATAACGTTCATGACAGCCCTGTTCTATCCAAGTGTTGCAGTAAGTCACGACGGCGTGACAGTGAGTCGGCAAGCACAACACCAGGACCCTCAAACTGAGGCAGCTACATGGAATTGAGCCATCGTTCATTTTATTATTTACACATGTGCTTTTCTTACTGTGACAAGACAAAATGTCCTGTGTGAAAACCTTAGGCGTAAGAGGCGAGCGAGAGAGATGTCAGTCAAGTAGTCTTCACACACAGTCCAGAGAAGAGATACAATCAAGCATAATAAGTAAAAACATCTGTGTGAGTGAACCATCAGTGTGTAGGGTTTAACAGGATGAATCGAGCGCTGATTATTAGTTACTAGTCATCACCCACACCAAAAATAGTGTAAAAGGTTTTATTCTTTGTTGATGTGTTTGTACTCATCACTGTATTTTTTTTTTACATTATATGAAGCCTCTCACAAAAACATAAGGATATTTGTAGCTGTTAACGGGCGGCACAGTGGTGTAGTGGTTAGCACTGTCGCCTCACAGCAAGAGGGTTCTGGGTTCAAATCCCACCGGCTGATGGGGGCCCTTCTGTGTGGAGTTTGCATGTTCTCCCTGTGCCTGCGTGGGTTCTCTCTGGGTTCTCCAAGCTTCCTCCCACAATCCAAAGACATGCAGGTTAGGTTAATTGGCAACTCTAAAATTGCCTCTAGGTGTGAGTCTGTCTTTCTTCTATGTCAGCCCTGTGACTGACTGGTGTCCAGTCCAGGGTGTACCCTGCCTCTCGCCCAATGACAGCTGAGATAGGCTCCGGCACCCCCTGTGACCCTGTTTATCAGCATAAGCAGGTATAGAAAATGGAAGGATGGTAGCTGTGAACAGCAGGGGGAGCTATCTGCCTTCATAATCTTTTCCAAAGCCACAACCCACCACTTTGTTATTATCCATGAAAAACCTTCCCATATTAGATTTTATACCATGAAATATGCTCTTGTGTAAACTTTCTGTCCTTGGAGCTAATATAATTATGCTGTTCAGTAAGTCTGCCATGTGACAGTAATGATCTGGTGTGCATGTGACGGAGTGGAGTGGGGGGGGGCGTGGAGTGGTTGCAGTCTGTAACAGACAAAGCTGTGATTAACATCCAGATATCAGTGTCCTGTGTGCTTGTGTCCAAGAATCTACCATAGCTAATAGCTTAATAACAAGTGGCAGGTGAGGTGATGATGGCAACAGGCAGGCAGGGCTGACCCCGAGCTGCTCCTCAGCAACTCTCTCCTGACCCCCAGGCACTGAGTGCTAATAGCTGCCTGTACTTTGTCATGGTAATGTTCTTCTTCACCCATGAAGCACTTAACCCAGTGCACAGCACCTTTTCAATAGAAAACAGTCATATGGTATGTCTGCAGCTTCCAGGCATAGGTCAAACACTTGGACAAACAACATGTTTTTGATTACTATGTCTTCTCTCAGTTACATAACTATAGGCTACTGAGCTGTTGTAAAAGAGGGGTCATGTCTCTTTGGTTTGGGACTTCAGAGGATGGCAAGAGGTCACAGATTCATTTTATGGCTAATTTTACTGTGAAAAGCAAGCCATGTTTGCCCAGAGGCTACAATTTTCATTTTCTTCATGTATAATTGGAGACACAACTTTTAATGGAAATCTACCTTCCCTGATCACAAATACTGGTCATTTTTAAAATAATGTTATTGGATATTTATAACAATTTATCCTCTCTGTGCTTTAGCCCTATCAACCAGGATTTATTGGCTTAAGTCTGGTTTTATGTATAATTTTTAAAAAAGCATTATACCTTTTACAAATGCATAAAAACCTGTAGCCTAAATACTTAACATGAGCCCTGCACAGCCCAACACATTTACCATGTAACTGTTTATTCATTTATTAATTAATTTTTGTCTTATATACAGACTCTGCTCAGATGTCTTGTAAACTTTAACTTTTCAACCTTAAATAACCTTACTTGAAACTAAACTACAGACAAATAGACGTATAAAAGACATCTATTGAACATCTTTTTAGCATCAATTTACTCAGTGGGAACAGGCTTAACAGGGAGTTAAATCTCTCTGGACTATAACTGACCCCCCAAAAAAGTAACTTCACAGTGACATTATATACATATCTCTGTTGATGAATGTCTTTATGACAAATTAAAAGGCTATAGAATTGCTCATGCCTATAGTTACACTCACAACACAAAATATTTACTCATAATATAATTAATAAGATATAATTAATATCAAATGATCATTAATTAATCATTTTAAAAAGCAGGGTTAACACCTAAGTGCACTTCTTTATTGTGGGCTTCAATAAGGACAGAATAAAAAAGATGTATATTCAAAGGAAAAACATGGTTCAGTGTCTTTTATTTGCAGAGAGTAGATGCATGACCCGTGATCTGTGCATCAAGTCTGACCCGCCAGTATTATCCTGAAGTGATAAAGGACCTGAGATTGTAGACTACCTCTGACACTTCTGTTGAAAAATCCTATTATACTGCCTGTTTAATGACTTAAATCCTGTGGCCTATAGAGACCTCTCATGTCACTTTATATTGCAGAACATGGCAGGATGTGTGGAAGTTTCCCAGTAGAGGATATGATACGCCACATAAAGTAATACTACTTACTGTGGTGTCTATCAAGTCTCTTGGCAATAAGTAGTCAAGTCAAGAGGGGATGCAGTATGTTTAACTGTTGTAACATATGGCAACTGAGGAAGCTGTCATCAAACACTTACTGAGTGGAAGTCTGGCAAGTATTTAAGACTTTTGGACAAATGTTGCAAATGGGACTAGAAAATGAGACGTAAAAAGTACACTTCAGGAGATTTGTTCAAACTTTAGCAGTTATCAGGTATCTTGTTTGTGTTCATTTTCAGAAATTTGAATCTTTTCACACGATTTACTGCCAGTATCTCCTTCTATCTGCACCCAAAACTGCCTTTTCCGAGACTCTTCTTCTACTGTACTCCCTCCGGTCCTCAAACTGTCCTCCTGTTGCTGCATGTGACCCTTTGCCTGCTCTCCCTTCCCCTCTGTCTCCCATCACTAGTGTCCTCTATCCCATCCCCACGCTGAGGTGAGCGCGATGAATACGCCCACATCAAGCGCTGATAGCTGCTGGGCATGTCGCATTCTCACCAGCCTCTTTATTCCTTTTTCCTCTTCTTCTTCACACACAAACACACACATCTTATGGGGTGGGTGCTTGTAGACTCAGATGGATGTCAGCTGCTGTGGTGCAGGAAGCTGTGGCCTCTTTATGAAGATCCATGGGGCTATTTCACCCAGGATGGAGGTGGCTGTACTTACTGTGCGCGCCTTGAAGAGCCTTGGGTCCTCTGCACACAGACACTGTTGTTTCCAGTGATTCGTAATGTGCTTGGTGTGCAATTAGGTCTATGTGGATGGGCCTCGGGAGCTGAGGCTGACACTGAGCAAAGATTAAGTGCATTAAAATGTGACAAAAACTTAGCTTGCAGCAGCAATTAAGGTCAGAGATAAAACAGCTAATGAATGTATTGTTTGGAAAGTTCCTGGAGACACAAACACTTTAAATTTTGAATCAGTACCTATATTTGTGTAACACATGAAATTCTTTAAATAGGTCTTTCAGGTAAAAAAACCCAAACATTTGGAAATGCTGTTAGTGGAAAATAATAGCAGCAATATTACGTATTTCCTCACTTACATGGTGAAATGAAAGAAAATTTGGTCATGAATTGATTGAATGGTGACCAAAGTAAGAGTGAATAATGTTGCTCTTAAAACTTAAGTTGGTGACAGCGATGATTTGATAAAGACAAATAGACATCCTAAGTGATTTTACTCTCTGTATGTCATTTATCACATTAGCATAAGGGAGAGCATTTATTGTTTAACATGTCCACCTGCGTTGACCTTAAGAAATTTTGACCACCCCTAAGTGAAGGGTAAAGCGGTTACCGTCCATTTGGAGTCAAGTTACTTAACAGATGGCCAATATAAATCTAATATTCACTCTCTTTTAGCTTTATTGTTGGTCTCCACCAACGTCTAGGGGAAATACCTGGCTCATTCGCTGCTAAATTCTTCACTATGCTCGCTTGATAGTCACTAAATGTGTGTCCACCATTTGGTGATGAGCAGGTACTGAGTTTCAAGCTTTCTCAGCTGCTGTACAGCTGAAAATGAGCGGAGAGAGGGAGCCAACACAATGCACTGAAAATCACTGCAAAGTTCTGTAAAGCCAAGGTGAGATGCAGATTCAAGTGATGTTTCTCTGTAGATGAGTCAGTCCTTTCATATTTTCATTTGATGCATTATTATAAAAATATTGTTACAGCTGCTTCAAGTAACTCTTCATCACTGAGGTAAAGTGAATGTACAAACCCAAGGCTATCATCCTGACAATAAAATGGGCTAATAATGGCCAGGCTTGTGGGAGGTTTAAATCAAGAGATTACAGAGATTTCCTGCTTGTATGATGAAGCCACTAGTCTCTCTTTTTTTTGTTTGACATGGCCAGAATTTGGATCTGCAGCTGATGCAGGACACCATCCTAGATCATGTCACATATTGAGTGGAAAATTTTGGAATTTGATACATCTCATAAAAAATGTGGGCGCGTCTAATAGATGTGCACAAACTAGTCATAAATAAGAAATTATCATTTGAGGTTTATACCTGTAAATTTGGTAGCTGAGAAACAAATGCTTCGTTCTGAGCCCCATCACAGACAAGAAACACATGCAGAGCTCTGCATCTATCATCTTACCAGATAGTTGAATGTTTTTAGCCCTCTCTGATTAGATGGATAAAAAGGAAAGCTGCATGTTCATTTTGTAATATCAAATTTTGACTAGTAATACCAGAAAAACACTGCGTCACACAGAAGAATGGAAACGGAAAGGTACATCATGTACGACTGTCTAACAGCGTTTAAAGGACAAAACACTGCCAGGTGTTTACACACAGAGGAATGCATTCTGTCTTCTTATATAAACCAGTGAGCATTTTTAGTGCAGGCTATTCAACTGGGACGCTTACATCGCTGTTACATCAACACGATGGAAGACAACTATTTAGCAAGAGTTGTACATGGTGGCGATCCTCCTATCTGCTCCTTTAAAATGCCAGACTACTCTCTGACAGGTGAGCAACAAAAGAGGTAATTTAGCAGCCTTTCCAGTATCCTCGCTTGATGGGCATAGCCAGACCTCCACTTCTAATAGAGGAAACCACCATTAATCTCCACTTCTGATTTGCGCATTGTTCTGTCATCCCTCCCAAGCACCACCACCACCACTACTTGTACCATAGCACCCAGGGGAGCAGTATAGACTCATTTATCAAACACACAAGATGTCCTGCAAACGCCACCCCCCTTCCTGCTTTACACCAATGCAAATACAACAATTTGGATGTGCAATAGCGGCTGCTGTCTCACCCAGAGTGGAACTGATAAATGTAAAGCCCTTGTGTGGAGAGCTTTCTCCATATTTTACATGTGTATGTGTTCTCCTCTGGATGTACACATAACCAGAAGCACACACTTTCAAACACAAATGTAATGTGTCCTTGGTTCAGCACACAGCTCTGCCTCTTTTCTTGAGCGGGCAGCCTATCAGATCTCAGTATGAGCTGAATGGAAACGGCACACCACAGCTGGCAGATTTCAACATATCTCCATTATGTCCGTGGAGATGAAAGGAAAGAAATGGACATTTTTTTTATTACCTGAGAGAGAATTTCTCACCTCCCGCACAGCGATGGTGTTTTTTAGTACTGAAATCTGGGGCGAGGGACAAGTGAAGAGGCTCTTTTCACTGGGATAAAGTGCTCATTTGAATGGAAGAGTGAATGTGTGTGTGTGTGTGTGTGCTCACACAGCATTTCTGTGTATGTTCAGATGAAAAGGGATGGACAAGGATGAATAGTTGCTGTATTTGGGTCAGGGCCATCATTAAACAATGTGAAAAGAGTGGATTAAACAGACGCACAGCAATGGAGGGAATATGACACGTGGTTAAATGTATGTTAAGTGTAAAGATGAATGGTCATAAAGCATCAGTCCACATCTCACAATCCTTTTAGCATTTGTGTCACACTTTTTCCCAGCTTTGTCCACCTCTGTTCTGTCCTCCTCTCCACCCCTTCAAATCAGACCAAACTTTAATCGAAAATCATAAATGGTGGGAGAGAGGAATGCAAGGGTGCAGAGGAGGGAGGCAGATGGGCCTCAGTTTGCTAATGACAGATTGTGGGAAGCAGTGAATAAAAGATGAGTTCGCTAGCAGGTGGATAAAACGATGCATAAACAGCCAGGATGGGATTGTCTGTACACCATTAAATATGGATGGGTCTTCAAGACCCCAGGCTAAATAACAGCATTCCCACAGATGTGCTGCAGGCACTGCTAAATACACAGATAATCATGCTCGGTGCAAACACCCCCCCAACCCACCCACCTGCACGTCCCTTCTCAGTAAAACACACAAGAAATTGTCTAGGTGGGGAATATTTTGACCACACATCACTGCCCCCTCTCAAATCACTCACACACGTGCATAAACACACACACCCTGACACAGTTGTAGTGTTATCTCCATAAATACCCGTAAAGTATGTCTCACCCACATCCCCTGCTGAGCACATCATTCAGACAGATCCAGTATTCCCCTCACTCCACTTCCTAACATAGACAAACACACGCTCACACAGTGGAGCAGCGCCTCGCCAGGTGAGAGCAGCTGGACCTATGACAGATGCATCCATGTGATCCACAGCATGCATGCTTACTCAGTTTTCAACCCCTGCCCACGTCACCAGTGGGACATGACGATTGCTGCGCTTTCACCTCAGATGAACCGTAGCAGCAGCTCACAAAAGACAGACACACATGCACGTGCGCGCGCCCGTGCATACACAAAGTAAACACACACTACTATTATAAACAGAGTGTGAGCAAGCAACGGTCTTACATGACAGAGATATGGCTTTATTAACTTTGTGTGTTCGTGTATATTTGTGTTGGTGTATGAATAGTCCAAGAACAAGTCAGCAACATGTCAGTTGCAGCTCAATGGCTCGTGGATATAAGCTTGTCTCAGAGACAGCAGTGTTGCCCAATATGCTGTGGAACAATATGAGTCAAACAACTCACAACTCTTCCTCAGTCAGCATCTACCACACAATTACACAACAAGCTATATTTTGGACGTTTTCGATACCTGCACCAGCCTGATGTTGAAGATGCCTGCCTGTGCTTTTTTGTCACGTCTCAAAATCCATCTGATCTCTGTGTGTTTAGCTGTTTTGCTGCTTAGCCACGCTGACAGTGTGGCTCTATAGTAATATCATCTGTCAGTCAGGCAGTTCACCACTTCGGTCCAGGCTGAAAGGTCTAAATAGCTATTGGATGGATTTCCCTAAAATTATGTATAAATTGTAATATCTTTAGTGTTCCATCCGTCAATCTTTAATTTATCCACTATTTCAATGTATGAAAAAATGCTTCCATTAATGACATTCCCACCAGGCTGCACTTAGTGTAGGGTAGAGCAAATGTCCTGCTAAACATCAGCATGCTAAAATTAAGATAAGATAAGATAAGATAAGATCTTTTATTGATCCCACAGTGGGGAAATTCCACTGTTACAGCAGCTCAAAACAAGTAAAAGAGACATTAAATAATAGACAAAAAAACACACAAAGACACAAAAAAAACAGTATGTACAATAAATAGTGAATAATAATAATAACAAGAAAAAGAAAGAAACAGAAACAGTATTTATATACACAGCCTCACCCAGTTAGATGTGCTGTGGTGAGGTGTTATTGCACAGGTGAATATGGATATGTAGCAGATATGAATTAACAGTATAGTAAAATGAGTGGAATGAAAAAAAGACCATAAAGTGCATAGCTAGGACATCAGTAAACATCAGTAAACATCAGTGCAATGATGAAACATCAGTAAACATCAGTCCTACTGTGGTATGAAAGTGTTTGTTACAATGACAAAGATTCATAGTGCAGCATTAAACAGTCTGATGGTGTTTGGGATGAAGGACCTGTGCGGAAGCGCTCCTTCCTACACCTTGGATGTCTGAAAATTGCCATTGTGAGCATGTTAGCATGCTGATGTTAGCATTCAGCTCAAAGTACCACTTTTGGTTCATAGAGCTGCTAACGTGACTGCAGAGATTTTATGTGGCATAGCACTATTTATACCTGGCTTAGCTATAATCCAATGACATTATGTATTCATTCATTAATTCATCTGAATGTCAGCAACATATTGAAAACACCTAAGTGCAAAAAGTCATTAAATTTGCGAGACAAACAGGCTTTGGGCCAATACATTTTACTTTGAAATGAATGTGCATGAGAGAACTGTTAGGATGCCATTTTATCTGCTGACTTCCTAGACTAAAAAAAAAAAAAAGCTAAATTGAGGCCTTTGATAGCCATTAATCAATGTTTAGTACCTGTGCAGGTTTTAAGGACTATACCGTATATTTGTGGAGGATGTTCTGGATGTGATGACCTCTACTAACCTCTTTCCACCTGTTTCTGTGAACACTGAGCAATAACAGAGAGTAAGGACATAACAGTCATATTTGTCGTTTATTAGCATAACAGTTTTTTTTGTATCTAATAAATATCAAAATGTTAAGGGAAAAAAGATGTTTGATTACAGTACATTCCATTTGCAGAGAAGCAGAGTCCAACCTACATGAATTCAAAAAAGAACAGTAGATTTGTTGGGACGAGAGTTAGGCCTTTTTTCCTGGTTTAAGATTGCATTGGCTGGTACCAGCAAACAGCACTGCTGCCATAACCTCATAAACAGTAACATCATTGGCTGCTTTCCCACACTCTTGCATTCTTTGAGGTAAAAAAATACATCTTTAGTATTGATACATTCATAGAAATATAAAAGCGTCTTTATTTCCTTATTGTGCTTTTATGTGGGAATATTGCCTTCACTCTGCACAGCTGAGTAAATGGATCTCCAAGCTGAGAACCCTGGGTGACGACTGAAAATATGGCCTACATCATGGATCATGAACCAATTTAACATTGGCGTTTTGCTCCGGGCCACTTCACAACAGGGGCTACCTTGTGCCTAAAATTGAGCCAACATCCAATAAATATGCATCAGTAAATGCCAGGTTCAGCTATTAAAAGATTGAACCATGTCCTTTAAATAGATAGATAAATGGCAAGCTGGATTTCCACAGGGTGACATGCAGCATGTTAATGTGTGTCTACAGGCACTACTCAAAAGGCTCGAAAAGGCATGCAGAGAGCAAGAGAAAGAGAAAAACGGAGGGAGAGAGAGAGAGTGAGAGTGATAGGTATGTGGAGAGAAACACTGGAAAAGAGAAACAGACAGGGAGAAAGAGTCCCTGTGCTCAGCGTGACAGACGACAGCAGGGGCTGTGTTGCCCTGAGGCAACAGCAATTTTCCCCCCCCCCACCTCCAGAACCGACTTTCTCCACCCTCCACCTCCCTTTCCCTGAGGGCCAGTGGTAAAGAGCACAATACATCCCATCTCTCTCCTCACACCATTCTGTGCTCCCAGTCCAACCAGGCCTAACCTGCCACGCACTGGTCCACGCAATCCAGAGCATCAAGCACAGCTTGAGTGAGCAAGCAAAGAAGGGTTAAAAGGAAAGGAAATGGCAGGACATTAACTGCGCCTGACTCCCCCCCTCTGCTCATCTCCAAAGCCCATCTCCATCACTCGTGATGCTTTCTCTTCCTCCAACCAGCCCAGCCGACCTGAAACCATCACTAGCCAGGAGCAAAAAAAAAAGAGAGAGAGAGAGGACAGAAAGACCTCTCTCCGTGTATCCCTCTTGTCCTCCATTATGGCACCATCCCGCCTCAAGGTAGGGAAGAAGGGGGTGGCGGGTTGGGGGGTGAGCTGTGCCCAAAGAGCTGCCATTATACAGCTTCACAACTGACCCAAACCTCTACATCCTGTCTAACAACACTACGTTGCTATAAGGTAAATCTAACACACCTAAACCTTCTGTACTTGTTTTCATGCAACATGGTTTTTTAACACGTGCCTTTAAAACAGGAGGAATCTGAGTTGCATCCCTGCAAACATCCCCCAATGACACGGGGGACCCGCAGTTGATCAGAGTGATCTTTAGTTCAGGAACAAAAATATCCTGGAAAAAGTCCTGCAGAGTCCAGGAAAGTTCAGATGGAGGGCTGCTACAAACCCTTGGTTGGGTTGTGGTAGGTCCCTCCAAGTCCAGTTCGCGGAGAACACCCAGAGCCCTGCTGAGGTTCCTCATCTCCCCCATCTTGCAGAGTTGGACTGTGCACCCTTGAACTGATGGAGCCAGAAAGCCTGTCTGTACAGTGTGAAATCTCTGGAGAGCTGTGGGGTGAGGAAGGCAGGTGAGGCTCTGTGGAGACAGGCTGTGGTTGAAGGGAGGATGAGTTGGGAGTTGGAGTTAAAGTTGAGCTGGGGACAGCAGGATACCCCAGCTGGGAGTCCTGGGGTCTGTGTGTGAGGGTGTCCTTGTGGCATATTGCACCATGTTGATGAGGGACAGTTAGGGGAGAAGAAGGCAATGACATTGGCATGTCCATCCACATGGTGGCAGTCTGAGAAGAAGATGGTGACAGTGAAGGGTAAGACTGAGGAGGGTTAGTGTGGGGCAGGTATGCGTGGTGTGCCGGGGAGTAGTGCGCGGGGCAGACTACGGTGGGTTGCTGCACAGAGGACATGAGGGTCTCCATGAGCTGCGCCATTCTCTTCATGACTTGCCCAAGGTCAGCCACCTCCCTTCCAAGGGTGCTCACCTGCAGACATAAACACAAACCAGCTTTAGTTTTAAAGAGGAAAAAGAGAAGAACATTGCAAGAACATTTCCCAAGGGGCTTAAGCAGCCACTGGAAACACAATGTGTTTGTCACTATGGTTCAGACTAGCTGTGATTATTTATCATGACTATAAAACAAGTGGTGAAGTTCTGCATTTTTTGAGATTGGGTTTCAATTTTTGCAAAGACTGGCAGCCCAGCTTCTTCTGTCCACATGTTGAAGTGTCTCTGGGCAAGACACCAAGCCCCAAATTCCTCTAAATGGTGTGACTGGTGAGTAAGTATTTGTGTGAATGGGTGAACAAGAGGTAAATTGTAAAGCACTGCGGATAAAAGTGCTATATAAATGCAGCCATCATCGTTTACCTGGGGCGTAATGGAACAAAGAGATGCAACCACAGTGAGCTGTAAGATGAGATGAGATCAAATGACAGGCTGCACACCTCCAGCTCCTTAGGAGGGTGACTAACTTTACTCTGCTGTTGTGCGGAGCCTGAAATCAAATTGCGATTATTTTTGAGTGATTCTTTATTTAGAGTTTGTTTAGCTGCACTGTAAACAGATACATCAATTACCCCTCTGTTACATTTCTGACCAAGTGTGTTAATAAGTATTTGCTGTTCATCAAACTGCACTTGTTACCATGGTAACCACAGATCAACCAGGACTAAAACCTGGATTACGACTTAAATAAATATGGGCTTGTGCAAAATAAAATACATCCACAAGCATCTTGCCTTCCTTGTCACACAATAACCTTAAACCTAGAAGTAGTCTAATTACTTTGAGTTCATAAATCCGGTATGCCTCCCGTTGCTTGGGGTGTTTGAGTCTGTCACCGCCTGTGGTATCCAAAACTACGGCCTATAACTCTTAAAGTGGAGTCACGTGTTTATGGTAATGTAATAAAGACAAACTTTCTAGGAAACCACTTACCAAATTACCAGGAACAAAACGCCCCAGGATACACAGCATATCATTATGAATCTGGTATTTTCGGGTCAGTCATTTTGGGTCAAAATAGTTCTGTCTCCTGCCTGCCGTTTTGCATTTGTAACATCGTGTTGCTATAATTGGTCATTACACTGACGAGGTGGGGGGTGGTGGTGGGGGGGTGGGCGCTGATTAGTTGCTCTCTGCACATGGCGTGTCCACAGAGGGCATGACCATGAAGCCCTGCCAATGCGCCATCTGCTTCTGCCAGTCAAAGCACTCATGACCATTCATCAGGCCAATCACGCACATCAGTGCTAGTGGATGCACATCAGCCCTCAGCAGGACACACAACTTGAGGTGGGAATTCACAGTGTGAATACATCAAGAGGTGATCAGACTGCGTGCATAAGTATATTGTGATCACTACCGACCAAATAATATCAGGAGCTCCCACTTACCCCTCTCTTAGTTACATGAGCACACATTGTATGGCATGCACAGTATACAGTGTATCTAAAATATCAAACAAATTAATCAGTTAATAGCCTGAAGATTTAATTGTATTTTTATCACCTTTTTGATATCCTTTAACTTTGATCTACCATCAATGAGCCTGACAACAGTTTTAACAGAGCAAAATATTCTCCATCTTTCACATTTCTCCCATCTCTTTCCCTCTCTGGAGTGGCTGATAAAAGCTTTGGTCTAAACTCTGGCTCAGATAAAAATAGAAAAAGCTGATAGCGACAGGACAGTCCAATCTGACACGCTGTCAACATGATTTCACTATTCCCACCTCAGAGCCAGCTGTTTGTGGAGATGGTCAGACAAAATTGCAGCCATGGATGACCACAACCCGCTGAAGCCACATGTTCAAAACCGCAAAAATCTGCAAATGTGGCATTAGATCATACAGTGCTTTTGCTAACTTAACCATGAGAGGTATAAAAAAAAATCTTCAGGTGAGAAACTCTGGAAACCACTCTGGAGATGTCACATCTGTCCATCCACACACTTTTTTTTTCTACTGCAATGCTACTGCAGTCAGGATTAAAAAGTAGGCAAATGGAGGTCAGGTAGTGAGTTATGTTTGTAAGGTGGCGAGAAACACACCACCAAATATTGTAATAATAAAATAATGCCAATGTTGTCAGTGGCTATCAGATGTGTAAATAGAAAATGTGTAAATGTTGTGTTAACAGCTTGTTCTATTATTGCTGATTTGCAGTCTATATACACTAAAACTCATTTTTTTTCTGCTTGGAGCTTGCAGTATTTGATTTAGTTTCTTACTGTTCATTTTCTAAAAGTAGGTCACTACTGCTGTGTATATGTGTGTCCCCATGTCTCATTTTCAAGTGTATTTCTGGTGTAGTGTATGTGTGTGTACTATGTTATAGTGTTTTTCTTGCCTCTTCTCATAATTATAAGTGCAATTACTCAAGCTGTTCCAGCTCTGCCGTGTAGCTGTACATTTTTATTACCATGACAAGGTTCAAAGGTCACCATGTTAGGTCTCTCTTTTCTTATATTATACCTTATGCAGCTCCCACTAAAATAAACTCTTTGGTGGCAGAGCTGTAGCATAGGGTTAAAGGGTTAAGGTAAGAGGTCAAAGGGCAAGGCAGTGCTTGGTTTATTACTGTGTTCACACAATTTGTGATTCATTAATTGCTGCCATCTTTGTGCAGTTCACGTCAGAATCAGCAAAGAAATTAACCGTGCTAGTTTTTTGTTCAGATGGCCACATCTCACATTTACAATTGCTGTCTGTACTTTTTCATTCACAGGTCTCAAAAAAACCCTCGCTCCTTGCTTCTGACAGAAAGAATTAGTACTGTTTTAGTTTATTTAGAAAAATAATCACCAATTGGGCCAATGAAAAGGTGCATTTTGCATGGCTTGTTAAGTGGTTTTTCCACTAGCGTTAATGTGTTTTCTAGTGTTTTTATCTACAGTTAAGATGTAACAAAAACAGCTGGAACATTAGATTATTTTTATTGCACTAGATGAAAAAGTATTCATGAGCTGACCACAGTATTTTTGACAGTACTCGGGAGGACAAGTCTGCAATTCTGTATGTTTCTGACTGAACAAGCAGCACAAATAAAAATAAATATCTTTTTTTCTGTGACAATGGAAATAAATACATTTGGGAACTATACTGCATGTGTCACATAACATACAGTGCCCTCATTTGTAATTTGTATTTGTTTTTGTGTCGAGAGCAGAGAGGGTTTAAACCAACACTCCCCTTTTCACCTCCTATGGTGATCTGTGTGGATGGATCCAAGTGAGGATTAGCAACACACAAGACCATGCTGGGAGACTTCCTGTCAAACACAGGTAACCCACAGAGACACAGAAAGGACAGCAACGCCAATATGTATGACTGTGAAGGTGCTGTGCCATTGTCTTTCACACTCCCTTTTTTTTTCGTCCCTCTCTGATTTAGCTTTTTTTGTTTCTTCTCACAAAGCTCCCACCTCCCTTTTTCTCCCCATTTCCCTCTCTTCATGTCTTTTTTTCTCCCTGCCTCTATCTGCTCATCCCAGGACCCAGACTGAGGCTTAGCGGGAGGAAGCAAACACTCCTCCTCACCTGCCAAAAGTCTAATGTCAATTTAGCCACCCGCCAATCAAAACCATAGGATGCAGCACGAGAGGCTGTGTGTGTATGTGTGTGAGTGGAGGGATTATTTCAAGCTGGACAATGAACCACTAAAGTCTGTAAAACATGCAAATATGATAGTATATAATGAGACTGAAGGCACAGTAGGTCTCCTAAAAAAAACAGTGCATTATATATGTCATATTTTTATGTCTATTTATTTATTTATTTATTTTTTCACTTCATTATTTGCTCAATCCTTTCATCCGTCTTATGCCTGACATGCTGATATAGCCATATGGCTTGCACTTACCTGAGCCTGCCTGTCTGTCTCTCTGCCTGTCTCTCTGCTCTGTCTCTCTCTCTCTCTCTCTCTCTCACTCACACACACACATACACAGAGTCTCACCTGCTGGTCGAGGTGTTGCAGTTGTCCTCTGGTCTCCTCTGCTTTTGCAGCTAGCTCTGCTGTGCTGATCTGCAGCATATCTGTGACACAAATCAGCGAGTTACAAATCACTTCCAGTGCTTAACAAGAGCTACAAATGTACACCCAGCAGTTATTGCGTCAAAGCAGCTGATAAATACTGTCGGCATTGACAGAAAGTGCAAATTCACATTAATCACCCTCATTATACAACAGTGCTACAGGGGTGTAGATGTGAATATTTTTTCACTTTTCTCAGGATGTGGGAAATTGAAGGGATTGTAAATGGCATTAGGCCATATTTGAGAGATAAACTGCTGGGTACAGCAGAAAAGGGGACCTGAGGCGGATGCTGAGGCACTGGTTGGTTCAATGACAGGACAACCTCGGCTGGTGGAGAAAGAGAAGGCCAGGGGACTCTCTGTCCCCTCACTGTCTTCAGTGCCGTCCACTATCCTGCAGAGACAGATTTGTGAGTGTGAGTGTGTGTGTTTGTGGGGGAAAGTAAAGATAGTAGAGAAACACCACTACTATCATCAAATAATCATAGTTATTGTCACATTGTCATATGGTTTCAGTGTTGTGCTTTTGTGGTATTAAAGGAATGATTCAACATTTTGGAAACACGAGACAAGATTTATACCCCTCTCATGTCTTTTATTGTGAAGGAACAATCACTTAGCTTAGCAGAAATATTTTTTAATATAAACACCCAATTATGAATGTGTTACACTTTGTTTGTTTGATCCATTCAAAAACTAAAGTGCAAAATGAGAATTTGTGGTTTTCCCAGCTTGTCATCTTCATGCTGGACAATTGCTGTTATACCCTGTTTCCAGTCTTTATGCTAAGCTAACCAATACATCTCCTGGTTGTTTATAGCTGACTTCCGAGTCCTAATGCTTTATCTATGGCTATTGTTTAGATATTTCATTAATTTCATTATTGTTTAGGTATTTCATTCATTAAATGCCAAATAAACATAACAAAAAATATCGCTCTCTGTTCTCCTCCTGAAAAATGTTATGCTATTTTTGAAGACTTCTCTAGAACTCTGAGGCGTATATATGTATTTTAACCTGATCCAAATGAATCAAGAATTCCTAAAATGTATTCTAAGTAATCCCACTGTACATTCAATTCTCTCAAGCTTCACCCATTCATCAAATACCACGGCTAAGGGATGTGTGAGGTTGGTGGCCAACATTTCACCTCTGACTGATCCAATTGAAGGTATATGATTTAAATCTATCTGTTACACCATGACAATTAAGTGTCATAGAAATATATTGTTTCTCACTGTTAACTATGACATTTGATTGTGTCAGAGGTGCCCAGCTCTAGTTTGTGCCTCACGTTCTGCACAAAAAAATGACAAAAATAGACATACCACAGAGTCACAGAGACACTGGCCCAAACAAGCAGACATAAACAATGGCGATCAAACTCACCTGGGGCTGAGGTTTGACGGGTCTAAAGTGGCGAGAGTAATTTCCTGGATCTTCCTCCGAGACCTCCTGGAGCTCCGTCCTGTGGTGTTCTGGCTGGGTCGGGTCAGTGGGGACTTCTCGCCCGCGTCTCTGGGGTTCACTGCCCGGTTCTGCTCCGACGACAGAGATACAGACATAGCCTCATCTTCCTCTTCCTCCTCCTCCTCCTCCTCATCTTCCTTGTGTTGCCTCTGTGCCTCGATGATGGGTGGGTAGCCCTGAACCACTCGTCCGTTCCTCCGCACCCCAGACTGGAATAATAAGATAAAAAAGAATCTTCTGAGAGTGTCAAAAAATATCAATGCGTGTGATTTGAGGGCATTTTCAAATACAACCTTTCAGTGTGTATACTATGAGAACCTCTGGAGATTGTATAACTACAGAAAAAAGTGGAGAGCTGACTTGAAATTAAACTCTATTCATGTCGACTCGAGTCATCTGAAGCTTCAGCCTTGATGATGTGAATTTACTTGAATGCCTCTTTTTCAAAGGAATCTGCAATTCTTGGTATTCTGTGTTTAATTTTTTCTGCCTCATCTGAAGATGCTGAGCACACTAAGCTGTGTGTACAGTCAATACCATGACCCTGAAATATGCCCAGAGGTGTTTTCAATGCAAAAACATGCACTAATGATTCCTAAGCGTAAAGAGCAGACCACTCAGCTGGATTTATGAGTGACAGGGTAGACTAAAAATCCCCAAATCAACATTTTAGAGTGAAACTGTGACCTGCAGAATAATGAAGTTCAACACAGGTGAACTCTGACATCAGCTTTAATAGACACAGAGACCCATGTCCTTTTTTGTCTGCAGTCGTGCTAAATTGGAAGGGCGTTGATCAACCATATGATGAGGGTACAATCAGGTAACAACAGAAATAAGGTCAACAGTGACCTATTGATCAGCTGCTTATGGTCCGGCTCTCTCCCAACACAAGCCTGAGGGTAATGGCTCCGAGAGTCAAATTCCTTTTTCTGTAATATGCCTGACTGCAGATGATTATGTCTGTGTCATCTGTGCAGATTCCCAACATTCAAAGAGCTGCCTGACAGCATGTAGAGCGATTCTTCTCCCTCTATTCTGGAGCAGCAGCCATCTAATGACCGCTACCTCATTCTGTGCTGTATTGATCTTTATCCTCCCTCAAACCTCCCTACCAAAAAAGAAAAAAGAAAAAAAAATCTCCTTCACAATCATTAAGTCTAAAAGAGTGAGTCCATTATCAGCATTGGAGGTCCACTGCTGGGTCACCCTTCTGACTTCATCGAGATAGGGAGATAATAAAATAATGCCAATGTTGTCAATGTATAATTCCCTATATGATTGATGATGATGTTCTCTGTACATGTGGCATCTATTGCACGTCTGTCCGTCCCAGGGAGAGGGATCCCTCATCTGTGGCTCTTCCTCAGGTTTCTTCTTTTTCCCATAAAGGGTTTTTTGAAGTTTTTCCTGACTCGGTTCGAGGGTCTAAGGACAGGGTGTCACAACTGTACAGATTGTAAAGCCCTCCGAGGCAAACAATGTTTGTGATTTTGGGCTCTAAATAAATAAAATTGAATTTTTTGAATTTGTCAACATATGTTGATTTTCTGCTACCTGTCTGCGGGTTGTGTTATCTTTAGACTGTAATTCATCAGTCAGTGTGTGAGTGCTTGTGGTCCATTACCTGGTCATCTAGAGCGGTTGTGTGCAGTCTGGCCTTAACCTGGAAGGGAGTCAGAGATAATATACAGTAAATACAGAAGAGCTATTTCACAATGCTCAGCACTAAATTATTTTACAAAGGGGGCACAAGGACATTACACATGACTATATGGCTTGCGCTGATCCAGTGATGGACAATAATTCACCTTAACACACTGATACTAATACTCAGTACAGTAATATCCAGGCAGCAATCTCAACACTTCCACCACCCTGAGCTGCCTGCTTCCTCTCCTCTCTTTATTTAAACTCTACTCTGTCCTGAGATTTGGGCTGCCCCTCTGCAAATTAGCTTCACCTAAAAGCCCAGCGGCAGGTAGTGTGTGTCTGCGTACATTTGTATGTGTGTGTGTGTGTGTGTGTGTGTGTGTGTGTGTGTGTGTGTGTGTGTGAAATTGGGCCAGCAGTGGTGTTTGGGCTGGAGACAGAAACACCTGACTGTAATTACAGCAGCAGAGCTCCTCCAAGTGCCCCAGCTATTTTTGCCCTCTCTCTCTCACAACACACACACACACGCTCTTTCTCTCTCTCTCTCTCTCACACACACACACACACACACACACACACTTTCTCTCTCTCTCTCTCTCACACACACACACACACTCTTTGCAGCTGCCCTCAAAGTTAATTTCTAACCCTCCTCACTCCAGCCCTTCTTACCTTCCTCTTCCCTCTCACTTAACTTACTCTCACACATTATCATAGTACCTTTATTCATTGTACACTGAGACATTGGTAAGAGTGTGTAAAGTGATTGTCATGCACGGCACTGCTGTGTGTTGTACTCAGGGTTCATCTATTTATGGAATTGGTTTTCCAATAAAAAAAAAAAACAAAATTAGATACTATCTGGGCTTAGGTGGCTTATTAAAATGACGGTAAAAAAATATAATAATGCAAATATCTGAATGAAAATGTTATCTTATGTTAATATGTGATTTGTTTTTCTTTGAGAGATGCATAATCAGCACCTCATTTGTGTTTCCTTCCCACTTTTCTCTTTACTATCTACTCAAAGTTTTTTTTGTCAAAACCACAAGAGGACCTCACAAATGTAAACTACAGTGACCACTGTTCTCTTGCAGCGTTAAACATTATATTGCATTGGGGAATGAAATCAAGGTGAAAATCAGTTTAACCAATCTGGTTCTTAATGAAAAAATATGTGTATTTTTGGGTTGAAATCAGCAAAAAATAAAAACAATAAGCCCCAGCCATTTTGTGATGACACCCAGCAGACAGTTCAGTTATAGATGGACTTACGTGTGTCTCATGTCCCTCTCTCAGGTTGTATGTGAGGTCCTGCTGGATGTCCTGGACAAAGTGGTGCGAGTATTCAGGGTAGAGGTCCAACACCTCATATAGCCCCTTCAGGTTGATACACTGCAGGTCACAGTAGGTCAGCGCTTTCACGTCTGCATTGGTTTTTATCACTCTGTCGTCTAAGGACAGGTTTGCCCCGATTAGGTCGCCTTTACCTGCTCAGAGAGAGACATAAACAAGGTAGGTCAGAATAGAGGCTGCATCGTAATATTTATTCACTGGTAAAATGGGTTGAGGATACAGAGTCTGATGAGTCTCTGCATGTTTCAGATCTTCCCTTTATCAGTGTTTCTGAGAGAGTGCTCTGGTTGGAGCACTCAGGTGTAAGGGGCTTTGGAGCAGCTTGATTCTGAGGCATTAGGGAGACCACCTGTCTAGTCAAGCCCTCATGTTGGCGAGCACCTGTGCTGCAGACATGTCTAAGCTAAACTGAAATCTTAATATGTGTTAAAGAAATGAATGCTGGTTAGAAGAGCTGCAGTTCTTTTCTAAAAAGGTTGAATGATTCACTGATGAACTAAAAAACTAAAAAGTCAGAGTAAGTGTTGTGCAAGAGGAGGATAAACAGCAGCCAAAGGATTTCGTCACAGTCTGGCAACTTGCGCTTATTAATCGCTTAACACAGATCTAAAAAAGAACTAATAAATGATTTATTCAGCATATATTCAGCCAATATTAATTTGGCTATCCTCTGACATGGAAAATTGTAGTTTGAATTGTTTCCATATTCTTGTCTTGAGTCTTCTTTTAACTCCTACCAGCGAGCCACAACTGAGGCAAACACAAGGAAATCTCTTTTCATCATACAGTAAAATAATGCAAATACAGGCAGCTGGAAATAGACAGTGCAGACAACTCCTCTGTTTTCATCATTAAAATTCCCGTACATTGCTCATTAACGGTCACCACTTAAGTACTTGTCAGATGATGACAAAATGAAAAAAACTGCTGGTCATCTAAATGCATCGACCACTTAGACCGCAAAATGGGAACTTAGTTAAACAAACACGATGAAACTCAAGCTGGGGAGCCAAATATCACAGAATACCACCTTAAAAACAAAATAAGAAATGAACAGAAATATCACTGCTTAGTCTATGATCATTATTTTTAAAACATAATTACTCTTTTAGTCAGTTTTACTGTGTGAATGAAGTGGTGTTGACAGCAATTTCCTGTTCTCTGGATACATACAGGACAAAGCTAAGTACCCTGTTTGTGTTAATGCCCCTTAAGCAGTGATAAAATATTCATTATGGTCATTGTGAACTGTGAGCGCTGCTCAATTACAGCGAGGCTGATGGAGCGGCAGTCGTGACTGCTCTTACTCCGCGCCCCCCCCACCATCTCTCTTGCTGTCTCTCAGTCCACTCCTTCGCACATCACTCATTACTTCTCTCCTCCTGCTCTGCCAAAACTCTCTGTCATTGCCGCCTATTACTTCAGAACTGCCTCCCTTTCAGTATTCACTCTCTCCTCCCTCTCCTGTTGTCTTCTTCTCCTCTCTGCCCATTTTCTGTCCATGCTTTTTTCCTTCCTTCCTTCTTTGATTTTCCGCCTTCTTTTTTCTTCATTTTCCTGGTTCACTTTCATTTGTTACCCCCTTCCTCACTTCCTTCCCCACTTTGTGTTCTCTTACTAACCTCTTACTTTCATACTCCATTTTCATTCTCTCCTTCCTTCCATCTTTCCTACCTGTTCTTTTTCCTTGTCCACATTTTCTGTCTTTTCTGCCTCTGTTCCTATTTTCATCCCTCCTCTCTTTCCCTCATCTGTTTATTTTCATCTTTCCTTGTTGATCTTTTTTCTTTCATTTCTTTCTTTCTGTTTTGTTTCCCTTCCACATCTGTTTTTCCTATTTTCAGCCCTGTTTTCCTATTTTCCCTTGCTTCTCCCTTCTTCTCATTTTTTTATTGCTTTCTCCCAGTTTGGCTTCCTTTCTTCCCCTTCCTCTCTTTTCTTCTTTACCTCATCTTACCTCAGCCCTGCTGTATTCTCGTTTGTTTTTCAATCTCACCCCAATTCTCTTTCCTCCCACTCCTTTTATCCCTTCCTGCCCTGTTCCCCCTCTCCCTCTGAATTTAACTACTTCCTTCCTTTTTCTACCTCTGCTTTCCTCCCCTTTCCTTCACACTCTCTCCCTACCTCCTCTTCGCCCCCCCTCATTTGTTTCAGATGTGCCACTACATACATTCTCTCTCTTTTCTCTCTCCATCGACCCCACTTTCTCTTCCCTCATCCTCTCACTGTCTCTGTTTCACGTCTCTCAACATGGCCTCTCTCGCTCTCACCCACTCTCTATTATGTGGTACTGAGCTATGGACTTGTAGTGCGACAAGGAAGAGGATGGCAGGCAGACACACACACACACACACACACACACACACACAGAAAGACAGACAGAAAAGAGAGAGAGAAGCCTTTTTTTCTCCTTCAGTCAGACACTCAATGTCAGCCTGACCTTCTGCACAGTCAGCAGGCGAGCACAGAGACAATTCTCCGCCTGTCAAGCCTACACACACACACACACGCACCCACCCACACGCCCACAAACACACAACTCTGTACACCAGTAAAAATTCCGCCCATTCACCACACACACACACACACACACACACACTTGCCAAAATACACACAAACTTTTTTTTCTTTTTGAAAGGAGTGTGTGCATGCAGGTACTGAGACAAACAACAGGTAAACACAGTTTGCATACAAACAAACAAACACAGTAACAGGGGTTAAGGTTAAGACTGTAAGTACCACACCAACAAACACAAAGTGATGGATGTTTCAGATTCAGATCTCAAACTGGCTTTATCTTACTGACTCTCTCTCTCTCTCTCTCTCTCTCTCTCTCCATGTCCCTCTCCCACACACTCACAGGCATGTTTCCTGTCACACACACACACACTGGTCTATCACTCCGTGTCATGAAGGTCAGATAGCATGCGCCATTAAGGTCACACCGGACAAGGGGTTGCGTTGCACAGAAGATGTGGGTGATTGGTATGCAGCTAGACGGAGGGCTGCTGATGATGTATTCTGCACCAGGGGACGTGTATGATGTGTCTGTGCAGCTTTTCACTACAGTCCAAACTTTCACAATTTTTGAACATAAGGTCTGAGTGGGAAAATTTCCACACCTCAAAAGCAGGTGCAAATTTGTGCAGAAGTATTGAAGGGAGGTGACAGTCTTCACAATGCTGCTGTGAGGGGAGAAGCATTGAATTACTGTTGTTCCAAAAACGACAAAGTAGCTTCATGTTTCATGAAGATGAGAACAATTTTAAGTATAAATATGCCAGGAAGAAACTTCTTTCTGGCATATTTATGCTGTGGACCACTTTCATCATCTGGGTCAGTTTGCTCTCCTGAGGTGGTCTGCAACTGGTTTGTGATGGCTTCTATATTAAAAAATGAGCAGTCTTCTCTTTTATGTATGTTCCTCCATAACTTCATCTAATTTTCTTCACATAACTTCACATAATGACTTCTAAAGCACTAATAGCACAACACTTTCTATAAAAAACAATGATTATTATAATTTTATGAATAAAAACACCCAAAAATCCTTTCTTAGTTTGAGCTGAATTGCAGTTTTAGCAAATGTTTTGGAACCTCATTCCTCCCTTAATGAGAAGCCAATTTCTATTTTAGCCTCAATTTCCTTTTTCTGGAAGTGCTGATTTCAGGCTAATCTGCAATGCTCCTTTTAAGTTTGATATTATTCTGAAGTCAGAGCAGGTAGCGGACATTGTTATTAGCCTCCACTTTAGCAAATCACACATTAACTCTGTGAATACAAATGCATACAAATTTGGCCCTGCGTGCCATATACACACTGATTTCAACTATACCTGCCATGGAGCAGGCCGGACAGTGATAAACTGGGCTACACTAGATGGAACTGAAATTACCTGACTCCAGTGAATTGGACTGATGAAATGGCCTGGACTGAACTGGACAACACAGATCAAACTGGACAGGACTGAATTACAATCCTATAGAATAGACGTGGGCATACTCAGCTGGACATCGCTAGACTGAAGTGGCTTAACCTGTATGGGATTGGGTTGCTCTGAGTGGATTAGTGGTATATAACCTGTACGATCTGCAGTGGCTCAGTGTTTGTGCCTGTTTCAACATCTGGCTGTCGGCTCTGCTCACATTCACCGGACCAGCCAATAATCATTAACACACTTAGGCTGCCGTCAAGTGAAGCTTTAGGAATTAGCTCCTCCATTTTGTGTGCACAGCTATAGTCCTTCTTTTGCTCTTACTGCTGGAGCATATTGTTGAGAAAATGGCATCTTACTAATTTTCATTGTATGGGAGTTTAATAACAATAGGCTCTGATAATAAGCTGTAGCCTTTAGGACACTATAATGCTCCTATTTATACACAGTGGGCTCATTTACAGACCCAGCTTTATCACAATAAGCCGCACAGAGCTTTATTATGAAGGCTGCTGCTGGGAGTTTCTTTGTAAAAATATAATGATGACATGGAGGGATTCTTCCTCCTTGCTCCACACCACCCTCCTTCCTCCCCTCCATCCCCGCGGCCTTTATCGTACCCAGGATGGCCAGCACCATGCCATCTTTCAGCACCTCCATTGACCCCGAGCAGACGAAGAAGATGGCCTGGAGCGCGTCACCCTGTCGGAGGAGGTACTCTCCGGGAGCGCAGAAGGAGGTCTTGATGTGCAGCGACAGCGAGCGCAGGCAGCCGCGACTGGCAGAGGCAAACAGCGACAGCTCCAGGATCTCCTTGTTTGTTAAGGTGCATGGTGATGTCAGATCGCAGCTCGTCCGGGAAGTCCTTTAGCAGCTGTGAAGATGATGAGGAGGCAGAGAATGAGACCGAGAAAGGAGAGAGAGAGAGAGAGAGAGAGAGGAAGCAACCAAGAGTGAGGAGAGGCAGCTGTGAAAACACAGCCATGCTGCACCTCAGTGATTACATTTCCAGCATCGGTTGCCTCTGATTTGATTCCTAAGCTATTATTCTACAGGAAACATCAGTGTCGAGTCAAGTTAAGTTTATTTACATAGCCCAAAATCAATAGTTTGCCTCGGGGGGTCTTATAGTCTGCGCAAGGCATTACACCTTGTATCCTTAAAAGCCTTTCAACAGAAAGGAAAACTTCCCCCAAAAACCTTCAGAAAATTATATTTATATACTGTATATAAACTGTGTATATATAACATTCTATTTCCAGTGAGCAAGTAAAGAAGAATAACATCACTGGTTTTCTTTGTGAGGTGGTGAATGTAAAGCACATCTGAGAACAAGAGCCTAGAACATTGATATTAATTCACGGATGAACACTCAGAATAAACATGTAAAAAAAACACTGTGAATCACGGACATTTCTAATATGTTACTGTATAAATAAACACAATATACATGGCTGCTCCACACATGACATGAACACTCTAATAAGATCTACCACAGTTACAAAAAAAAAAGTCTGCATACCACCTATCTGTGTGTCTCCTTGTCAGGACAACAGTGTAGCTGACCGTCATATAGAGTCGATCAAGAGTCGTCAGGGCCAGGCTAACTTTAATCAACAGGCCCATCTATAATTCATCTGTCTGGGATTCATCATCATCATCACTCCATCTAAGCGCGGGGCTGGGGCTCTGACAGCTGTCTCGCAGGCATTTGCAGCCTGGAGCAACGAGCCGCTATTAGACTACTAACTGGCTGCCTCTGTTCCCCCGGGCTCTGTTTCCCTGGGTGTTGTTCACCTGCCTTTTTCTCTGTGTGTTTTCTCTAAGCTGTCCTCATGCCACATTTGCAAAAATCCACCTGTCTCTACCTGTCTCCATTTTTCACTTTATGCTAATTTGTACTGTTTATACGTGTCTGTTTCTGGCATTTAGCAGACCTTTTTTTTTTTTGTCAGGCACTACCTGCAATAAATGCCACCATCACATGGGCTTAAACTCCGAGACCATCAACATCACATGCTTCACAATGTTTGTTAGCATGATCCATTATCTGCTTTGCTGATATTTTGTGGTTGGTCTCCTTTGATCGATAATTCAAAAATTCCTCAGATCCTGTATGTCCTAAAGAAAAATAGTAACAGTGTAAAAATACTCTGTTACAAGTCAATGTCCTGCTTTCAAATTACAAAAGGAAAACTGAAAATTATATAAGTATAAGTATACTTATATAATTATATATATAATGAAATATCAAACTAGTATATTGCTATATACTGCACATTATATCATATTGGTTGCATTGATCAATAGGCACCGTTTTAATTTTCTAGCAGGTCAAGATGGAGCTAATTTAACTATATTACATACTGCTGGATAGTTTAATGTTGTTTTCACAAACTGTAAAGTAAGTAATAACTAACTTGAGTAAATATAACTTAAATTATTTTTCACCACTACTTCACACATCTTGTCTGACTTTAAACACAAGCAATTCAGAAAAAAAGCCTTCAAAGGTTTAAAGCCCTGACTCTCAATGTTACGACATATCCCGTCATCCACAAACAATCATGTAAAAGGTTGCAGAGGTTGTGGCATGCCTCTGTTGCTCCTTAATTTTTCATTCCTGTCTTCTTGTCAGTCACTGCTGAAAAAAACATCACGCTCCTACATCATGGTTGATCATGTAATATTGATCATATTATCATTCTCATGATGAGCTTGAATGTGGGTAATATGTGAGGGGTGACAAGTTAGGCGATCTTTCAAATGAATTATTGATCCTTATGTGCTCTGCTGTGAGGAAACTCAAGGTAACCAGAAAGGGAGGATAAGAATTTACACCAGCTTATGTGTTTAAGTGTTCGTGGCACCTCATTACAGTCGATGCCGTTGTTGACCGACCAGGTTGTCTGAAAATACTCCAACATTCGCTGCTTGAGGCTCTGTGGCAGATGATGGACACGTATGAAGTCCTTGAGGTCTTTGGTTCTAGTGTGGTACTGGGACCAGCGTGAGTACATCCTCTGGATAATAGCCGTCACGTTACCAAAGACCAATGCGTGCATCAGCGCTGCAGGTGAAAAGATCGAGACAAGGTAGAGTAGAAGAAGGGAGGGTTAGACAAGGGAGAGCATCATGGAGCATAAGCATGAATGGAAAAGAGTGAAAGGGACTGCCAAAACAGGGACCCAAAAATAGAGAAAAAGAAACTTGGATACTATTTTAATGGCAGAAGCTTGACGCCGGCAAAGAAACATTTTTGTGGAGCTCACTGTAAACTCGACAGTGCCAAAGTGTGGGGAGCGGACCAGCAGGGGTTGTTTCAGTAACAGTACAGAGCGCAGTGCAACTTTAATGGGGTGACTGGGATTTGCACCCGGACCACCTGCCTGCTCAAACCAGGTCAATGGTGCAGTGAGAGAAGCACTCTAGAGCAGTCATGTTCTATCTAATTTTCTTCAACACCCAAGCAGATCTCTCCAAAATTCAAACTCCGGCTGATATATTATGCTTGTAGTTTACATTACCAGTAGATGTGGTTAAACAAAAACAGTTTTAACAGGAATGAGGTAAGTTTGCACCCCATTAAATGCTGTTTATTTTTTTACAGCTGCTTGTAGGCTGTATAATAGGCTCCACATTTGATTGATGAAATTCCTACGGCAATGAAAAAAATCTCCATGGTGGCAGAGAGGAGAAGGCACTTAAATTTCGTCCAAAAAATAATATTTATATAATTTCGGAAAACCCTCAAAATACATATTTCTGCCACTTAGTCATGATTTAACATGATTCCCAAAACATAAATAGAATAAAAGGGAAAACCTGTGAACCACATAAATATTATATTTACATTTGTGTCTTGCAGCTCCCAGACAGGAACATCAGTGTCAGTTCGGAGGGGAGATGATCTGATTGGTATGACAAATACCTGCCTTTTATATGCCCATAGGTAATGTATTCTCCTGATCTCATTTCGACTGTGCCCTAGAGGTGTCGCACATCTCTGGACATGAAAAAGTACTGAACACAGACTGCAGGTCTCCGACTCCGATGTTTAATGATAAGCAAAAACTTTGGAGTCACAGCATTTAAAACTGATGTCACTTTCAAGGTAAGGTGTTTATTTAGATTAAATTATTCCTCTTTAGACATTTGCAATTATTCATATTTTGGCCCATATAGCAGAATTAAATTCAGGTCATTCTAATGAGGAAATAATCCAATTGCTTCCACAAACTCACCGCATTTTACCTATGTGCTGCTATAAATATGAACAGGTGCTTTGTGTTAGTTTTCATTTCACGTCAACACACAAGGGAGGGTACTGGTGTGTGTGTGTGCATCTGTGACTGCTACTGCCTCCAGGCAACCAGGGACATTTAACAAATTTCGCCGAACCAGAGCGGAGATTGTCCACAGGGAAAACCCTGCCACGGTGACCTCTCTTCATCCCCAAAAAACAAAGCCAGTGCAACAGTCCATTTTAGATGAGATGGGATGGATGAGACTAACTTGCAGAGGTCTGTTTGATAAAATCTATATGTTTTATTATTGTTATAATGAAACTGTGTGTGCATGTGCAAAAAAATATGTTTTCTGGCCACAGTTCCGTCCTCACAACAATTGGCAGAATACTTAACATACACATGATCACTGATGTGTGTATTCTCTGTACCTCCAATAAGCATGACACAAATTGAGAAGATCTTCTCGGTGTCGGTGTTGGCTGACACGTTGCCAAAACCCACGCTGGTCAGGCTGCTCAGGGTGAAGTAGAGTGAGGCGATGTAGATGCTGCGGATAGAGGGGCCACTGCCGGTCCCATTCACATTCACACCTTCTATGGAGTAGTATGGCGACTCCAGGCGCTTCCCCAGCTCATGGAGCCACCCTGTATTTAGGACGTAAATGGGGATAATGATGGATGGAAGAGACAAATGGAGAAAGGGTATAGTCATTAAGAGGCAAACGTGGGAGAATAATTTTTATTTATTAAGAAGTTATATCTGATCAGTTTCTGTGGTGATTAAAAAACAGAATCAAAAGGAGCCTCATTACAAAACTTTCCACAAATTTTCCACAGTTTTTCTCTAATCCTGGAGGACTAGATGTTATCGTATCAAATGCACCACATGATTTTTTTTTTTTTTTTCACTGAGCTGCAGTGGTCATCTCAAAGCTCAGTGCAGTGAAGCATGTAGCTGCAGACAAAGCTGACAGCATTGTTTCCTTGTTCCGGAAACTGTGGTAGGCAGTACTTTTCTCTGTGCTACATTCAGAACAATGGATTTAAAAGTGGGAGCCGATCAAATGCTTGGGAACCAGAACTGATCCCTGGTCAGTACAGTGTGGAGACATGCAGCTGATCCCAGGAGAGTCTCCTGCAGACACTGATGAATGGTAATTGGATGGAAGCCCCTCATAGCCGCATGACTTCAACGCTCAGTTCAGCATCAGAAACGCATAATTAGGATACAACACATTAATCCTGCCTCATGTACTGACCTGTTATTTTATGACACTGACATGCAGTAATTGGAGAGGAAATATCTGCGTCGTTCTCATGACCCAGTCAATGCTGACCCGGAACCAGTTAGAAAGACACCCGAATGAGGTAATTGCAAGCATTGCAACTCATCAATACTGACCAGAGATCAACCCAGGGGGCCTCATTATGTGAGGGACCTGGAGACTGAGGGGGAATTGCGAGAAAAATCATGCCATTCACTCAATCAGTTTTTCAACACACACACAAGCATCTGCACACACACACACACAATTTATGTAATGGTTGCTCTCATATTTTCCATTCAATAGATATTTGACAGCAGACTCAAAATCAATGAGGAAATCATAAACTTAATTTAGTCGTACTGAAATATTAAGGGAGCCAGACAAACAAGCAGTACTGTCTCTGGAAACTGGAAACACCTACTGTATAATATGACAACATGATAAGTCCATAACATAATTATTAGCAAAATTTGAACTGATGTGTCTCAAACTAACATATATTTGATTAATCTCTGAGCTTTGTCACATAAATGCTGTGCTTTAACATCAAATGATGCATTAATACTTGTGTAAAGTGCTTCTTTAGGTTAGATGGTTTTTAATCTTGGTTGTACATAAACTGCCTAAATACCTTGGAAACCTACAGGGATGAGGTCCATGATTAAAGACAGATCTACATGTGAATATCAGAAATTACCTGCTGAAAAAAAACCCTGCAGGTTTCATGCATCAACAGCTTTTCAGAACCACTGCTGATTTGAAAATAATGAGCAATGAAGCTGCAATGCACCAGATTATCGATGTGTTTACCAAGCCCCACACATTATATTGCTTGATAGTTGAGATGAAGCAGAAGTTAAAGTGGAATTCAAAACAAAAAAAGTGAAGGGCAGAAAGAACAGGAAGGAAAGGGGAGTGTCCTTAATGAAATGTGTGTGGTATTTATGTGATCAAAAAAGTGAAAAATTACTTATTTTATTAATGCCAGATGATCAATAAAACATCCAACATTTAGCTTTATGGCCTTTATTCCGAGCCACAGGCCATGAGCCATTTATTCATCAGATTTTTGCTCATAAAAGCACAGTGTTTCCTCTATACTGATTTAGTACAGAGCTTGACAAAGCTGGAGAATGGCTCCCTCGGCTAGAGAAATGTTGATAAAATGAAAACACTTCATCTGGCCTCACGACTGCACGTGTCCAAAACCCCAAAACAACTACATGTGCGTCATGAACACACACTGACTGCATGTCACACTTTGAATATCCTTTTAAGATCCATTCCGAAACTGCCACATTTGAAGTGCACTGCTGCTGGACTGAGATCAAATCCCTCTCCTCAACAAAATCGCTCATCTTCACGGATTTAAAGCCTCCACTGGCTTTCAGTGAAACCAGACATCATGATGGCTGATGTTACTTTCCCTAGGCATCATGTAGGAAAGTTGACTCAGTTCAAATGCCATTTAACTCTCACTCTCATCTGCTCGAGGTAGTATGTGGAAGCCTTTTAGATTCACACTTTTGATCGATTTCTTTTAGAACTGGTTCTTCTGGTCTATTTCTATGTAATTAGACCTTAGTGCTGTTTACCATTAACTGTTTTTATTTCCAGCAGCTAAATCCTTATTCAAACCAGATTATTTCTAACGAGGGAGGCCTTGTAGTCACATTAAATGTAAATAAATGTCAAAATTTGAACATGATAATTAATTGAATTATCTCACTCCAAAAATACCGAGGTATGTTAATTACTACATCTAATCTCCACGGTGTTATTATGTCTCATGTTTGGTGGGGAACCAGCAGATTCAATGGCATGCTAACATGAACAGAAAACATAGCTTCAAATTTTCTATTGAGCAGTAAAGTTAGGGGAAATCAGAGGAATGCTGCGGGCCTTATTATACACATACACCTTACATCGCATAACACTACCCAGTAACACTGCACTGTAAGACCCGATAAGTTCATTTAACTCAAACAAATAGTTGAAACTGATTATATAAAAAAATGTAATTAATGTTAAGTAATTTTTTTTTGTTAAAGAAGTAGTCTTTATTAAGTACCCTTTACTTGTAATTTTAAGTGGCATTTACTTGTAATTTTAAGTTTAACAAACCTTTCTGATCAAGTACATTTTACTAGTTATTTTCTTTTCATAGTAAGAACAAAAACAAGTATATATAACTTGAATGTTTTTACTGCTGTTAAATTTCTCTTACCAGAGTTGTTCACTTTGCATTTACTTAAATTTTTCAAATCAAAAGAAGCTCTACTAACTCCATTTCAAGTAAAAACTTATTTAACTCAAAATAAGATGTTAGGGAACTTGAATTCTTTTTTGAAACCGATTACTTAAGTTGTTTTAACTAGCTTTAACTCAAAATCTCCATGCAGTGCACAAAAATACATTCAAAAATACATTTACAAGATTAAATGCAACTCAGGTTTATTGAGTAAAAACAACAATACCTGAAATATTGCAATAACAGATTTTTTGTCCTGAACTATCACATCTTAAAATGGACAATAAAACAATAAAGGAACCTGTCATACATGGTATGACCAACTTTACTACTAAACATTATGGCTGTTTTTTAATGTAATGGTTAAGGGACTGCATCACATTATCATACAGAAAATGCCACACATCATACTGATCACTGATTTATCACATAATGGCCTAATAAGAGGAAAGAAGGAATTGTATACTTCAGTAACTTCAGCCCAAAAAGGACGACGTATCCATCAGCCAGTGTGGGCACATCGATCACTAGATTACCCTCAAAGATCACTGCAACCCTATCTGGGACGAGGAAAGTAGCATCAGTTGAGTTGGCAGTGATCAAGACGATACCAAGTGGTACAACATCCAGTTCTGGGGACTCCACAGGCTGAAGATGAGAGAAAGAGAGGAGAAACACCTCTTAGCATACCATGATACAAAGTGATCGCACCACAAGCTACAGCATCAGAAGACAACAGATGACTTAACATTTCCATAAAAATAAACCATAACTTATCATTATCAGTCATAAATCAAACCTGATAATTATATTATGAAATTGATAGTTCTTGCCTCTTTATGTTATTTACTTATATTGAGAATGTTAATTATCCATTTATTTGGTTAGGTTGTTAAATGCTAATGATATGAGGTCAGAGCATTCACTGCCATGTGTATAAATTGATTTCTTTCTACTTTATTATTTATTATTATACTTGTAATAGTTTTTTTTCTATTACTTGTTCAACACTACTGGTAGTTCTATCACGTATATGTTGTTCTGATTACTTATTCATTTGTTTACAGAACCACACACAATCAAACCAACTAATTTCTACAGTCCTCTGAACGCCATAACAATTCATATGTTGCTTGTTTTCTGTTCTGCATCCTTTCTATACCCTACAACTACAACAATATATGGTAATACTCAAAACTTACAACCAGAACCTGAATGAGCTCTTAGCAAGAGAAGACATTCTAAATGAATTAATTATTCCATTCTGGCTTAACCAAGCTCTGATGATACCAGGACAGCTCATACTTTTACAAACTTTGATTTTTCAAAATTCACAAAACAAGTAAACTCTGAACACTTCAAATAACAATATGCTGACTTACATCCTCCGTCTTCAGGAACTTGGACTCATCTTAGCACAGAGAAGGAGGAAGAGCACGAACAACAGAACAACAGCACGTCTTCCATGGAAGTCAACTTGTTCCTTGAGTGAGAGAAAATGACTTTAAACGCGAAAACAACACCCTCGACACTTTACACGATGGCGCGAACTTCAGAGGTTTATGACACAAAGTTAGCAACATGCCAAGACATGCACAAATATTAAAAGCTCTGTAGTGGGCCACTGTTTTCATTGTGAAATTAGCAAAAAACTTATAACACACTAACTTTCCACTCTAGTTATAAAGTTATAACCAATAAATAAGACTTTATTTCTACTTTTAACTCACTTTTGCACATAAAGTTAAAGTTATGCCAGTGCAATAGAAGCAATAATTAAACTAACGTTAGCTCAAAACACATTAACTTCAAATGATAAATTAATTGGTTTTATGTGAAAAATATAACAAATCAATAGCTGAACATGGAGGCAAACGAAAATGTCAACTCACCAGAGAGGAGCACTCAATAAGATCAAAGTACAGATGAGGTGGCGAATTTACAACACCAAAGACAAAGACCACTTTTGTCCAGATTCGCAAGCAGAAAGTTGTCGCTGACCTTCCCTGATCCAAAGCAGGCGATTAATTCGGCAGAATTTACCGCCTGCTTGAAGTGACGTCACCCACAATAAAGGACCAGTCAAAAGATTTGAGTACAGTGACAAAACTGAATTAATATTTTTGAAATTGAAAACATGTTCTAATAACTCAAAAAAATAGTGAATTAACTTTTTTAAATTCCTAAGTTAACACAACTTATTCTTTTTAACAAACTTTTACTGTTCGGTCTTACAGTGTGCTCAAAGCTCCAGCAGTGCCTGAACATATACCTCCTGGTTTTGGTCTAATGCACCCCAAGTGAGCTGGGAAGAATGAGGCTGTGGATCTCGCTTCACTTCTTCATCTAGCTTGAAAACACAGTGCGTGACATCATTTTCCCTCACTCACCAATATCCCAGTTGTAGGCGTTGGCTTCCATCTCCATCTTGCCAATAATGTACCAGATGCAGGCCATCCAGTGGGCGAGCAAGGCGAACATGGACATGAGTAGCGTCAGGACCACTGTGCTGTGCTGCGAGTAGCGGTCCATCTTCTGGAGCAGCCGCAGCAAACGGAGCAGACGCACCGTTTTTAACAGGTGGACCACAGACACCTGGGGATAAGGGACAAGGACCAAAGGTGAATTTATTTTTAGGACACAGATAGCAAATTGATTGATTTCATGTAGTTTTTGTCATATGTTGTATCTCCTGAAGATGGCGGGGTGTTGCAGTTGTCGTTTATATTGGAACTGCCACCATGTACAAGTTATATCATCATTAACACCTTCTCCACATCTGTAGGTCCTGAAGGCAAAATGTGTTTCATTCATTGCTTCACGGTGGTGAACCACGACTATGTAACCTCCTTTAGATTTCTTGAGATTTTCTGGTGTTCTGCTGAGGGCAAAGTCAGACAAACAGTTAGCAAGGGAGTGGAACAGAATCGTCTTCCTTTTACAGGCAGTAAATCTCATGGGAGGGGCAATAAAACAGCTTAACACACGTGCGCTAATGCACAGTTGCATACATAGCACAGCCTGAAGTGACAAAAAGCTCTTAACTATGCTTCATGTCCTCTCCAACATTAGAGGCTGCTCCAATGCTCTTCTATTCTATAATTAGAACTTGACAAATGCTTGTAAACACATCGACAGTATGATCTATATGAAGAATCACTGATGAAGGATCCTTGAATAGAAAATTACCAATTACAGCAATCAGGCGCCTGCTCACAGGTGTGTTTGTTTAGACTTTTAATCCTCGCCATCGCCACAAAGCGCTCCCCTGCTCCAGCTTCCCTCATCCTCTGTCTCTCCATTATTCCGTGCTTTTCTCCTCAACAAATGAAGCCACTTTTTTCCACGAGCTTTTCTGCTTACCCTGCACTGACTTGGGCGCACACAATGTTAACTTCCCTCTTGCACCTTCCTCCACATTCAGTGGTGCAGATGTGATGTGAATGTCACCTATTGTGCACCTGCTCCTCAGGCAATCTCCACCAACAGTCTATCACTTAGGGCTCATGCTGTCGTTTATCCCCATTAGAGACAGACATGCACATGTAACCGTGCACACACACACACACACACACACACACACACACACACACAACAGCTTTTATTCAGACGGATGTAGGACATGGAGCATATCTTTCTATGAGGATGTATGCTGCATGTATGTGACTGAAGATGGATGGAGACTGAGAAAGTGGAAAGAAAAGAGAGAAAGAAATTCTATAGAGGAGGTATAATAACTCAAAGACACAGAGGGGAAAAAGCAGGAGGATGGGGAATATAGGGAGCAAAGAAATGATGAAGAAAGAAGGGGGAGAAAATGCATGTGTGTGTGAGAGAGAATTACACAATCTGAGAGAGTGAACAAAGCCAAGAAGAGGAGATGTGTGGACAGTCCTTATCAGAGTTCCTGCTCGTGTCTCCAGTATGTTTTATGCTTTTCCACACTCCTCCTTGTGAGAAATGAGAACTGGTGCAGCAAGAGGGGTAATGAAGCCTCCTACTGAGCCCTGGGGAGAAGCTCCATCTCCTCTCCACCATCTATCACCACCCCGCAACCCACCTATGGAGAGAGCAGGCTGCGCCACTTTCCATTCTCCTCTGGCAGCATGAGCAGTAAGCAACGTAATGTACCCAACAACGCATGCACACCTCCTGCCAGTTTCTCCTTCAACTTTTTTCCTCTATCACTTCCATCGCACCCCTGCTACTCGCATTTGCATTTCCTCTGCTCGTCAGGTGTGAAATTTACATTTAGATACTTGATTGCTCACCTTCCCCCTGCTTGTTTCTGCACATGAGACTATAACTTAATGGAATTGCTCATTATTTCTCCCCCTGCAGCCACGCCTTCAGCGCTACAAGCCAATCACAGTGATGTGACTGGCCGTGTTTATTGCACTACATTGTGCTGATGCAGGGGCATTGTGCTAACGCGTCTGCATAATGCTATTCTCTAATACCAACTAGGCCCCAAGGCCCAGGAGACGTATTCATAGGAGTTTTAATAATAACTCTACCAGTTATAATAGTTTATAACAAATTGCTATATTAAATCTACACTTTGTCTAGATGATTTTTGATATCAATCTCTTAAGAAATATGAAAGATGGATTGCCAAACTCATTTTTAATATAAGTTTAAAAATAAATGTGTAGAGAAGTGCAGGGAAAAGACATTGGTGGTGACATTGTTTGGTGAAATGGGATCATTTGACAGACAGTAAAACATGCTACGAAATCAGACAGAGATATCGACAAAAACAGAAAGGAGAACATTGGGGAGGGACCCTGCTGTGGCCCCTTGGCTCATTTTGGTGAAAGATGGCGTCTGTCCTCAAAGGGGACATCAGTCTGAATGCTCCGTCCTTGGAGGGGACATCACGCAGAACGCTCAGCAATTACCAGCCATTCCCACTCTGCCCGACGGCGGCAGGGGGAGTTTGTGGTCGAGTAGCCCTACACCCAAATCCCTATCTACTGGGAGCACGTGGTATTTCCATTAATAGAGTCTGGAACCAAACAGGCACCTTCGCCTGGAGCAGCCTGTCACTGCACCCATCTATCCTCTTCATAGTATAAAAAAGAGCATCTTTTCTTCTTTTCTTACTTTGCTCACACTTTATTTCACTGCACTTTTTTGGCCACTCCTCCTGCTTTAAAAAAAAAAAAAACGTATTACCTCTCTCTGTAATCTTTCTCAGTCCTGTTGAAAAACAGCTCCAACTAACTAGTTCGATTTACTGTTGCTCCATCTGTCGGAGGATTGTTCGAGAGCTAGAGCCAAATTGTTTTTGTGTGTTTGTTCGCACATGCAATCATATTTTGGGCCCTTTGAGTCACGTTACAGTGGTTGAATGAGAGCAAACAGCAGCATAAAGCACAATCAAAGCAAAAATGACCATAAGCAACAAATAAAAAAACTTCCCAATAGTGTAGTGCTTCCATGGTGTGATATCATTCACAAGAATGTGAAGACAGGACTGTCTACCTAATTGCTCCACATCTCTGTTCCTTCCTCCATTCAACTATTCTTAAGGGGGCCATGTATTTGACTGAAGCAGAACAGAAAAAGATTTTAATGATACAGGTTTGATTGTTTCCTCAGTGCTTGTACAGTATGTGGAATCAATACGTAGAATCAAAGAGGCACTGGAGCAGTGCTGGAAACACTCCACGCAATCTGTTCTCATGAAATGTCAAATGTGCTGGAGGTGTTGCACTTTACACAGCACCAGTGCATCGATAGGGTCAGAGAGTGGGCCTCTGTTACCGGGCAATCCATAAATCATGAGATATGTTCTGCTAATATATACAAATGCAATAAAATCAGTGCAATTCTTTTTTTTTTTTATTTTTTTATGTTCTATTATGTTCTATATAAAATCCTGAGGGATAAGCAACAAGCCCATGGTTACTCACCACGCTGACTTTGAAGGCATAGAGCAGGTCAAAGGGCAGCGCGGCCACCAGGTCAATGATGAACCATGTGGTCAGGTAATGGATGCAGATCTGCCGAGCATCAAAGATTACTTGGCCCGACTTGCTGACGTAAGTTGTGCGAAAATTGAACACAATATCTGGAAAATAGGAAAACAAACAGATTGAGTAATTGAGGGTAATTATGATGATGTATACATATTTGTTTTTAACAGTGCTTCTGCCATCCTGCCACTGACCTATGATGAACAGTATCTCCACTGCAATATCACTGACGGTTGTGCTGCGGGTCAAGTCGTCATCATCACCGATGAAGCACACATTGTAGGGCACCGTCACCGCAACGTAGAATGTGGCAAGCAGGATCAGCCAATCCCAACCAGCTTTGAACGTGCTGTAGTGAAGTAAGATGAATTTGGACTTCTTGGCATCTGCTACTTTGTACTCTGGCAGAGCAGGCGGATCCCCAAAAACATTCTGGACCGGACGGGATAAGAAAACACAAGTGATACAGTGACATTGCTCTGTATGCTACCTGCCAAGCACTGAATGGCTGACAGTGTTAACGGCAAGATAGAGAACATGCAGCAGTGGAGCATTCAGCAACTGAGCCACCAGATATTTCTCTTAGGAGTTATTAAACACCAAAAACTGAATAATTAAATGCCAGTGTGTCTTTTTTTCTGCTGGAAGTGTATATATATCTATAACAAGTTCATATCAACTTAAGTAATAATATTGCAATATTAAAGCCTCTTGTGCTCCCCCAAAATAATTTAGTAGTACTTTAGTACTTTAGGTTTGTGAGAGCCATAGACATTAGCAACATTTTCTCTTTAAATCATCATAGTTCTACTGCAACATTTTTAGACTTGTACTATGTAATATCTGTTTTTATTCTGGTCACAAAGATCTTTGACAAAGTGAGCTTGTGATTAAAACAAATGGGATTAAATTGATGCTACACATATCTGATGTTCCTGCTCATTTAAAGTAATCTGTGGTAAAGAGCATCAGCCAGTCCAACATGTCATTTATTAGAGCTGTGTTAGCTGGAGAGCCCCTCTCCACCCAGACACAATATGTTTCCTCAGCTCCTCGCCCTTTGATTTTGTCCACTGTGTTAACAACATACAGCAGCGGGCCTCTCTCTTCCCTCTGTAACAGTCCACCCCCACCCACTTTTGAATCATCTGTCACCGTGTTGCATCCTGCCCCCTGGTTTGGAGTGTGTGATGATACCTTGTTGAGTTTAATCTTGCTCTTCTCTCTGCTGTGGAGGTGACCAGAGATGTGGTAGAGCACCGTACTGCTCCGCAGGCGAGCCGAGCTGAATGGAGAGCCTGTTTTCACCCTGCCGCGCCGCCGCTCTGTAAACACACACTCACAAAAGTTAGTACACACCCCCCCTACAATACTTTACCCCCCAAGGTTAACTCCTGATGACTGAAGCAGTCATTATGCTTGATGAAATACATAATATTCTGTCCTGAATAGGAAAACATGAATATGCAACAGGAAGAATGTGTCATTTCTGAGCAAATTGCACAATTTTTGAGTGAAGTGGGGGGAAAAAGGCCTATTTACTGTCATTTTGCTTTTGTAAATGTCAGAGAACATGTGTTACATGTTTTGAGTCACATTATTCAGCCATAAATGTTGCTTGATGATGTCTTATTGTGTAAATACTGTCTCTGGCAAAACAGCGCAATTTTCAGGTTTGATAAGTCGCTGCTGCGGCGGAGAGGCTGTTAAGTATAGTAAGTATAGACTGTCTGCAGCCGACTGCCACTGGAGAGAGTTTTGTGTGCATGCTCGCTCTTGTGTGTGTGTTTCCTCTAAGTGTATTTTAGTAGTAGATAAAGTAGATAGTGCAGGAGTGATGTCTTCAGACTGAGGAGCGGGGTAATAGGAGAAGGCACTTTATTGCTGCTGGGTCCTGAGCTCCATTCTCACTGCTGCGAACCCGCAGGAAAGGACTAAGGCCAGATTGGCTTCAGGGGGGGATAACAGCAATAACAAAGCTGGAGAATAGAAGTGATAACTGCTTTTGAGTGTCCTTTGGAAAGTGTGTGCGCTCCTTGGTGTGTGTACGGACCCCAGACGAGGCGAACAGACAGGGCCATCCATAACGCAGTGCAACCTCAGGGGACGCGACAGGAGCACGGAGACAGAGACATGCTTATTTTTAGATCTCATTAATTTCCCTCTGCTTTTATAGCCATTCTTCTAAGAGGGGGTTACATCATGGGAGGGGTGTTGTGTATAAAAGGGGGAGGGTGAAGGCATGTAGGGGAGATAGGGGAGGTGGGAATAGCTGTATACAGTAGAAGCAGCTGGAATAGAAGAGAAAATAGAGGTGATAGAGTGAGAGAGAGAGAGGTGAAGAAGGGACACCAGGAAACAAGAAACAAAGCCAGGAGTGGGATTTTTCCCATGGCAGAAAAAAGGAGAAAATAGAGAAGGTGAGAAGAGGAAGGGTGGGGGTAAAAAGAGATAAGACTGTTGAAGCCACGGCTGGGTTTCCCTCTTTTGCACACACTGTCCACATTGTTGAGACAGAAAGCTAACTGGGTCACATCTGAGGTGTCCGTCCGTCCTTGAAAGGCTTCCCCAGCATGGATGGAAATGCCCCACTGATGTCATAGTGCATATCTTCAGGTTGTTCATATTTCTCTGTTGACTACTTCAATTTTGAGCAGTAATCATTGTTAAAGTTCTGTACCTTGTAATTTTAGTGCTTTACAAACCAAGTTACAGACTTACCAGCTTTTCTGTGCCGTCTTAAAGCACATAGCTTTCTACATCTGCACTGAGAGCAGCGTCAAAATGCAAATGTTTTGTCAGACTTCACAGGCGCACTTCTCATTTAAACTAACTTATTAAGCCCAATCCCATTATAGTGATGTATTTGTCTCTGTCTAAAGGCATGCTTGCATCAGCCTCTTTGCTTTTCTATGAAAAGCATTTCATTATGTGGGCAAAAATAACTTTCTTGCTTTCTACTTCCTGTTCTCCCTTATTTACACTAATGAGAGTTATTAGGGAAATCCATTGGAGGCAGGTCTAAAATGAGAAAAGTCAGTTTGCTGACTTCACGGATGTGCGTGCACACACACACACACACACAAATATTACAAACATGTGTGTTTATAATTTAATGTAGCTCTTTTGGATTATCATGCAGTTGTTTTTGAACAACCCTGTCTGGTATAAATAATGTTTGTGTAAATAATCATTACTTTAGGATAGCAAATATATTTTGATTGACATTTAATGATGGGTGATGATTTGACATTTAATGCCACCTGAATTACATTTTTAACCACATTGTGATGATTGAAAGATTATTTTAATGAACATATCTGCCATGTCACAGAACTTACATGTATGTCCAAATGTTGACTATTCCGTATGTTTTTCAGTATCTGCTCTTTCAATACAGCATTTGCTTGTGCAAAGTATTTTAATGGTCATATTGAGGACCTAAAAGTTCTTTGAATCATGAGATATAAAGTATTTTCTTTTTAACAATTAACCTGTGTTTTTGTTGACTAAACCCAACACCTGGGCTACCATATGTGTCAAAGTTCTGTGAACCATCATCACCTTTCTACAACTTGTGTACCCTCTGAAAATATAGCACACCCTCTCCTCTCATACATTTCACTTAAAATGTATTTGGCATGAATAAATTAGCAATATCAAAATACAATTTCAAGGAGACAGGGTTTGTGTAAAAAGAACTACAAACCAGAGGAACTGCGGCATTGAAATAACTTGAAGCAAGAATCTTACCACTTTTTTGTTGGAGAAATCTCACCTTTAATAAATGGCAATCATTTAGATTTTCCTGTTACAATGAAGGAAAGCCTTAGCACGACTAAAATATACTAAACAAACAGCAAAGATTTGATAGCTTCATATAATGAGTTCATATTTCCGTCTCTTGTCTGGAAACCATAAGAATCCATTTAACAACAATAATAAGACACATCCTACACACATGCACATACTGACCCTCCTTCTTGTCCTCTTGGATGGCTTTGGCTTTAGTGTCTGTGATGTCCTTAAATGAAGCCAGAAAGAGCACCACGTCTCCCTTCTCGTTCTTAATTGGCACAATGTCCAGCAGGCACCAGAACAGCACAGCTGAAAGGGAAAAACACTCTTATTAACACTTTTACATGACATCTCTGATTAATGTGTGTGTGTGCCTGTGTGTAGAGCAATAGTTTCACAGATTTCCAGACTTATTAGTAAGCCTATCTACAGTTGGAAGTCCCTCGGGGGAAGTAGAGTCTTTAAATAGACCAAGTCCCTGTTCCCCAGGCACAGCAAGAGATGAACCGATCTCTAAGGTCCCATCTCCAGCTAAATAGATTGGTTTTCACAGGAACCGCAGGTCAGCATATATGTTTCTGCACCAGAGGTAGTGTGCCTTTTATAAGCTTGATTTATCAAAAATTCATTATAGGACACTGATTATTTTGGATCACTCTCCATGTAGTAAGTGTGCCATCACTTTCATGTCTTTAATAGTTAAAACTGCTGCAATTAATATTTTTATATCTTTATATTTACAGTGTTTAGCAAGAGCATTTAGCAGCCAAATAGCCAGATATTTATGTCATTGCTGATGGAGACCAAAACCAACACAATGTGGCAATAATATGCCAGCTGTGTTTTTATAGCTTGTTCTGGTGCGCTAAAGTGGCAAAACAAAATCAATTAAGGTAGGTTTGAGTTATCTAGTTCCCAACTCCACTTGACTGTGCCTTTAATCTAACTCCAAATCTCAACTGTTGGAGGGACTGCCATAGACCTGATCCCCACAGGATGATGACTTCCCTCATGCTTTTCATCTAGTGCCACCAGCTGATCAAAATTTCCAGCATTTCACTTTTTGACTCAATGTCTCTGAAACTAATGTCTGAATTCCCATCAGCCTCAGCTGTACACTACTGTGGATTAACTTGGTTAAATAATAATTCTAACACTGGTGGAATAATCAGCCAAATGGTAGCATATTACACTATCACACTCTGCTGTTTAGAGTTAACTGGGATGTACTAAAATATAATTAACGAGAGACAAGTCTGACGAGCTATGTCTGAGATGTTCTAAATGAGCTGCTGTATGGAAGATACAGCTTTTCAATTTGGGTAACAATGTGGCTTTTAATCCGACATCTACTTTGATATTCTTCTTTATTCTTATTTTCACAAAAGGAGAGCGAAAATTATGCTGAGTATTATGGCATCTCAGGGGTTTTCATCTCACTAATGTTAATTAATTAATCACATCAAATTCAGCCTAACCCACATCATGCTGTGGACATATCTATGACAGAGTCACTGGTATATTGTTATGGGAAAGTTTTATTACATGTAGAAGTATTTTTCGTGTTTCATGGCTCCCTCTTTGAGGGTTTAATTATTTAATTAATTCCTTATTTGAGGGTCATCTGATCATTTTAGGGAGAATGGTTTCAACATTGATTGTTTTCCCTGTGTCCTCATACAGTTGTTTTGTGGCACATAGGATGAACATCTTTACAGCAGAGGTCATAATTGACCTCTCATTGTTCTCTGTTCAGTGTCTAGAAATGAATTGCTGATTGAGAGGGATTTCCCACGGAGTTCCCTCCCATCACTCCCACTCGCTAAATCTTCCTTGCCTGGTGATGACTCAATCTGTGTGTTTTTGTCTATGTATGTGTGTGTGTGTGTGTGTGTGTGTGTGTGTGTGTGTGTATGTATGTGTGAATATCTGCATGCCTGCGAGTGAAAGCAGCACTATCAAGCACACAGTGAGAGAAAGAGCGTTCCTGATTGCGAACACGCAGCTTTCTCTTTTCCCGGGCTGACAGACGGAGGACAAACCGAGTCAATCAGCACCGTTTACTTTCAGGCCTCTGCTGTGACAGACGGAAAGAGAGGAATGAGACAACACACAGAGGCTGAGGCAGGGAAAGAAAAGCCAGAGAAGCACGGGAGGCAGACAGAAAAACTGGCACAAACTGTACGATGTGGAAATGGTTAAGGAGGTGGGAGGAAAGAAAATGGTATAGTCATGAGACGGGGGAGATGAAAGGTAGCAAAAGGAAAGTGAAAGGGAACAGAAGGGAAAGTGAGATTGAGGGCTGTGACAGAAAATACAACAAAGCAAGAAGACAGTCATCTGTGCTGGTATTAGCAAAGCTGTGGCAATGCAAACTGCACCGAGTCTTCTACCAAATCTGCTTCATAAATCCAAGGAAAAATTAAGGGAAGTGGCACAACATCTGACACATGCACGTACCATGATACCTGTATGAGCCATTTTAGAAGAGTATAGAGTATCATAAACAATCATAAGAGTTACTGCCCAAACTATCTCAGCACAAGGTCCTTTTAATGGATGTTTTGGACCTTTTGATAGTTCCACATGATCCTCCTCCGCAGATGGAGTTCACCAGCCTTTATGCCACACATCTGAATCTCAGCCCACATCTCCCATTTGTGGCTGCACAATTCAAATGGGTTTAGCGTTCTTCCTATTAACACCCATTTCCGTGGTTAGAGAACCAGTTGATCCATCAGAGCTTAATTGGCACCAGTGTACAAGTTGTTCTAATTTGACTTTCAGAAAAAAACAACTCTTAACTCTTAACTCGACATATTTCATGATCAATGTGAAAGACATTAAGCAAACTGCTCCCAGCAAGCCACTGAAACTGAAATGATGTTGGTCGGATAGACACATCACTCACATCTGAGAGGTTAAGGCAAAACAAATCAAAATAACCCCCTCCCAAGAAAGAATTGGCAAACACAATGTAATGATGAATGTATAGAGGGAAAGAAACGGAAAAAGTGTTCACATTTCCATTTCTCTGAGCACTTTAGATGTCTTTTGTCCACTCAAAAACTCTGATTGTAAGTCCAAAAAGATCATGAAAGCTAAAACTAAACTACACAGAAATCAAGAATGGACCCGACAGTGAGGCTATTTCATTAATGTGTCTCCAAGGTCATGAATAATCCTCACAGATGTGGGAAAATGGGGGAAAGCTGCTGCAGAGAAATTCACCAGCAAACAAACACGCCAACTGGCTGAATCAAAAAAAAGTCTGCAGATTTCAAACAACCGAATCTACTGCAAGAACATGAAACATGAAAGTGAAAGAGAAAACTCTGCAATAACCATGCAAGGGCACATGGCACCATCTCACATCACAGCAAGCATGTATCCACTGATGCCTTGATGTGCTCATTATTTTTGACTCCATTTTGTTCACTGGCCAGCTGGCTAATCAGCGAGGCACACGACAAACCATACTGCACCACGGCTGGCTATTGAGCACAGTGTAATCGAAGGAGACAGGGTTAAGGAGTCACTTGCTGACAGCTATGAAAGTTTAATGTGTCTCACTTTGAATAATAACTGGGTGATTTTTGTGACTGATTGATTAGTTTAATCACCTTTTAATGAGAATGGGGCAATAAAAAAGTTTCTTCCATTAATGCAACCATTACTTCATCTATCTGTGGGTCCATCTATGCCAATTTAAATGTGACTTGTTCAGAAATAGCCACAGAAAACTGCCATCCATTAATGAAAATACATGGCCAATGCCCCACATGGTAATCACTCTGTCTGTGAACTCTTTAATGGCTTTCTGTGCTTGTCTACTTGCCTGGGTTCCAATACTTAATTGGTAAATGGTAAAGGAAGGTACAGAATCAGTGTTTTATGGTGAAGTGACTAAGCATGAACACCAAACAAGCTGCAAATTTGAATGAAAGGAACAAAGATGGCACGACTTTAACAAATAACTAAAAACTGAGTTGTCTTTCCACTGCATACCTGTCTTTTTGTAGAACATGATTTCATCCTTAAACTCCTTGCGCTCTTCAAGGGCTTCGTCAATGCTGAGGATGATGCTTTCGCTGGTCTCTGGCCCAAACAGGAACTTACAGGCGCAGCTCTTCTGCATGACCTCTCCCCGGGAGAAGCCAGTGAGCTCGCAGAAGCCATCAGAGCAGTAGACGATGGGAAAGCCCTGCGACACCTGTGCATTGGCCAGGATGAAGTTACTGTCTACAGGAGAAAAGGGAGGAAGACGCAAGGTGAGCGGAGGAAAAGAGGCTGAGGTAATGACATTATTCTCAGGGAGGGTTAGAGTTAAAGTAGCATTATTTTAATTTTCCTTCTTACACAGACCAAGACTCATGTATGTCTTTTTGTCCCTCTATGGAGTTTAAAAGAATAATGAGCACATAGCTTAGCCTAGCTTAGTTCGGTTCTCAGCTCCTCTGAAAAGAAAGGAAATACACTGTGCCAATGCCACTTCCCCAAAGGCTGTTTAACATATCTTCACACTGTATGCAGTGACATAAAATAACATCCAAAGTGTTTTTCTGACTCTAGGCAGCACAGAAAAATCTTAAAACTCCCCACAGACTAAACCATAGTTTGAAACTATTCATTATTTTGTCCCTTCAAGAATCCCTGCTGTTCCCAATGCTAATCCCTTGACAAGCACAGATTCATAGCATTGCAAATATCTGGCAAAACAGAGTATAGAAAAATCATGAATTAACACTGATGGTAGTAATACACATTAGGGTTCTTGCATCTGTTTAGCTGATACAGCTGACATGAGCTGACATTAACTGACATTAACAGTCGCATATTTTGACATCCTGCAGACAAAGAGCAAATTCATTTAGATTCATGTTTCTGGTCACCCAACAAATGCAAGTCCAACATACACTCTCTTTAAGTTTTGATCTCCTGACCAACTCCTGAAAAGAAATCTGGGTCTTAAGCTGCTTATGTACTTTTTTTTATGTCTGACTTTTTTGTAGTGTTTTGTAGTGATTTTATCTGAGCTTTTTGCAGAAAACAGCTGTCTGCTACAGCTGAAAAGGAAACTAGTGAGAGCAGTGAGAGTGAACCAAAGTGCCAATTTGCAGGCTGTAAAACTAAAAACACTGACCTGAAATTCGCTAAACATTCTTTAAAAGCAAAAGGAAAGAGCAGAGATGGGTGATGAATCCCTGTTGGTTGGTCAGTGTCAGACCCTTTTCACGTTACAGGGAGTCATCTGATCCATTATCAACTCTATAAAGAGCAGCTTTACTGTTGTTTTTCAGCAACATGGAAGATGGGCATTTTGATTACAGTTCAGAACTGAAATTTAGCTAACTCATCCACGTGTGCGACGACTGCCTCAACCCCTCAGCTCCCACCACACACTTTCAAAAACTTCAGATAACAAAAATGGAAGCAAATTCGACTGGACACGAGTGCCCCTCTGGCTGTTTCAATCAATTGCTCCCATTAGCCAGGGGCTAAAATGCGACTTTTAACACACAGATACAAAGGCTGATGGGATCCTCAGCTCATGTTGATGAAGGCCTGTGTGGGCCGCAACATGAAGGTCAGTTACCTCGATAAACGACCGTTTTATCTGCAAGCTGAAGGGTAATGGAAACCCACTCTTGAAACTCATTCCCTGGTGTCAAGAAACTGACCCCAAATGCATAATACTTTTAGCGAGAGTTGCGTGTTAAGGGTGGCTTTTGGTAAGGAAAAGAGTGAGAGAAAAAACAGGAGTGGAGAGTCAGCAGGGATTGTGTTGGAGTGACGACAGTGAAAACAGAATCACATTAGTGCTGAAGTCTATCACAATTAATTAGACTATTTGTGTCTATCTCTAAATACCCAGTTGAAGAGGACCAGCTGTTTATACCTGAATCCATCTATTATAACACGCAACACACACACACACACACACACATCCTCACAAACAAACACCCACAGTGCCAGTGTAGCGCAGGATGATGCTGAGCTGCACTGATAGACAGCTAATGTTTACACTACAATACCCATTATACAAGACAGCGGATTATTGTGGTTTGGCAGTGTGTAATGTGTATGTGTACGTTCTAGGAGTGTGTGTGCATTTGTATACGTGCTGCTGTAATTTGATAACCAGTCAAACCTGCTCAAACTAGCCCCTAAGTCACAAACCACACACACATATGCACACACACATATTAAAAGCTACATGTAGTAAAAATGGCTCCCAATTCATTTAGAAACATTAGTGTATTCAGAGTAAATAAATGAGTCACACATTAAGCCATTTGTTTATAATCATTGCTTCAGACATCCTTCAAAGCGATTGTTTCAATTACATTTCATTACAAAAATCAATTTTCTGCATCAGTAATTTCTTTTTCCACCAACCACGGATGTCTAATTGTTTTATGTTGTACATCAGGCTTTGCTGAAAGGAAACCACCTTAGATTTGAACTGGGAATATAGTGGCACAGAGCAAAACCCATGTATGCGTCCCTCCAGAGGAATGAGTAACATGTTCCTTTCTACGGTCCCATTCAGTGATCGACAGTTATTCCTGCATGCTCACCACCACTCGCTGAAAATTTACATTCATGCCGCTTTAAAGAATGTACAGGAGAATGCATTCTGAGATTATGTAACAGCGAGTAAAGGATAGTTCTGATTTATAAATCTTTAAATTATGTGTTTTTAATACTTTCTGGTCTGTGGCTCAGAGATATCAGGCTTTGGCTACAAAGACACTATTTGCCTGAAGAATAAATTTGTTGTGGTTGTTGTTTTTTAATAGATTTGTTGATATTAAGAAAAATATAGAAAATTGCAAAACCTTACATGGTAAATTCAATTTAACTTGATTCTTATTTTCACTGCCATCAGTTTAATTGATAACCTGTATTCAGGAAAGTAATTGAGGAGATCTGTGATTTCAGATGAGCAGAGGTCCAAAAGGGCAAAAAACACGGTCGGACACAGTCGGACAGGTTGTAAACAAGCCGTGTAACCACTGTAGGCAGATTATCAGCCACTTTATTTGGAGATAAAATGGAGAGTGAGCTGTGAAATGTTGGTAATAATAATGCTTCACTGCACAGGAAAAACTGTGCGCACCTGTGATGGATGTTGCCATTGGGAATAATACCCAAGTTGTAATGAACTGGAATCATGCTTTAATGGCGTTTTTGAAATCAACATACAGATGAATAAAACACAGTGACAGCGATACCCGTTCATGAAAAAAAAAAACACAATGACAATGTCATGTCAGCTGTAATTCTCGGACTGCACGGCCCAGGACAGATGGTCAGAGCGGGCTTCGGCGTTGGGACCGGCTGTCAGACGCGAGGCCCCTCAGGCTCGGAGGTAAGCAAGAGAGAGACCGACTGGACTGGCAGCCTCTCAGGGAGCCAGAGCAAAGGCCCGCAGCTTGTCTGGTGGCAGCTCCCAGAACACGAGAAGATGGTGTTGACAGAAACTGAATGTTTACAGTGAAATACACACTAAGCTGTGTTTGACAGTGGATTACTTTGGTTGGGTGTAATTGACAGACATGCTGTATACTTTTAAATGTACAGTGTGTATGTGTGTGTGGAGGAGAGGCAAGATGATGGCAGCTTTTATCTTGCCTTGTGATGCAGATTGGACCTTATCAAATCTATGCTGATGGCATAAATAGACACAGAACAAAAGACTCACCTGAAGGCTTGTAGTTTTGTGATAAGATATACTGGAACCAAGTACCAAGTACTAAGCACTAGACACATACTATACATACATATTATATATCATATTATATGAATGCATTAGTGATCTGATGCACAACTCCAGTGAGAGATTTGATTTGATGTATTATTTTATTGTACCAAATAGAAAAAAATAAAACAGACAAAAACATAGTCTGATTTTGTCTCCTGCAATGGAGAGAACATGGGCTAGTATAGAATAAATTTAGAGGATTTCATTATGTGCTTTCATTATCACAGCATGTTGGGCCTGTGCATCCTGTGTTCCCACTTAATCAAAAGTGTCCAATCAAGAAATGAAAACAAATCAGGAAAAACTAGAATTTTAAGGATGATCAGTATGACTGTATCCTATAAGGACTCAACACTTTCTGCCAAAGTTGGAGCAGCGTTTGTTATTTCACGTTAGATTTTTGTTCTGTTTTCTTCGTTAGCTTGAATGAGGTGGGGCTTAATTGAAAAAAGGTGATGTCACTTACACTATGCACCAATCAGGATTTACATTTATATCAAAATGTAATGATACACTGTGAGTTTGCTGCTTCCGTTGCCAGGCCACTGTCAGTCATATGTCATCAAACCGCTACCTGTACAGTCCTGGTGAAGCCTTGCTGTGTGGTTATACTCTTTAAAAAATTGTTTCTTTTTATTTGATAATGTCAGAAGAAAAGCTGACACAGGAGAGTGCTGCCATTTTCTTAACCTTTATGCTATCTTTCTCACTTTGCCCTTTCCACCAAATTCCCTCATCCTTCTTTTTCTCTGCCTGTCTTTTCTCCCCCTACTGTCCTACTTTCCCTGACCCCTTCCCTCCCTCCTTTGCTAATGCACATTACAGTCCCTTCTCGCCTCCCTCCACCCTCTTATATTGCTACCTTCGCCCTCTCTTACCCTACCTGTATATTCCCCACTTCTATCAATCACTCCCACTGTCCTTTGCCCTATCTCTCCTTCCCTTTCCTGCACCCCCCATCAACCTTCGCTCCCTTCTTCCCTCCCAGCTGGTCCTTATGTCCCCCCCTACCATTTTGGATCTCTCTAACTAATTAATCTTCATCTCCTCGCTACCCTTGGAAATTCCACCAGGCTATCCCTCTTATCCCCGATCCATTTATTTCCTTCGCTCTTTACGCACGTTCACCTTTTTCTCCCATCACCTCCGCAAAAGCATCATCGGTCTACTTTTACTATCTCCCCTCTGCACTCTGGAAAAGTCTGAATCATCTTTCCATCAGAGTCCTTGTCAGGTTTCATCTCACCATTTTCCTGCCACTCCCCACCCATGTCTCTTTCTTTCCCTTTTGTTTTTTAACTCTGGCTCTTCCCGCCTTTGTCTCACCTCCCGTTTCTCTCCACTGTAATTCTCTCTCCATTCTGAATTTCTTTTGGCTAATTGCTCTGGCGTAGAAGCCCATAGATCATCTCCCTTCATGCTCACACTATTGCATGACAGTTGCTGGAGAAATCCCACGGGGACCCGGAGAAGAGGAGGAGCGGAGGAGGGGAGGCAGAGACAAAGAAAGAGAGGAGGGGAAGAGGAAGAAAAAGATGAGAAAGACAGTTACGGAGCCTTCTTACGCAATCAAAGGCAACTGAAGTGTCTTGTAATTGTTGGTGAAAGGATGGTTTGTAAAGCACGTGTGAGCAATTAATAAGAGATACTATCAAGTATAATTACAAAATACCTCAAAATACCTGCATAAGACTCTGCTTAAGAAGTTGTAAAGGCAGCAACGCTGGTTGGTCCAAGTTAAAATATCTCAACATCTACTGTGTGGGATACAATGAAATGTGATTCAGATATTCATGGCCTATAAGGGATGAGTCTTTCTCACTTTGTATATTCCCAGGCTCCTCAAACAGCAATCATGTCAAAAGATTGACAATGTTGATTTTTACTAAGATATCTTGAAAACCGTAAGATGGACTGCCATGAAATTTGATACAAATATTCATGGCCCCCTAATAGATAAATCCTAAAAACACTTTGGTGAGCCCCTGGCGTTTCACGTGGCACTACCAGGGGGTCAGATTTGTCGCTTATCAAGCAAAACATATCCATATCATTTGTACTGACATTCATCGTTCCCAGGGGATGACTCCTGATGATGTTGGTGAACCTCTGACTTTTAGAGAGAGGGAGAGAGAGCTAAAGTGATCCTCTAACATTTCCTCTGCCATCATATATATAAATACTTTCATTTATGACCAAATACCTACAAAGCAGATGATAGCCTCAGGTGTATTTTGTGTTTAGTGCTACTTGGAACACAACAAATTAAACTAAATTGGTGAACATTACACCCATCAAACATCAGCATGTTAGTTGTCACTGTGGGCATGTCACCATACTGATGTTAACATTTAGCTCAGTAAGTATAGCTTTGCAGGGCTGCAGACCCCCAACAACAAGGGCTCTGGATCAGAAAACACTCAGATATGTTTTTCTTTATAAACAGTGACCATCGACCTGTTATCTGGTTTTGGTTGGAGGACTTGTTGGAATTTACTTTCTCAGAGGGTCAGTGCTACAATTACTAGGTCGGTCAGAGGAGAATCTAAGGCACAAATTGCACCTCTCCTGAGCACATGGAACAGCGAGTGAGAGGTGTGTGCTCTTCGTCCCAGATTCGTGGTTTTAAACACACTCACAAACACGCCGTATGCACATTCACGAGCTCCTAGACAGCCCCCTGACACCACCTGGAGTAACCCCTGAGCTATTTACGGCACAGCAATTCATATGATGGGCGAGGAAGCACGAGCGAGCAATGGAAACATAGAAAGAGGGAGAGAACGGGGAGACAGGGGGAAGCAGAACACAGCAGGGAGAGAAGGAGATGGATGGCAAGGCAGGTGAGAAAGTGAAAGATGAGGGGGATGTGGAAAGGTAAGGGGAAGAGAAAGGTGCGGCTGAGAAATATACCAAGGCGGACAGATGAGGGTTGGAAAGGGACAGAGGGTGAGAGGGCGATGTGAAAAGTTGAAAGTAAGTGAGATGGAGCTGTGAGAGGTGGAATGATGAAAGATGGAGATGGAGTGTGGTAAAAATTGGCGGGGAAGTGGAGAGATGGATGGAAAGACCTCTTCACCTCTTTGCCAGAATTCATGCCAGCCTCTAAAGAAACTGCTACAGAGCACCCGCATAACTACAAAAAAAGTCACTCCGGAGTTGCCATAGTAACCACTGACACACACCATAGCAACCAAGGTTACAAATGTACAGTTTATCCCAGCAATGGATTCAGAATCTATTAACACTATGAACAGTTATGAGATAATGGGCACACACCACAAGTCCCTGTACTGTATCAACAATTTGAAGGTCGCCTATAAATTTGATGTATTTTTGTGTCAGAGCATACACATATTTATGAATTCACACACGCACAGACTCATTCAAACAGTGACATAGTAATCCTCTCACACCATATAAGTGAAGAGAGAAAATCATTAGAGAAATCCACAGCCTTAATCATTTCTGTGGCTCTTTATCATACAGTCCTCCAGGCTCCCGCCAACTGAAACATTACACCAGTCATTACATTCCCGTAATTTGCAATTTCGCCTCCCTGCTCGCCCCCCACTCCTCGATCTCTCTTGGTCAGTATCTTTTTCAACCCTCTCTTGTTTGCGCCCCTCTCTGCTATCTCAAAATGTATGTCATACCCATCCTCCCTTTCTCACAAAACTGAATCCTCTCATATGAAAAATTAATTGAGTCTAAAAATGGCCGACTTTTTGAGACTTCCGCTGGTGAAACCCCATTTGTCGATTGTTTTGGACAGGCCATTAGAGACGGTGATTAGGGGAGGAATCTTGCTAATTAGGCGGTTTAACAAGGCAGAACGTCCACGGTGACGGGGAGGTTCTCGCGCAGAAGTCCCAGAAGTTTGGTGGAGCAGACGAAGTCCCCCCCTGTAAGTGCACAATAATAATCAAGTCTCATGACCTTACAGCGAGGACAGTGTTTGCCTGCCGAGTGTGCGCTGATGATGCTGGTTGTTTCCCTTTGACTGAATACTTTGTCAAAGCCTTGTTAAAGCCGGTGGATTTTGCTGGGTTGCTATTAATTCAAAACTCTAATTTACATTATAGCTGACGCCTTTAGCTATGTTGGTTTACAGTGAGCGAGTAGGTAGTAGACGCTGACGATCGTGTTACTTGAAACAGGACATGTAGCTGATGATGTTGTGGGAAACAGCGCCTTCCTGATTAATACAAGTTAAATCATGCTGTCTCAAGGCACATACTTCTCCATACAACAGCAGCGAAGCCGGCAGCTATTCCCAGCCCAAACATCCACTATATGCCTCATGCCCAGAAACAAACAGCAGCAGACAAATTAACCGCCTGTCTAATGAAGGGCCAGATATTTTAGTTATATAAAGTATGGAATGAATATATAGATATTAATTTGTGGTGTCTAAAACAGAGCTGGAGGGACAGTAAATATTGGACTTATATTTGACATGCATAATATGTCAATTTTATGTTAACAACTTCTCGTACAGCCCTCAAGTAGTCAAAAAAATAAACTGATGTGGGTTTGAATAGTACAATAATTAGAATTAATAACAGAATAAATAAGAAATAATAATTACAGTACAAATGTATCTTCCCAATAAACCGTGTTAACTCTTTGTCTGGTCAATGAGTGAGTGACCTGTCTTAAACACTGGTAGCTAGCTGGTGTTTTGCCTGTGACGATTGGGCTGGATAGCATGTTACAAATTAGCTCCCCAGCCACAGTTTAAGCAACCTGAAAGTAATCACTATGTCACCAAGTTTTCACAAGAATGCATGAATGAATCTCTCTACGGCCCCTTTCTTGTGCAACAGTGAGGCAATATGTTATGATCTCATGAAAAAAACTTGTTTTACATGGCCCGCCAGGATTCGCCTCACAGCTCCATCCTTTCTGTTTATTTTTTACCCTGAAATAAAACAGTCTCGATATTAAGTGGGCTTTGGAGAAAAATGGGAACAGCAGTGCCAATCCGCTGCCAGTAAGCGAGAGCCCTCTGCACTCTGCAGCACTACAGTCAATGATGATTGATTACTCCCTCACAGTCTCATAACTGCACTCATTACTTCTTCCACAGTCTTTCTGGAGCTGAGGACAACATCAGACCTGCTTTTTCACCAGTTAGCGTAATGAGATGGTAAAATAATAATGTACTGAGTGTCTGTTAAGGGGCATTAAAGAGTTGCTGATGGTTTGACACTGTATGACATATGTAATCCTGGCTAATCCCAACAAATAATACAGGTTATCTCTGCTTTAATAAACCTCACAGAAACATATGTGCATCAGCAGGCCGTCTGTGGTCTTTCATAGTCAGTAATTAGCTCCCTGGGTTTTCCTTCAGGTCATATGGTAGCTGGTGAGGCCGAGCCATTGGGACAGCAACAGCACATCCTCTGTCTTCTCTGAGACAGCAGGATCTGAAAGCGCCGGCTCCCTCTATTGTGTGCGATTCTCGGATGCGTTTTCAAACATTCACCTGGCAGTGAGTGGTGATCACAATGTGGGATCCCACAGCCAATTTTGAACAGCTTAATTAGACGTGCTGCATTTAAAGAAAGTTAATCAGTGGAGAGGAAACTCCTGTTTTACCCCTGTGCTCTGAGAGAGCCGAGTGCGCACAGGCACACACACACAAATGCACACACATACTCACACTCAGCACACTTACACACACATAAAGTTCTGTGACACAAACTAGCAAAGTGCTGAAAATGTTGCACACTTTCTTTTTTCTTCTTGCTGTTCTCTCCTCCTTCTTTGTGTCTTTGTCTTACTTTACACACATATAGATCCTCACCCTCTCTCGCTCTCTTTCTCTCTCTTTCTTTCATTCACGTACACACTTAAACATACCGGCTCAACTCACAGCTGTTCCAAGTCTTGGCATCAGTGATTGTGACAGTAATTACCTACCTAGTGGAGGTGGAACTAGTGCATGTTGAGAGCTAGAAAATAGCTATCTGGAAGAATGGTGCAGGATGGGGAGCAGGCGGCACAGCCCTCTGCTACAACTGTACCACCAAACCGTCTGCTTAATTTGGCAGAAGGACAGCCCAATATGGTCTCCATCTCCCCGATGAAGGCCATCACTGGTTGACAGTCAAGTCAGCAAGTATTCTGAGATGGCAGCAATGAGTTCAGTTTAGAAGTATTATATGACAGTGTTGCTATCCAGAACAACATATGGAGTCATTTTAATTGCACTTCAGTGATATGATTAGCCATAAAAAAAGACCAGTTACAAAGGAACTGAGGATCTTTACTCTAAATGTATATTTTCATTTATAAAGGTGAGCAAAATTTTACAAAGGTCGCCAAAATTATATCCATTAAAGGTGTTGTAATATATTTTACATCATATTGTTTTTCCTAAAAGAACTATGTAGCGTTGCAACCATTAGTCAATTAATGAATTAATAGGCAAGTATTTCGATAAAGGATCATTTGTCCATGTCACTTTTTAAACTAAGATGCCAAAGGTTTACTGGTTCCAGGTTCTCTGTTGTGAAAATGTTCTTGTTTTATTAGTACTCTATGATATTTAACTAAATATCTTTAGGTTTTAGGTAGGACTGTTGATTGAACAAAACAAGTAGTTTGAATAACTCAACTTGGAATATTGTACTGAGAACATTTTATGGACCAAACAATAAATTCAGAAAATAAACTGTTGTGAAAATAATCATGAGTTGCAGCCCAAAATGCACTGCACCATGGGCTACGTGACAATGTGTTATTCCAAATGAGCTGCACCCCCCTAAATACAGCTCCAGTGATGGACAGGTGGTAAGATTAGTCACCTGGATGGCACACTGTTGTAGTGATGACAGAAGGTGTCACAGCAGCTATCACATTGTCATCCCAGTGCAGAGCTACAGACAGATTCTGTTATTTTAGTTACAGTATGGGCAAACAGGAACACACAGACCCCAACACAGTGATCTGAGGTGTTTGTGACTGTAAACCATTAAAACGACACACAGTGAAACACATGAGAGCTGCTGGTCGTGTGTCATAACCTGAGCTGTGAGATGACTTTGTTTAGAAGAAACAGCAATTTGGCCCATGGCAGTTGTAGGATGCTGTACAAATATTCAGAAAACCAGAATATGTTCTGCTCCATCCCTTAAGGGATTGTGAGTAATTGCAAAGCCGCTACTGTAGCGCCTTCAAACATGGGTGATCTAAATCAAAGAATGATTTAAAGTCTCAAACATTTTACATCTGCTCTCATCTGAGCTATATAAGTGTGCAGGCATGCATTTAGTGTCTTCTCACAGCTTTTAATTGAATTTTTCCTGGAAGTTCCCAGCTATCAAGTGCCTCTGTAACCACTAGGTTATGTCTGGGACACCTCAATTTATTTAAATAAGCCTGGGTCTGAAAATGGAAGAAAATCTCTCTTTTCATGAGCACTGAAAACGTTTAAATCATTTTAAAGAGTTCAGATCAAGTTAGACACTTGCCTACTTTCACTTACATCCATTTATCATACGCTATTTCCAGGTCCGACCTGTCCGCCTGGGCTTTGCATGACGTCAAAAGGGATCACGTAGCAGTGAACCCAGTGCTTCCCTTATATTTGCTCCTGGCCAGGCAATCAGACCCAATTTGTACCGTCAAGCTCCACTGCCTCCAGTCTGCCCCATCTTGCTGTTCAAATCCATCGTTAATTTCCTCTACCTTGCAGCTCAAAGACAAGCCACTTGTGCCGGGCACAGTATCACTCCAATTCCCTCGTGTCAGAACAAAGCTCCTGACCAGGCATGCTGGATGTTTCTTGCCACTCGACATATAGCCTGCTCTTACTCATATAGTGGTGCTCGATCTGCAGGGGACTGAAATGAGGATGGATGTCTGTGGTTTTTATAGTGCCTCTCTGGGTATGAACTCACTAGACAAAATGTAAAATGTCTGAGACAGTAGGGCATGAGTGGGGTCAGGTGGAGACTTTGAGTTGGAACCAGACACTAAATGCAGGATTTATCATCATCACTATAAGAAGGACTTCGACTATATGAGGCAAGTGTAAGTGAACAAAGATATTACACAGGTAGGAGTGTGTTTAAAGAGGCAGTAAGGTGACAGCCCTTTTTTCAGCTGACACAGAAGCTACTGCTTGTGGGTGTTTTTGACAGATAATGATACACATTACTAGTCACCGACAAATACAGTACACTGTATTGAACCCTCTCTAATTAGATGCATTATGAACACTATAGAGGTGCACCATTAAATGATTAACTGAACCGTCAGAAAACTGACCACAAGTCTTTTGATCAAAATGTACTGATTTCAGCTTCCTGGTCTTAAAAGTATAAATGGAATATCTTTATGTTTTGGACTGGTGGTTGGACCAAACAAAATGATGACATTATACTGGCCTTCAGAAAACTGTGATGGGCATTTTCCTCTCTTGCCTGATGTTCTAAAAAACAAACGACTAACCTATTAATCAAGAAAATAACTAGCTGAATCTATTAAAAGAAATCTTTAGTTTCAGTAGTATTGATACATTATCGGAATCAAAGAGCAAAGACAGCCACATTTTCCAAACCAAGCAAATCATCGCAGGAATGCATGCCAAAGAAAGTGCATGGCTGCCTGAGCAAACAAAGGGGACTGAGACGTAACTCTTTAAAGCCTGAACATGAGTTGAAACTGGGCAGACACAGAGACAGACCAAGACAATGGGCAGCTCAGCTCAACAAACCTGAGCTGACCAGCTGTAAAACACGTCTGCTTTCCAGAAACAGAGACTGTTCATTATGAAAAAAACAGACCACTAAGATAAGAGGCGAGAGTTCAGACGAAAGTTGTCGTTTAGGAATGCCTCAGCCCGGAGAGAGACTTGCTGTAAAGCCGCCGCTGACCAATTAATTTTGATAAATGCGACTGCTGGTCTCAGGCCGGCGGGGGGACTTGTCTGCCAAAGAGCAGAGATAATAAAGGTTAACTTCAGGGAAAAAAATAATGTGTGGACAAGCCCAAAAAAAAAAGAGAATTTATTTAGGTGTGTTAACAAATATCTGTTCTCAATACATGACACAGGCTGCAACTTGTGAGCGTCCAGCTGTGAGGTGTGTGCAGCAGCTGTGTGTGAGCCCCGGTTAACCCGCTGTCGCTGTCCGCGGTGCTGAAACCTCTGAAAGCTCAGCACCGCGGACAGCGACAGTACACCAGCCCGCTAATTGCTTCCTTTGCTGTCTGCTGCTGAGACATGAAACAATTTTTGAGTTACCTTGAAGTTAAGGTCCGTCTCGGCAAAGGAAAAAGCCAGCCTGAGATGTTGAATTAAAAGGCCTGTCGCGTCAATGACAACAAACCCTGAGGCCCATATTCTTTATCGGATTTATTTTTTTCCAGGTGTTTTTGGCTTTTAATCTTCTTCTTCTTCTCACGGATCTCCATGAAATCAATCTGCTCGGCCAAGCTCCTTGCAGACCAGCAGGAAACTTAAACTTGAAACTATTATAGCTGCCAAAACATAAACAAATAAAATAAAATTAAAAAAAGATTCAAGAATTAAAAGCAAACTTACGAGTGCCATCAAACCGTGTGGCTATAGTGTCCAGAAACGTGTTCTGCGGCGCTAATAATCCCTTCATCACAGGCATTTTCACTGCGTGATATGGAAGTCCCCATTAAAGTTACTGAAGAGAAGGCGCAAGTCGTCCAAATGTGTGAGGTGCTCCCATTTAAGCCGCCGAAGCTGCACGATCAAGGCGCCTTATCCGGTCAACTCAGCACAACGCTGTCCCCGCTCGGCGGAGGCGTGCCCGCGGTGCGCGCGCCCGTGCGCCCCGGGCTCGTGTTGCGTGCGTAAATGACAAGAGAAGATGAAGTCCACAGGTGCAGTTCAGGTAATAGCCAGGGGCGACCGTGAGAGAGCGGGACGCCCTGTCAGCGGGGCCATTATTGTGCCTTTGGATTCAATGATCATCTCTCCGCAGCGCGCAATGCCGGGAGACATCAGTCACCCCCAGCTGCGATCAAACGGGGGAGTTTCTCAGTGACATCACCGAACTTTTATTTACATTATGTTTTCGACATTTTTTTTCTCTAAAGCTTTTTTTCCCCCCACTAATGAAGTAAAGACGTGCATTTATTTATGTCCGTATTCAGATGGGCTCCATTACACAATACAACAATGGGAGCCAAACAATAGCTCAATCGATGGAGACCCCATTAGAGGTAATGCACATGAAAAGCAGTTTTTATAATCACTGTTACCTCTGAGCCATGATATGATGCCCTCTTTAGAAAATAAACCCACGGAAGGAGTTCAACAGTGGTTGACTTGTGATTAAAACAAATGCAGAATAGAAAAAAAAAAAAGGAAAAAAGAGAAATTTGTGTAGGCATTATGCAAAAGACACTGACTGACACAAAGGGACAGGGAGACAGACGGGCAAATCACCCACATCCGAAAGTAATTATTTACAGGACCCGCACTTGCACAGCCGTTAATAAATAAACTGAAAAAACTACAGCAGCTGCACAACAGTTGCAGAATAAGTGCTTCCGGAGGCGCATGGCTCATTCACAGTGTTGTGCTGGCAGTCTGACCATCAACCTGTCCGCGCTGCTCTCTCCAAACGCACAAAGGGCCTGTCAGCAGGCTGGCCGCTGTAACAAAGAGATATCGCGAGTTTTTAGCGCCATCTGACGGTGAGATTAAGGCACGTGCTGCTCGGAAGACTCCCTTAGACGGGCTGGAGTCTAAATATCATGAGCAGCACAAAGACGCTGAGCGAGTCACCCATCAGCTGCACCATAGCGCCCTCATGTGGACAGGAAGGTGCAAACCTCCAATAGATAAACCAGCATTGCATTGCAGAGACAGGTGTCATGTGGAGAATAGACAACATATAGACAGCATAATATAACATTTTTGTTTGGCTGTATGTTTTACAGGAAATTAGAACAATGAAATGTAAAGAAAAAAACAAAATGAGTCAAATTTACAAACAGAAGTAAATATGAGGGGTTGTGTTGTATACTGCACAGATTGTAAAGCCCCTTGAGGCAAATTTGTGATTTGTGGTATTGGGCCATATAAAATTGACTTGACTTGACCTTTTGCTGAAACTGACAGAAATGATTCACTTCCAGCAGCCTCATGACCAAAAAGTTCTTCCCTCACTCAAAGAAATGGGAAACAACTAAACTTTGACATGCACAAGCTTTCTGAATCACCATAACAAGAGGAGGTTCCCGCCAAGACTTCATTCATTCAGTTCATTTTGCTCAAGGATCAGAGTTATCGATATGTTGACTGATGGCCAGACACATCAGTTGGTTCATGAGTAAATCCTCACTGAAATGGTGGACGGGGCAACTCTGATGTAATGATAGAAATTAACGCATCAAAAATTTGCCTGGAGTCATCATAAAATCCCATTTTGCAAAACCAAACTCTGCTCTGTTAATCCAGAAATGGGACTGCACCCAAAGTTTTGCAATTACAAGCCTCATGTTGCAAGTACAAGACACCTCTAGCGAATAACGACAAACCTGGAGTACAAATACACACACACACAAACACAACAGACAGACACAGACTCCAATCTGGGTCAATCCCATTACCAACAGTTCCACAACACAGGACTAAAACACCAAAAGTCAAGCACTGCGCCTCCTACTCAGATCATCCACAAAAGTGAAGCAGCTGTTATGTCATTTAGACTAAGTGAGGTCATGAGATGCTCCAAGGCTGATTGCTGTGAGTCATGTGCAACCTCAATGACTCCAAACAAGCACACAAACTGTATGCGCCTACGTACAAACACATACAGGATGCACATAAAGAAACATGTGAATCATTTTCCTGAAGGAAGGTGGCGTGAAGCACAGAGATATACTCCCATTAAAGTGTCAGCTAATAAAATTAAAACAGACAGCCAACGCATGGTGATGCTTCACCTGAGTAATTAAGTGCTTAATGCATCATTTAAGCTTGATCACCGCTCCAAACACACATTTCTGTGTGTGTGTGTGTCAGCGTTAAGTTCATAGTGAAGTGACAGTTGAGTCAGAGTGAGTCAGTGCTGCTCACAGTGTAACCTGCACCAGAAGCTTTATTAAACCTGCATAAACTGCAAGTATTTCACTTACAGTTCTCCATTTAATGTTCAGCAGTCGTTCAATCATCACTCAGTTATTTAGCTCGCTGAACCAAACAGCTCATTTAGATCAGTGGAGTGACAGTGCGATCGTATATGAAAAACGTACGTACAAAAAAGTTAACCTATTAGGGTTAGTACGGTGTGTAGTTTGGAGCCAGTGAAAGCAAACAGATACTGTATAGGAAGGAGGTTGTCTAAAATCCTATGTAGAACCAGAATAGAAACTTAACTGGGTTTTAGAGAATGAACGTAAATGTAACTATGTTGGCAGATGCCTTGATAACATTAACCAGAATGTAGCTGAACAATTAAAAAAACAATATTGTCATCACATCTTTCTTTTTTATAGCAATTTTTTTTTAGCAAAGTGACACAGTGTCTTTCAACACAATTAAAACCAACAAGCGATCAAAAACAACAAGAAACCCAAGCACTGTAATTGACATAAAAGAAAGAAGGCTAAAAAGTCCAAGATGGAAGCACTTATTGTAGCTACAATCCTAAATTGAGTAAACATGTTTGTGCTACCTTGTTTAATTAAAAGGCCTTAAATGATAATTGCTTCTAAAAGAAAAGTTGGAAACAAAGACTTTAGAGACATAGTTTAGTGCTCAAACACAGAGCAAAAGACAAGGGCATCACTGAGCTTCATTTAGGTTCAAGTGATTCTGCAACAAGCAGCACTTAAAGCCCCTGTGTGGAATTATTATGTGATTACACCAAATTATTCTGATTGCATCCATTTTTGTTTGTAGAAAAAAGATGAGACACTCACAGTGACATTTATTGCTGCCTTTGTTTTGCTTTCAGCCACTCATTGTCAGTGTCCCTAGGTCAGATGTCTTTTTCTATACTGCCACTAGGAGTCGCCAGAGAAATCTTTAAATCAGCTTTAACACATGCAATGTGTGTTCAAATTTGAGATAAACACACATAAACCCGCCCTCATACTGTCATCATGTAAATAGCTGTGCACGGTTACGAAAGCTGTAATGATTTTAGGTTTTACCTGCATGCTGTATGAATTTGGATGTCTCTGTGTATTCTTTGGTTTCCTTATAAACCATCCTGGTTAAACTCTAATCAGATCTAGCCTCATGCCTGTACAACATAAAGTCACGCATTCATGCTTTAAGACTCCCTTGGTGTGTTGCAAAGGCAACACTGCGCAGACATTTTAACTTAATGGTTTTTATGATGCCCTTGGGTGCTATCTAAGACGTGGGCAAGGCTGCTTAAAGATACAGCTATAAGTTCATTTCACACATAGTTTGTCAAAGTTAGTATCCTGTGCTGTCTCTGTAGCCACATTCACACACAAGCACATTGTCGTCATGTCTCAGAAACCACACTGCCAAAGCCCTAATACAAGTGATAAATAAGTCGCATGACATTACAGTCCCTCGTGCCCTCTTTTAAGAAACGCTTCCATCCTCTGTCTTTAGCCCTTTATTCCATCTTGTCATCTTATCTCAAACAAAAGCTCAAGACATTTTCTATTCTCCTCACAAAACAAAACACATATTTCCTTCAAGGCCACATCTGACATCTAGCCCCAGGTTCGCAATCTCACCTGAAATCTGGGGGTCCTGCATTCAAACTGGAACCTCTCTTGTCAAAGACTTTCTGATTTGTATACATACATCAAAACCACCTTAACCCGAGGCTATGTTTTTCTAAGCCAATATTTGATACCTGCACTAGTGCAGGAACAGGCCGAGGAGCGCACACACACCCTAGATCATGAGAAACCTGAGGAGAGACAGATGCCTTTAAGCCCTGCTCGCCCACAATGTCAGCGATAAGGTTATTGTATAGATATATAATATGTTTGCAGAGAGAGGTTTCCGGGCTAGGTTTGACAAACTTCTAACTACAGTGTTGAAAAAGTGAATACAGGCCCTTTATCTCTTTAATCGGTGAAATATATTTAAAGTATCAAAAGTAGGGACTGTCACTGGTAGTGTTTATTATGCATCATTTGCAGATTTCTAATAATTCCCACCATAAGCAAGCTCTTGGTGACAGTAGTAAAAACTTCCTCTTAAGTATAGAAGACAGACAGACAGACAGTAACAATAACAACAAAAACTACAATGGGAGTCAAACAAGCTATTGGTGGCAGGTGGTCCACAATGATCCACAGGAGCAAGACGAGAAAGCACAAAAACTTCTGTAAAGATACAGTTAGTAATGTGCATTAATGGGATGTGAAAGTGTACAGAAGGAGAGGGGGAGGAGGGGAGAGGAGCTCAGTGAAAATCTCCTAGCGGTCTGGGCCTTTAGCAGCACAACGAAGGGATGGTTCAGAGCTCACCTGAGCCCTAACTATAAGCTTCATCAAGGGGCAAGCAGCATTTTACTGCTGTTGAAGTGAAACTAGTTCAGTACTTAAACACAATGTGTACTCTTGTCTCTAATCCTTGCTTCTTAGGAGCTAGTAACAATACATACTACTGTACCATATGTTTCCTATGAAGTGGTGCAGTGTAGTATAAAAGGAGTATGAAGCAGCATGACATGGAAATACCCACAGAAAGTAATAATACCTCAAAACTGTCTCACTTGCACTTGTGAGTGCCTGTGTGTGTTTTGTTTTACACTGTGTGCTTCAGATTGTGAGCATTTGTGTGCATCTGCAAAGATACTATAGAGCATGAGCATGCCTGAGTAAGAGAAACAGAGATGTGCAATACTGAGTGTCGGCAATCCATTTCCCCTTTAACGTGCCAACATGATGCCTCCACCCATCTAATGGCAGCAGGCTCACTAACCATATCATGAGTTTATAATAACCACATCACATCCATGGCGAATGAGGTGGAATGAAAATCTAACCTAATTTGGAGAGATACACGACTGTGTGAGTAGTAGGGTGTCCCCTGAGATGAGGCTGCAATTGAGGGAGCCGTGTGCTGCACTGGTAGCATGCTCTGTGAGCGTGTAATGGTCTTAATTATCATTTAGCATGCCAGCCTCATTGACGACGTATCAAGCCAGCGATAAAATAGTGGGGCAGAGGGTGACAGAGATAGAGAAATGTGAACATATCAACACTTAAAGACACAAGCACACACAAAATAAAAGGAAAAATTGCCAAAACACACACACACACACACACACACACACACACACACAGACACACACACAAAACTGAACTTATACAGCAGCATGCCCATAGGTGCAGTTGGAGCAATACACACACACACACACCCAGCTGAGTGACATCTCTCTCTCTGAATTAGTCACGATGAATGATGTGTAACCAGCCATGACTCGTTCTGGCTGGGGAGATAGCTAATTCACTTTGTTTAATTAGTCAAAAGTAGTAGAGCATGCTCTCTCTCCCCAAACATACACCCTCCTTGCACAACATCCAACCCAGCTACGTGCCTCTGTAGAAAAGACAGACCTGTAACCACACCGGTGTAGCATTTCATGGGGCAAGTCTTTGAACCTTATCTGCCATGATGAAGGATCTCTGACTCTTCCTATCTCTTTCTTTCCCTTGCAGAGACACACACATACACACGCACACCTGCCACCTTTTACTTTGTGATACCTTCACAGGCACCACTCAGGGCTCCATCACAGCTCCAGAGGTGCACCTCATCCACAGTGGTCTCCTCGGGGAAGGTTTGCTGATCCCTGGCTGCAACTTCGGGCTTCTGCGAGCAGGACAGAAGACAAGTTTTCTGTGCTGACTGATTCAGCTGTGTGAAAACTTTGAGGTAAAGTGAAAATGTTTCCTTTCATGTCTTTTTTTATTCCTGCTTGGAGATATTTTATAGTGTTGTTTAATGCTTAATGAGAGTCAAATGATCATTTTGAGAATTATTTATAGCTTTATCTTGCTGTCTATAGTATTTAGATGTGTATAACTACACTATTGTGTAATTCTAGCATTGTATAGTACATATATGATAGTAAGGGGAACTATACTGTTGTCTAATATAAGCTACTACAATATTCGGCAACCCTAACCATACATATTATTATTCTACAGTGTATAGTATAGTATAGTATAGTACAGTATAGTATAATAGAGCATAACCTTCAGAAAGGGCTGCTGTATTACTATAAAAAGTACTATCATATGACACACTTATATTACAATAGGCCCTAGAGTATTATGCTAAGCCTATTAGAGTATACCGGCAATTATATTGCATGTTGCCTAACTTAATATATTATTTTATTCTGCCATACATACTAAACTACCCTATACTGCACTAGTAGTACTACATAGGGTAATATTAGTATATAAGGCCTATTATACCACAATACATAATGTAGTATAAGGTGATAGTATCATAGTGTAGTGTGGTATTTGTGTAGTATAGCATACCCCATATTAAGGGCTGATGACATTAAGATGACAATAGTATTATAATAATATACTACTACTGAAATTATAGTACTATGGGCCCTATAGTATTGTGCATACCCCACTATATCATGATTTAGTATGCTACCACAATCCATTGTACTACATAAACCTAAAGGCCACAGTACTTTACGACCATACACTACTGTAACTGTAATGCCATATACTGGGGAGGATTCATGGAGTAAACACCGTGATCATCTACGTATAAAACACGAGCCATCGCTTATCTGTTGACAATAAAAGATCAGCGCTCAAAAGTTAATATCAGTCAGCCGGTCCCACCTTGTCCTGCTCCACTTTGTTACCATGGAGAGCTCCAATACCCTAAAGACAATAATAAGTGCGTGCACAGCATGCGGCAGAAAATAATAAATAGATTTATGCGCAATTGTCACATTTAATACATTTACGGAGCGCGCTAGTGAATTCATTATTATACACCATATGCTAATGCAGCTGGGTCCGCGTATTTATGAGTCTGCGCGTGTGTGTGTGTATGTGTGTGTGTGTGTGTCTCCCTCCCTCCCTCTTTTCTCTTTCTCTTCGCGTGCGCACAGGGCTTTGAAGTGCAACCAACTGCTGTCCCGGAGTCAGCGCTGTAGCATAATATACGACAGAGACCGTACTCCAGGAGCCGCGTATTGTTCTCTCCTGAGCCTGATCCTCAGCTGAGCTCCGGGTGCTGGTGTTGGGGAGGGGAGAGGGGGGGTCGACCTGAACTTGCGCTGAGGCCAATTTATGGCTAGATCGGGGAGCAGGGATCAAGCAGGGATGGAGGCAAAAGTGCTAAGGCGGTAAACACGAGGCGGCGTCGGCGTGAGACGGACGAGCGAGGAAGGACGCGCGCCGGAGGAGCGCGGGTCTGCTCCCCGGACCGGAGATCAGCGGATGCTGAGGGGGGGGCAACATATGGATACAACCGACGTCCACGGGAATGGGCTGCTGACGCGTGATGTGCCAGGTCGGACGTGCGCGCTGTGCGGACCGAAACAGGTTGGTTTCGCCTCGATCAAACTTCAGCCGGATCGGACGAGGGACGACTAGCGCGCGTTCAGGCGCCGAGGATGAACTGGGTGACTGTCGGCTGAGAGCGGCGCGCCCCGAGGTGACAGCTTGACGCCTTGTTATGGGAGACCGCGTTGGAGCACTTTCGCCGGATTCAGAGGGTCACCCTATCGCTGCATGTGGGTGAAGGTCATCCCCCAGCACAGATCCTAATACCCTACAGATCTGAGTGTGTGTGTGTGTGTGTGTGAGAGAGAGAGATTGTGCTCTCTAATTTCCTTGTTAGACACAGAACTGTAAAATGAGCGAGAGCTTTCTTTAGACACTTCTCGGTTTGCTCAGTATTTTATTATGTCACCACAAGCTAGAAAATATGAGCGCCTGTAGCCTGTTCTTACCCATGTCACTACAAAAGTTACTTCAAAATAGATGTAATGTTCTCTATGGGCATTACAGGAGGTTAAAGCATTAAATGGCCCCAATATAACTCACTGCTGAGCACCACAGACAAACCATGACGATAACATGGGTCGTTTTTATTAGGGTACCACCCACTGGCTTTGATTAGTGTGTGTCTGTGTCTCTGTGTCAGTGTGAAACCACAGATGGACGCCTTGTGTAATGGAGCCAAGAAACCTGAGGGCAGTGATCCCGTCCTAGACCCCCGGCCCCCTCCCGCAAAGCTGGCTCGCCTGGAACAAAATGGAGCGGGACCCTCGGCCCAGGAGAGAAGCAGGCAGGGGAGTCCTGTGGCCAAAAACCCCTGCCTGGCCCAGAAGCCCAATGCGGTGAGGCAACAGAGCAAGAGCTGGCACAGCAGAGGTAGGTTCACAGGCTGGGATGGGGAAAGGATTTAGGGGATAGATTGCAGAGGGTGAGTCAGTGTTTTTTTTTTTTCTTGTAAAAGATTTTTTAGTTACACTTACTTGAAACATAATATTACAGATTGGGTCTTCAGTACAGTGATTAGAACGCCTCCGTGTCATCTGATATCTGTAATAAGTGTCTGGGGTTCATTGAGTTGACGTAAATGTTGCTGTGATTAGGATTGGGTTTGATGTGATTAGATTTTGGAGAAAGCTGCAAATTTGGAAACTCATAAAAGTGATTTGCATCATTTGGTTTTAAAAAGCAAAACAAAAAAATATATGACTTTAAAGAGACAGAGGTCAACTTAGATTTTGTTTTTGCAGGGCGAACCTCAAAAATGATACATTTGGTTGTCATTTATTCAGTCTGCTCCATCACTTATACCCTATACTCTATCTCAAGTGTCATGCTGTATGACATCATTTGTGTCCGTCACCTCAGGGAGCCTGCTGCCAGTGTTCTGCGTGGTGGAGCACAAGGAAAGCCCTCTGGAGAGAGAGAAGAGGGAAGAACATGCTGAGTTTGTGTTGGTCAAGAGAGATCTGCTGTTCAACCAGCTGATAGAGATGGCCCTGCTGACTCTGGGCTACTCGCACAGCTCTGCCGCACAGGCCAAAGGTACGCAGCACAAACATGCACAGAGAACAGAGGACACAAATATGTAATTTTCTCACAATTTTCACTTCTGTGTGCATGCTCAGGTCTGATCCAGGTGGGCAGGTGGAACCCAGTGCCTCTGTCCTGTGTAACGGATGCTCCTGATGCCACGGTTGCTGATATGCTGCAGGATGTCCACCACTGTATCACCCTTAAGATACAGCTGCACAGGTAAGGACAGTCAGGGTCTATTGCTCCTCCTGTCTGTGTGGAGTCCACAGGCTCTGAAAAAGCTTAAAACTGGAAAAGTATTTTCATGCTGGAAAAGACTCCAGCCACCACCATCCCTAACTAAGTTAAAAACAAAGGGCATGGACCAAAGCAGACCCATACAAAATCTATTTTATTGTGCAGTCTCCAGCAGAGAATGATAAAATTCTTATTTTTTGACTATTTTAATGGCATTATATTAAGTTTAATGGGTGATTTTATTTGCTTGTTGCAATGAATATTGATGAGCTTTTTAATGGTGGAAGACATTAAAAGTTTTTTCCTGTTACATTTTTAAATAATAAATGTCCCTTCCATATTTTGACAGTGGAAGGGCCACTGTTGTGCCACATACTGGGCCTTGAGAGAAACCTGCCATAAGAGTTAGGATACTACAGCATATTTTTCATAACAAGACACAGAAGTAGAGATACATACAATGTAGGCCTTTTCCACAGGAGACGATTTAACTTGTAGTATGAACTAACGGTAATTAATGATGCTGTTGATGAACAATGAAGTCAAACATCATTAATTTTATTATTTACATCAGTGATTGCGCTTTTTCTACTGTGACATGTCAAAATGTCTCACATAAAAAAAACGCTATTCATCATCTACCATGCATGTTTTGTCTGAAGGTGTTTTGTCTTTGTCTAGCTGTCCCAAGTTGGAGGACTTGCCGGCCGAGCAGTGGAGTCACTCTACAGTGAGAAACGCCCTAAAGGAGCTCCTCAAGGACATGAACCAGAGCACCCTGGCCAAGGAGTGCCCACTGTCCCAGGTACAGGATCCACACACACACAGAGAAATGTACTAGTAGCGTCTTTGCCTCTGTATGTCCTGTGAGTGTGTGTGTGTGTGAGTGTGTGTGTTTGTGCCTACGTTGCCATGCGAGGCAGAGTGAGCGTGTGGTCCAATAGTTAGACAGGAAGTACAGATGCAGAGGTAGATAAAGTGCGGGGGCAGAGTGCACGAGAGAACCAGATAAAGGGAGATGGCTATCTCTTAAAAAGCTTCAATGCCTGCCTTGACTGCTGCCTATCTTGGTTTTTTCCACTGCCAACCTATCTGCCTGTCACTCTGTCTGTCAACCTCACCCGCTGTCTTACTCTCACTAACTCTATCTGTCCATCAGGCGGGCTCTTTGGTATTTAGCTTTTTCTGCACCCTAGACAGATTTAGCAATCTGGTTTCGAGATCTTCTCCAAATCTTGTGTGTTTAATTAAGCAAATACAGACACAACTGCAGAAATAATTTTACATTAATGATGCAGTATTTTGGGAAGGCCTCTTTATGAATATTCATAATTATCAACTTAGTGTATCTGTTATTTTGCCTGAGGGTGCGTAGGACATCTACAGTTTGATAAAGAGGAATTGCTCTCTATCTCTCTCTCCTTCAGATTCCCTCCTTCTCTGCAGATCTGATACAAGCCAATCCTCCCTCCCCCATCTTTCCTCCCCCCTATCTCTCTCCCTCTCTCTCTCCTATCACTCCCCTTACCCCCTCTCTTGTTTGCGAGAGGCAGATTAAAATAAATATGAGAAGATGAAAGGTGTAATCAGATGTAAAGATTGCAGAAGAGGACGGTCTTCGGGGAAAAACTGTGTGTGTCTGTATGTGTGTGAGTGAGTGAGAAAGACAGACAGAGAGGCATAGTCTCTGATGACCTCTAGTGTTTTGTTTGATTGCACGCACATTTGCACGCACACATACATGCATGCTTGCATACGCACGCTGTACTTACACACACATGGAGCATGCACACACACACACTGACTCACTCATCTGTCTTTATTATCCTATTTACCTGGGGGTCTTTTTAATAACACAGATCTGAGTTCATTAATATCAGATGTGTGAACAGCTGAGACACCCAGGCCGCCCATAGCAGGAGCTTGGAAAATGTAATGAATTTCTATTGTCTTCTCCCCTCTGTTTCAGAGTATGATATCATCTATTGTAAATAGCACTTACTATGCAAATGTCTCAGCTGCCAAGTGTCACGAGTTTGGTCGATGGTACAAGCACTTCAGGAAGGCTAAATGCTTTAAGGGTGATGGATTTCAATCAAACTTGCAAACATTAAGTGTACCTGGTAAGTCAAATCCATACAACATGCTGATTTTATATAGTGTGTTCTAGTAATCATAATAATATGTTGATATAGCAGTCAGATCAACTATTTTAAAACTAAAATTTTACAACATGTGCAGTGTCAGACACTAGCCAAATGACTGTACATTATATTTTACAAAGAAAGAGCAATGTTATTTTCTTTAGATTTATTAAAGAATTTCTTCCCCATTAATTTTAACATTTCATTAAAAAGTAATGTCATATTTAATATGCATGTCTGGTTTGAACACACTTCTTTTAGTCACTTATCTAGTATGAACACTAGTATCCAGTCTGGTTTTAGGACCCTCTGTAAGTATTTGGTGTGATAATAATTGCACATCTGTTTTTCCTTCTCCTGTGACAGAGATCGACAGTTTCTCTGATCAGTCTGCACATATCACCCTCACCCAGCAGCCAATAACAGGTAGTGCAGCTGATCAGAGCTCGACCCTTCTTTTCTCGCGGGGAGAAGTTGCCAACATATGCGGCCGCCCCCCGCTTGGCCTGCGCTCTCACGGGTTGGTAACCCAGCCTCTCAGCTCCCAAATGGTCAACCAGCAGTTGGTGATGGCCCAGTTTCTCAACCAGCAGTATGCCGTTAGCCGCATGCTAGCTGGCCAGGGCCTCTCGCCCTCTCCACAGCAGTATCTCAACCATCCACCCGTAGGGAGGGCTTCTGCCAAGGTCTTCTCCAAACCTGCTGATACCCAAGCCCCGCAGCAGGCACACTGTGGCCCAGGGGGAGGCCCTGCAGCCAGCCCGCAGAACCAGGCATCGGCTGGGTCCTCTGTGGGGCCAACAGATGTGCCAAATGACATCTACCACTGTGTGAGGGAGGAACTGAAGAGAGCGGGCATCTCCCAAGCCATCTTTGCCCGGGTGGCCTTCAACAGGACCCAGGTATGGAACACATACATACTGTGATCTGAATGAAAGGTGTTGAAAGTCATGAGTGGTTGCAGCTGTTTGCTGGTGATTATCTTTTGGAAGTGGTTTCTGATGTTGCGGTCGTAGGTAAGTGTGTTTCGTGAATATGTGTGTTTGATGGTTGGCACATTGGCATGGCCTTTGCCGCAGTGCCCCCTCCCCCCATGCATGTGTTTATGTATGTGTGTGTGTTTGTGCCAGCTCTCTGCAGCACAAAGCTGGTGCCAGCACTGAAGCAGCTGCTAGGCCAACTAATCACAACCCCTTAGAGAAATGCTGTCTCCCTCTCTTCCTCTATCTTACTGTCCCTCCATCTTTCCACCTTTAACTCTGGCAGCCCCTCTATTAGTTTAATCTCTACCTCAGATTGTCAATCCATCTTTTTTTGTTTTTAATCTTTCAATTGGTCTCCCTCATTTTGTATCCATATCTCCCCCTAACACTAAAATGCCATGTTATCTATGTCCATCATCTTACATTCACCACTACACCCACAGATATGGGGCACAGAGGACAGGCTAGGCCCATTGTTATTATTATTATTACCGTCATTATCATTTTCATCACAATAAGCAGAGCTAGTTATTATCCACCCCCATGTTTCCCCATTGCCAAGTCCAAGGTGCCTCAGTGCCAGCCATACAAGTTTGGCGTGATGCCAATATGCCATACAGACGTGAGGGGAGCAATTGTCATTTGGCGATCCACGTAAAGCCTCCGTCTATTCGGAAGGAGGGGGTTTGCTGGGTGGATCCAAAGATGATCCATGATTTGAATAAGAAGGCTGTTTTCTCTCCTTCCATTTCCATGCCAGTGTGAAATCAGATTTCTTTTCGGTACGGAAGCCCCACAATCTGCATGTGATGTCTGAAGGCTTTCCTACATACACAGATTCACCCAGAATAATGCTAGCTCTACAGGCGAGCACTGTGCTTAGCACTGACTGCGAACTGGCCCGGTATCACGAACTTGACAAGGTGCCTGAATGAGATCCAGAGTTGGAAAAGAGGAGCTTTTGCAAAATTCCTTCAGGCACACGAGAAACTTTATATTTGGCATCATTATGTAAAGATAACCGGAAAATCCATAGACTTTAATATGATAATCTGTATGTGTGATGTTCAAGGTGTCAACAGGCACTCTGAGAGCAGTCTGCATTTGAAAGTTTGCCTGAGTTATTGAAATACCAGACAGCCAATCATTCTGTATGCCTAAATAAATTAATAGAAAGAAATCAATATCATCAGTGAGCATTTGGCTTCAAATTTGACTTACAGTGTCTTTGAGATTACTTTGTTGGTAACTTCCCACAATATTTTCATACCAGTAATTGTTTTCTAGAATAGTAATCTGGAACCAATATATACTTTTATGTCTGACATTGCATGCATTTATCATTATATACTGCTTGCTTATACCAATCAATGACTATATAACTATGTGTGCCTTACCAGGGCCTGCTGTCAGAGATTTTGCGAAAGGAGGAGGATCCTAAACACGCCTCACAGTCTTTACTGGTCAACCTGAGGGCCATGTATAGCTTCCTGCAGCTCCCAGAGGCTGAGAGGGAGCGCATCTACCAGGAGGAGAAAGACAGAAGCCTGACTGGATTCACCCCCAGCTGCAATAACACACCACCAAGACCCACACAGGTCAGCCAGGAGACAGAGAGGGAGGATGAAATAAAAAACGAATGTGTGTCCCCTCATGAAAGAGTACTGAAACGTTCAAGTGCGGGTACTGTTACTTAGCTGAATTTGTACTCAAGGAAAATTTAAATATATTTTGTGTACCCCTGTAAAGGTAAAATGTAGCAGATTTTAAATCAGCTGTTAAAGACAATCTTTCATATACACTACAGGCCTAACATTTGGAAGCAACTTCAAGTTTCTGTTCACAATGCCTTTCTTAAAAACCAGCATGAGTTATATGTATTTTGGGATGTATTTACTGCATGATCAGACTTTGCTTTCATTGATATGCACCATTTTCCTCAATTTACCTTTAGGTATACATTGATGTTACCTAGACAAAAAAGAAGAGGAAGGTGTTCTTCAAAAGATGGTTTGGCCCCCTCAGTCTCCAGACCTCTCTCCAATTGAGCTTGTGTGGGATGAATTGGATCGATCAGTCAGAAAAGCGCGTCCCACAAATCAGCAGTCTCTTATTGATGAACTTATTTATTGATTAAAGAAAGCTTGGAATGCAATTCCTGGCACAAACCTTAAAATACCTTGTGGAACAAATACCTCGTATATGCCATGCTGTTGTTAAAGCCAGAGGAGGTTACTTTGAAGAAAGCAAAGTCTAAGCAAGAAAAACTCAAATACCTGATAATTATAGTAAAAATGTCTTCTGATAAGTTACTCTTTGATATAATAATCATGTTTATTTTGTTGCAAAGTATACCAATGAAACTATGATCTTTTTTTGTACAAATTTGATCTTGCTTCCAAACTTTTGGCCTGTAGTGTATATTGTATTAACGTACAGAAAACACAGATTTCCAGATTAATTTAACAAAGACATCGAAAAGGGGAAGGATATAAGTAAAGACAAAATATAAATCATCATGTTAAGCTTTTGTGATGTTGAAGCTTACTGACCTCTGACCTTTTCTCTAACAGCACCATTAGGTTGACATTTGTGATTTTGTGTGAATTGTCTCAACAACTAACACTGGATTATCAAGAGAATTGGTCTCGACATTTATGATCGACATTTGATGATTCCTTAACGATGAGCATTATATTCTGGACCCTGTTCATTAGGTCCCTTCTCACATCCACAGCTATTCATCCTAGCAAATCTTTGTGGGCTTTCACATGAGAGGCCTGTATACTCAGTCCCCTTTGTACCCCAGAGTCCTAAGCCCTTGTGAGGTGCAGGACCCTATAAAAATTTAGCAACCAGTTGCCAGATCATAAGCACACGGGACCAGAGGATGTGCTTTGAGACGGGGAGAAGAGGCTAATTCTGAATGCTAAGTTTACAAACAGCAACTGACAAAACTTAGTCGTTATAGACCTTGAAACACGCAGTTAACACTGTCATGGTAAGCATGTTAGCATGCCGATGCTCGTATTTAGCTCATAGCACCAATTATAGCCTCAGAGAGCACATTAGCAAATCAAAAGACTGAAAAGAAGGAAAGGATTGCTTTCTAACACTTGAAAATAATTCTGCCACAGTACGTAAAAAAGATGATATGAACTGTGTCAGTGCAGTAGATTGACCCCAGTAGCTTCCTGTAACCATGTCCCCCATTTTCTCCCAGTCTGGTCTTTGGTGAGTCCTCCCTCATACTATCTTTTTTTATCTCTTCTTCACTACTTGTTTTCCCATATTTTCTCCCAATCTGGTATGACCAGCTGCCTGTGCATTACGCTGCTGACTCCCTCTGTTGGCCTGGAGAGGGTGCAGACTGCCACGTTTCCTCTAATACACATAAAGTCGCCAACGGCTTCTCCTGCCAGGGAGGAACTACCCCCCCCAAAGATCGCACCCCCAGGGTTGCATAAAGGCCATGATTCCTCACTGGCTACCCATTTCCAAACCACTAAAAGCCAGAATTGTCAAGTGCCCAGATGCATCCAAAGTTCTCATCTGCTGTCTGTCTCCTCTGTCTCTTTTTAGGCGAGGCTGTCCCCGGTTACAGGAGACAGAGGGTTGAGGACGGACAGCTGTGTCCTCAATGTCAGCGCCTCTATCTACGAGGAGATTCAGCACGAGATGAAGAGAGCCAAAGTGTCTCAGGCTCTCTTTGCGAAGGTGGCCGCCTCCAAGAGTCAGGTACTGGCCTCTTTGCTGGTTTGAAACTGATGATGTTGTCCGATCTTAAACTCACACACACACACACACTGCAATATTTCGCCCAATCATTTCTGTTCTTTGATTGTTCAAATTTAGCCTCCATGATGAATCCCTCTCCTCAGTTAAAGCAGGGGTGGTTAGTGTGTGTGGAGGAAAGCCCAGATAATCAACCAGCAGCTGTACTCTGCAGAGGACTACCATCAGTGCATCAGACTGCTATTGTGTCCTAAATTATCGCTTTAATAGTCACCATACAAAAACACGTGCACACACACACACGCACGCACCACTCGTTTGTGCACATAGACATACTGTACGAGGACATGCACGTACGCGGAATCCCACAAACCGGCAAACAACTGCACTAATACACACAAATGCGCACACAGGCATGATTTGAGTGTTTATTGTTCTCATTTTTATGGTGGCCCCATAAGCTTGTTATTGCCTTTTGTTTTGAGGATAATTTCCCTTCATGGAATGGGGGGATTTTAGCTGTCTCATTTTCTCTTCCTCTCGTGCTTGTCTCCAATTTTCACTTTTCTTTCTTTCTTCCTCTCCTCCTCCGTTCTCTCCACTCAAAATGAAGATGTTTGGAGGTCATTCAGCGGTCATGCGAGTACAGACAGGTGGTCCAAAATCCCCGAGGCTCTCTTTCTATCTGGCCTCCATTTTTTACTTTACTTTCTCTATGTTCTCTTTACCTCTCTCTTCCTCTCTCTCTTTTCACACACACTCTCTCTCTGTATTACCAGGCTGTTTGGCAGGCAGAACCATGCTGGAGCTCTCTGTTCTATCTGCACTGTGCATCTGGATGGCATTGTGTGCTAGACTTGGGCTACAGCCAGGTGTATGCGTGTGCGTGTGTGTGCGTGCTGGTGTGTGTGTGAGTGAATCTGTGTGTGTGTATGAGCCTGCTTGCAAACGTAATCATGCTCCAGTTCATAAATCTGAAACTAGCTTGGCTTCGCGTTCCTCAATCTGCCACTCACAAGTTTCTTCCCTCGTGATGTGGAAAACTATTCTAGCTAATAAGAAAATCTCTCCATCATCTTTTGGCTTTGCCATTAGAGGATCGTCAAAACTGACTTTTAGGTTTTCCTATTTCTTATAAGCTTTACAACATGAGGCCATTTTGGATAAATGTGAAGAATAAATGATTGTAAATTTCTGATTTAAAAAACAAGAGAAGGCTGAACACACTCATTTGTTGTTTGTTTCTGAATTCAGACTTCAGGTTTGCAGTTATTACCACTAATATCTTATTAAATTCTAATTAGTCACAAAATGAATGGGAGAGTGGGTGTATGGGGGTGACATGAATCAAAACTCATCAGATAGATTTCCATGATGTTGCCATGGCAATTTTGATGTCCTCCGCTATGTTAGCATTACACCAGAGGTTTACACTATAGAACAATTTATTGGATTTGAAGAATGCTGCATAGGTGTGCTGAACAGTGACTCACTTTTTTGAAAACATTGTAACTGTCTTTGTTTAAATTTTCTTGCAATCTGTAAGACATGGATACTTTGAGGTATATAAAGATGAGCTGGTTTATGTAAAAATAATCACTAATTAACTAATTAACAGAATTATCTATTTACTTAATTAGCATTGCTAATGGATATGTTTATTATGTTGTGGCAATTATGGCAGGACATTAGGCAGCTCAACAGCTTTTTGTTGTAATATTATAGTTGATCACACAAGAGATATTTTCCTCCTTGATTTATCTTGCTCTGCAGAGTTGTCAGATCAGGTTAGTTAGATCTTCACCACAGGAGCATCCTGGGTGTATCAGGGTCATGCTTAAGGACATCTCAGGAGCATGAATGTGTGCTGACAAAGTGTTGTGGTCCCTGTGGGAAGGAAATGCCATTTAATGACCACAAAAGATCTTTGTGTGCTCAGTTTACCCAGTAGGTTAGTTGGCAAATACATTAGTGCATACGTATATCTGCTTACAACTACATTGTGGTGGGTTATAAACCATTCATTAAATGTTGATATGCATAAATTCTGTATTTATATGCATATAAATGCTAAACAGGGGGACTTAAAGTGTTACTATTCCTTCTGAAGGGCTGGCTGTGTGAGCTGCTGCGCTGGAAAGAGGACCCCAGCCCAGAGAACCGGACCCTGTGGGAGAATCTGTGCATGATCCGCCGGTTCCTCAGCCTGTCCCAGAATGAACGAGATGCCATCTATGAACAGGAGAGCAGCAGTGCGACAGTGCAGCAGCACTGCACTGACAGGCTTACGCTGCTCAGCGCCGACAGTACACTGGTGAGGCTACGAGATAAAGACAATATCACATATCACACAGACATGTTGGCTCTGTGAGATGTTGCTTGAGAAATAAAATCTACAGATGTTACCAGTTACAGAAACAAAAGCAGTTTGGAACAAATAAAAAAAACATGGGCAGCAAAGGCCAGCAGATAAATAACACTAACCTTCCAATGAACATTTTCTTTAGAAGGGAGGTTGACCTTATCACTAGTGCTTGAGGTGACCTGTGTTTTTTTGTTTTGGTCAATACTTGAAAAATCTATTTAAGAAAAGTGATATATAAAATAATATGAGTAAATAATATGATATAAATGTTAGCTCACAGGGGTTTGCAATGGAAAAGCCGCGCAGTAATGTCAGCTAAATGCCAAAAATGTTAGAAAAAAAGGTAATTACCACGCTAAGTAATGATCCGTGAGGCTGATAATTTCACTTCCATAGCTTTAATTAATGGTTTGATTACAGCAACATCAAAAAATAGTTCTGTTCCCTTTGTCTGTGAAAGTGCAGTATGCTGTGTGGAGTACAATTGCATCCATGGCACAACAGGAAGCAACATGCACTGGTTCAAACCCTGATCAGTTCTGTGAAACCTCAGCAGGTCTAGTTCACACTATTTATACTACCTTCAAGAGCATGCATAAGACTTGTCCTTCAATATTAAGGTTCAAAAGTGGTGTTATCTTTTTCAAAGTAATGTCTTTGTTTGATATGCGGTCACCAACCTGCGTCAGTTCTGTCTTTCCCGCTACATTATTTAGAGCTTCCATGAGAAACACAATTGAGAAGTAAAACAAACAACCAACAAATACAAAAAGCCAAGCGTGCTTAGTCTCCAGATTCCATGTGTGATGTAGCGGTGGGAAATGTGAAGCCAGTTCTCTTTAACGTACAGTACCCAATTCAAATAGTGCACATTTCATGAAGCAGTGAAGTAAATAATTATGTAGTCATTACTTGTACATTCTTGAATAGAATCTGCAATAAAATATGCAAATAAAAGTTTCTTATTTGTAAGACCTATTACTTTACATCATGCAAGTACATTTCTATCGAGGCTGACTCCACTTCACATCATCTACCATTAAAATGAAAAACATTAATATCCACATTAACACAATGAAAAGTAATTGCCGTCGAAAATATAAAATAAAAAATATTAGCTTTTTATACAAATGACTTCCAACTTCTCTTTTTCTCTCGTCAGTACCAGCGCAGCTCTCCGTTGCCACAGCAGCACCATCTTCAACCCCATCATCCCCTGCAGCCCGAGGCCGTTCCTCACCTGTCTCCGCGGCAACCATGTGCGGCATCGCCAGCCGAGTCCGAGGCTGGGGGTAACTGGGGGCACATGAGAGTACGTTTCCAGGGCAGGGGCGGTTGTAATACTGAGAGAGGGGACAGTAGGGACTGGGATGAGGTGGGGCGAGGAGAGAGGAGCAGTTTGGGAGGAGACTGGGGTTGTGCTGGTAGAGTGAGGGACAAGGGCACAGACAGCAAGGAGCAGGTGAGGGATGGAAACATGGGCGGGGAGGCAATTAATGAGATAGTTGGAGCCAGAAAAGAGGGCAGGGTTAAGGAGAAGCTCACAATGAAGTGGCCCGGCATGAGGGATGAGGATCGAGGCAGTGCGGGGGTGTGTTCGGAGGCAGATCACGACGTCCAAGGTGGAGAGGCGATCCAAGGTGAAGGGTTAAGGGTGTCTCATGAAGCACTGGGGATCCTGCAGAGCTTCATTCAGGACGTGGGCCTCAACCCGGACGAGGAGGCGATCCACACCCTGTCGGCTCAGCTGGGTCTGCCCAAACACGCCATCCGAAGATTCTTCAACAGCCAGGACCATGACCAGCACAGCAGCCCAAAACCCAGTCGAGACAACCAGCACGGCTGCACAGACCCAAACAGCTCCCTGACAGATGTAACTGCAGAGGAACAGGTGGAGAAAGATGACAGGGGGGCTGAAACAGAGGAAAAGGAGGAGGAGAAAAAAAAGGGACAAAATGAAGAGAATGACATAACTGTTTTGAAAGAATCGGATGTAGGGACTCAAACCATTCCCCCTATGAAGGAAGAGCAGGAGAGCTACATCTAACCCGAGTACCTGCAGTGACACAGCTTGGATGAGTCGACAAACCCAGAGAGCCACTCTCACTGTTACATTATTGTAGTGTTACATAGATGTACGTCCTTAAACGCTGTGGAAAGACTAAAAGCTGACTCACTGTATGTGTTTATACCACAGCCTGGAGGAGAAACTGGTGTTTATGCCCAGACAGCACACCTACATTATACTTAGAGAGCTGTCCTGTGACAAAAGATAACTGTGACATTACGTGCAGATAATGTTATAGCACGTTGTAGATATTTGTGTCTGGATGAATGGGACTCCAATACAAGGAGCATCAGATCACATATCTTTCTTAAAAAAAAAAGAAGAAGAAGAAAAAAAAAAGTAATTGTAGTTGCTTGACTGATCTAAAGTTTGAGAAATGTTCATGCCAGAAATGCCTTGTAGAAAGTGGCACTGCCAAACTTTTTTTTTTTTTTTAAATCAATATGCATTATCTTTGTTTTTACTATGTTTCAAGAGTGTTTTGTGTTTTTGACTCAAAGATTTAGCTGTTCCCTTCAGGAATCTCACTGTTATATCTTGCATTGTTGTTGTTCCTGTTTGTCACATTGTGTTAAATATCAAGTTTCCTGACTATGTTTTAAATGATAGTTAATTTGTGAATGATATATAGCATTTGGAATGAACTCTTTCATAAATGACAGGGCCTCCTCTCCATTATTTTACTGCAATAAATCAAACAATGGATGCGCTACCAAACTTATCAACATAGGTAAAGCTAAAGCAGCTCTGCTGCAAATGAGTCAGTTTTTGTTTCTATTTCTTGACTTTATTCACCATGTCAAATTTTGCTGAAATGAATCTGCTCCTCACATCATATGGCTTACATGGAGTATTTCTATTGATGCATGGATCTACAGTATAAATCTCTCTCCCAAAGTAGATATCTTATTTTGAGTGTCACGTTTACACATCTTGTGGTTGTCACATATGTACTTATTTTTAATCAAATATACTGTAGCAGAGACAGACACAGCACTGAAGAAGCATTCACACGGAGCGTGCTACATGGAGTGCACAGTGGTTAATGTTTCTGTATGATTGTGGACAAGAAGACTGATGCTGAGCAGCGTGTACAGAAAATGTGAAAATGAAAAGAGAACTCAAAAATTTGTAAAAATGAAGACTTATTCATAATTGTACCTTATGTTTATTACTTCCATCTGTTGTGAGCATCTGATCTTCCAGTTGGAAAATATTTTTTTTCCACAAACAATCTTGAGTGAGATTAATAAATATGTATGTATTATATCCAGAAGCCTGGACACATAATGTTTAACATCAGTTAATCTAACTTAAATTTTGTTCATTTTGTTTTGGCAGACATTTCACTCATCCCTTTCCTTGTATATACATAAATAAATATTCAGATAAAAAGTAGGAGCTTTCCTCACCCATAAAAACACAACCATATAATGCTTCTCATCAGCAAACTCAGGTTTAAATCCTCATGTGATCAAATCAGCAGGAACAAACAGAGGCTGAGATAGCTGGAAAGGCATGAAGCTATTTCTGCTTTATAAAAGATAAAAAGAGGGTTGTTTTTTTCTCCAAGTAGAATTTTATCAGCAGATGATATTTGCACTTCGCAAAATATTTATTTGTCATGTGTCAGCAATGTATGAAAAATTGGATTTGGGGGACAGTTTATGAGATTTATCATGCAAGTAGGAGTCTTTGAAACAAGCAGAGAAGTAAATAAGAGATGAAGCTCATTTATTAGACTGCTATTTTAAGACAAGCAGAGGCCATTAAAGATTTAATCAGTGATCCTGATGTCCATTTTCTGTACTGGTATTATACAGTTAGTGCTGATGAATTCCTCTTATGTGACTCTGTGTCTGTGTTGGGTGAACTGCTGTCATTGTTCCCAGCCATCAGACAATATTCCTCTGTGCTGATCACCAGGGCTTTCTGTACCAGCGGATCTGTGTCTCTGTTCAATCACATGCCCCTCAGTGCTGCCAGTGTTTTCTATATTCTCTCTCTTTTTTAAATTCTTCTCTTTATTTTCCCTTTTTCTATCCACGTCTCCGTCTCCCTCCCTGGCCCCGACTCTCATCTGTCTCTCCTCGGGACTTTTCACGCCGTAACATTCAAGCCCCATTTGGTCAGAATAGCTTTATAGAGTAATTCAATAAAGCTATGCTCTTTTCTGTCATCTGTTTCCATGGCGATACCTTAGTCAGGGCCAACAAAAGGCCATGAAAGCCTCATCATCAGGAATATTAGCCATAATAATGATGATAATGGCACTCTTGAAATGCCATGTCTGTGATGATGATGATGATGGTAATGGTGATGATGGTCGTTATGACTGCTTTGTGCCAACCCCCACCACCATGCAAACACACACACACACACACACACACACATACCACTACCCGTGCACATATTTGACTCACTGTTGTTATTTAATGTCACTACCTGTATATATTTTTCACATGGACTCCTGACTTTTTTAGTACCTTGCTTTGGTTTAGTTTGTTTTTGTGTCCTCTATTGTCTGTGGGAGGCACTTTGTGATGAAGATGTTCGATAAAAGCACTCGACAGCTAAAGCTTGACTTATCTGACCTCAGAAATTGCTGCAATTAAGTCTCCATAAAACTGTGTTAATCAGCCCTCATGTTGTAGAGCCACCTCAGTTTTCTTGCTTATTCGCAATGTACTTTATTTCTCCACCACAACTGTGTGCTCTACCAATGCAGCATCCTCTCTTATTTATTTCTTTATTAACAATCTTATCACCTGTATTGTTTTTATTCAAAATATGTTGCTGCTTATTGAATACAGATTAGGACCCCGAAAGCCACAGTTTGTGTGCTGATAAATTTGAAATTGAATTTGCAATCTCCTGTGTGATCTTATCTCTGGCGCCTAAAGTAGTTTGGACATCTTTGGAGCAATCTCAGCACTATTTTGCAAACCTGCCTAATGGGATTGCCTGTGAAGGGACAGTGCAAAGGACACGTATGGGGCTGTGATGAGCACAGTGCAAGGGGCATTCATCAAGGGTACAATCTGGAGTCCTGTTTGTAGTGTGTGACACAATTATTGGAAACATACACAACTTCTTATACTGTATGTTTCAAATCTTTGCCCTGACAGACAAATTGGCTTACACAGCTTTAATGTAGCTTCACCAGAGATGAGTAGCTAAATGTGTGCCACGTTCTAAAAAGGCAACCTTTTAAAAGGACTTGAATTTATGCTACAGGGATCAGTGATAAGCATTACTAAGAGCATTTTCTGGGTTGCCAGATTGTAAAAAAAATCTCACTGGTTGGCTTTTATTCTCGGCCTCCACAAGATTTTGTCTTTTCCTTCAGGTAAACTCCTCAAGTGCCTCAAGTCTGACCTTTGCCCTAAAGTAAAAGAGCTGCATGTAATACTAAAAAAAAATATTTATTAGCAACTAACTCACATATTACCTTTTAAAGTAAAACAAACAATGTCAGCAATGTTGCTACTGGAGGGGGATGTACACCTAGCAGTCACTGAGTTTCCACAATCTGGCAACCCAAAGGTTATGTCCTTTGACACCCATATTAAGCAATATTTCAAGGTCTGCCTTTTTACCACCTGCGCAACATCGCAAAAATTCGGCACTTTTTGTCCCAAAGCGATGCTGAAAAATTAGTCCATGCATTTGTCTCTTCCAGGCTGGATTATTGTAATTCACTTTTATCAGGCTGCCCAAACAAGTCGTTAAAGACTCTACAGCTGGTCCAGAATGCCGCTGCTCGGGTGCTGACTAAAACCAGGAAAAGAGACCATATTACTCCAGTATTGGCTTCTCTGCATTGGCTCCCTGTAAAATTTAGAGTGGATTTTAAAATCCTTCTCCTCACATATAAGGCTCTGCATGGTCTGGCACCATCATATCTTAATGAATTGATAACTCCTTATCAATCCGACTAGAGCGCTGCGCTCCCAAAATGCAGGCTTACTTGTAGTTCCCAGGGTTTCCAGAAGTAGTCTAGGGGGCAGAGCCTTCAGCTATCAGGCCCCTGTTCTCTGGAACCAGCTCCCAGTCTGGGTCCGAGAGGCAGACACAGTGTCAGTGTTTAAGAATAGACTTAAAACCTTCCTTTTTGATAAAGCTTATAGTTAGGGTGGGCACAGGCTCGCCCTTAGTTATGCTGCTATAGGTTTAGACTGCCGGGGGGCTCCCATGATGCATCGGGCACCTCTCCCTCTTCCTCTGCTTCCTTTACTCATATTATGGTAGTAGTGCAAACTGGAGTCACTTTTAGAAAAACTGGTTAAAGTGGCTAAACTGGTTAAAGTAGTTAAATTGGCTAAAGTGTCAAAAGCAGTTAATGTGAATACTCTTATGTCCTGTAAAGTGCATGTTACTGCCGGAGCCCCGGTCCTCTTTGTTCTCTCCAGTCTTGCAGGTTCCTCACTGATTCTGGTTGTGGTCCATCTGTCTGAGGTTCACTGGCCTGGTGGGGACATGATCTGTGTCTGTGTGCTGTGGAGAGAAGGTCGAGTGGCCCAGAGCTCCATATGAGGACATCTAGAGATGCACCTGGACTCACAGACTCATTTCCATTACCTGTGATACCTTCACACTCTGGTTCGAGGGTCTAAGGACAGAGGGTGTCACAACTGTGCAGATTGTAAAGCCCTCCGAGGCAAACAATGTTTGTGATTTTGGGCTCTAAATAAATAAATTTGAAATTTTGATTTGATTAATAAGTGATTTATAAACATGAGTGCTTAATTTACACCATAAGTGATAAGTTGCAGTGTATTGTGTTGACAAAAGCTTAATTAGTCGATTCGTTGTTCATGCTATATGTGAGTCACAGTACAGCCTTGTTACAGTCAAAAGTCATCGCAGAGGTCTGCAGAGCTGTGCACACACTCAGCAGGGAGCGACGTCACAGCCCGGGGATCACGTGACCAGTCAGCTGGTCTTCAGCACATCCGCCTGACCCGCCAGTGTTTACAAACCTGCAGCTCGGTCCGACACGGCAGAATGAGGAGTCCTGCGTGAGTCCGAACAGGTACCTGAACCTCACCGAGTTTATGAACGACTCCGCCGCTCACACTTGCGTTAACCCACCTGTGTGTGTCTGTCAGAGAGTGTGTGTGTGTGAGACAGGGAGCTGGTCTCGTGCGTTGCAGCAGCAGCTGTGTGTCGGAAGTGAGGACGGGCCCGTGCGTCCGCTCGGGCTAACAGCCGGGCTAACCTGACTTTATCTCACCTTAACATCACCTGTACTCACACTCATTCAACGCTGACCGCTCCTGTGTGTCACTGTAGGATTATTAAGGTAGTTTAGCCTCCTTTTAGCATCGTTAGCCTACACACACACACACACACACACACACACACACACAGAGGAGACGGCTAGTTTCTGCCTGCGCCGATAATCCCGCTGCCTGAGCTGCACCAAAGACAGGACACTGCGTGCTGTTTGCGTCAAATTATAGACACATTGTAAGTGCTGGTTGTGAGTTTTACGGTGTCAAAACTGCAGATATTCCTCTTTGTGGCAGTTTTGCTGGACTGCCTTCAGCCTCTTTCTCTTTCCTGGCTGCCCCCCCTCTCCCTAACCACCAACACCACCCTGCCTGGCGGTGATGGGCTCAGGGCAGTGCAGAGGTTTGGTTACAGCTGACCCTGCCTGCCTGCACGCTTTAATGCGGTTTCACACACACCTCTCCACACTCCCAAGAACCAGGTCAGTACAAATATGTGTGCAGGATTACACAGAGAGAGAGAGAGGGAGGGGGAAAAGTATGAAGCAAAAATCAAGAGCTGTGTTGTTGAGGCTTTTCAGCTGCAGAAAGGAGCTGACACCAACCTGCCTGCTGTGTTTGGAGACAGTAAACATGTCTGCATTGGCGGGTTTAGTGAACTTCACACCGTGTCCCTTTGTGTTTTAAAAGCTTCTTCCTCGTTCTTCTTGCACTGTGGGTCTTCCCCTCATGCAAAGCTTTTTGGGTTGTGAAAATAAAACGGTGTGAACTTGTGACTGCTCAGCACTAGTTACATAAGTCAGTGAGCAACTATTTTCTTGTTCGTTTTAAAGTTTTTAGACCCCCAAAGAGGTCAGATCATGCTGCAATCAAAGAATAAAGATCAGCGTAAAGTCTGTATAACAAGGAAAACAACTATATGTTAATTATAGTAATATATCTTGCAGCAGAAAGATTCTTTCATCATCTCACAGCCCCCTAGATTTGTCATGTGACTCCTCATTGGGGCACTCGACCCTCCAGGTTAGGTTGCTGTAGTTTTTGTACACTGACGGACATCTGTCAGCTTCCATCTCTGGTTGTGTATTTGGCATTTAGACCCACCTGGACCCAGCAAAGTTTGCGGTGTTTTGCTGAGGTTAAGGTCCCAAGAGTGTTCTCTGCCGGATCATGTGACTGTGAGGGCTCCTGGGCTCTTGCTGTGTGCTGAAGTAGAGGCATGTGAGTTTGTTTAGCTTTTTTCACTTTGACTAAACTGCAATCTGCTGCCCAGACTGTAGCTGCCAGTGAAGTGAATCCTTTTTGAATATTCATCCTCTAAAGAGCCTGTTTGCTGTTTTTTTTCTCTGAATATATCAGACTGCTCTCACACAGAGCCAAAATAAAGACCAGAGGACAAATTTAGGTTGATAACTAATGTTGTTACCAAGTACTTGAAGAACTTATATGAGATATGATGGAAATCATTTTTACAGCTGAAAGCACGGCTGCAGCCTGCTCACTTAAGAGCAGCCGCAGCTGTAATTCAGTCAGAAGAGTCTAAATGGAAATTCTGCAGGCACTTTCACAAAACATTTAATACAGTTAAATCTGGTTTTAGTTTCAGAATAGATTTAGCCTTTGTGCCTTTAGGCCAATGAGCTTGGAGCAGGCTGAAGTTTCATGACAGCTAAACTCAAGCGTGGGATCTTTAGCATGTGGTCGTCCAACGCAAATGAAACCTGCCACTGCATTTTGAAGAACTGAAATGAAATTGAGTTTGTCAACTTGGCCGCTGCGTTGAGGTGACATGCGCCCCCTCCCCCCACAACTTCACCCCCTTCAGCTGATCCATGGCATTGAAAGATTCTCGTCAGAAGAACGTGATGCTGGCCGGCTTTGATAGAGTGGGAAAACAAGGAGGCGGCTTAAATGCGGTGACAGTTGTGGTCCCTTTCGAACTGAGTGTGTGCGTGTGTGTGTGTGAAAGTGGAGGGAAGTGGCATGTGAAAGGCTTTGTTGAACACACGGAGGATTATTAAAGGAAGAGTTTCAGAGCGAGGCTGTCTGACTTGACTTTGGTGTGCTTCCAGCAAGCTTTAAACAATTCAAGACATCAGCATTCCTCCTCTGAAATAATGCTTGAGGTGATAACTTTGGAAAAGAAAATAGTTGAGAACTCTTAATGCATGTAACAAGATAACGTAATGGCCACTGTTTGCCTTTCGCTTCTCAGGCTGCTGTTGTGAATCCCAGGAACAGATCTCCTACCTCAGAACAGATGGACGCGGTGTTATTTGTCTGTTGATTTATTTATGCATTTCATTATGTATTGATTTGATTATTTCATGAAAGATTCGTGTTCTGAATTATTGAGGTGTCTCCAGGTGCTGCGGATTAAATTATGCAGAAGCTAATTTACCTTGATTATCATGTAGTAAAGTTAGGATGCCGTTTAAGGTTCAACTCTGGGAAGAGGCAATGAAGTCCAAGAGGACACTCGCTTCAGCGGGACTGTGCTATAACGGCGAGGCCTCGAGACGTTTACCGGCTTAGCCTTTCATTCACTCACAAAGGCTTACACACACAGACACAAACACAAGACCTGGAGCACGAGCAGCAGTGAGAGATCTGTGTTGGCTGATTTAGAAAGTTTAGAATGACTTTTATTTTTGGAAAGACCTGACAAAGTGCTGAATGTCTTTGCAGGCCTGTAGGGAAATGCGCTCCTCAAAATATCTTTTGACACACACCGTGCAATGCAAATTTTAGTCAGATAGTGATGATGTGAGTTAATACTCTGTTCTGAGGTGACTACTGTTATATTTGTGGTTGCTCAGGAGAGTTTGATAAATCTTTCATGCCAATCTTTTGAAGTGAGACAAAGAAAACAGTCTATTATTGGAGATACCTATTCACAACACTTCTCTGTCTTTCCCCATAGTTGTGGATTAGTTACGATTATTTAATGGGACAATATCCTTTTTATGAAGGAAGGGAGAAAAAAACCCTCAGACTTAAGGAGAGCATTAGTCTTTGAGGAGAACAGATGTTTCCTAAGAAAACAGGCACATACATTATGCATATAAAATTATTTCTATTTTGATGGCGCGTGCAGCTGATTTATCGAGTGGTGTTCCACTCACATGGCTAATAGGTTTAAGAGACGCCTTTTGTTGTGTTATTTCCACAATTAATAAAGCGAAAGGAAACATAATGCTCTGTGGAAGCGTGCTATTCCAAAGGCCTGTGTATTAGGCTAGCCATATTCATAAACATGGAATAATCCCAAGCCGGATAAAGAGTGCAGGCAGAATTGTGTAACCCAGATTGTGACGTCTCGCAGAGAGAGTCAAACTTTTCTCATGGCTGTGATTGTTGGCAGAGTGGTGTTGGCTCAGGGTCTACCTGGTGAGGATTTTAATTGTACGGTTTTTTGGAATGATTTATGGTGTTTTTTTTCAAGTATTCATATTTGAATAAAACATTCAAGCTATTTCAATATTGATTATATTATCTATTTTCAAATAAATCCTGTTCTGTCTGCTTTGTCTTTGCCTGCTGCTCTACTTGACAACACAAAAGAAAGTTATTCAAGACTGTCACATTGACCTCACATGATGTACCGCATATAATACCGATAAAAATCTTAAGGCCTGCAGCAGTTGTTTACATTATCAACTAATCCACCTGTTTTTTCATTGATAAATAGTTTTATACTGACAAATTTCTATAATGTATTATTATAATATCCTGGAGCTCATGGTGAGATCTCAATATATCTTTATATCATCAAATCAGAGAGGCAAAGCCAGATAATTTTTTGCATGGTTTGCACTTTATTTCTAAAGTTATAAAATTGCTGTGTTTTGAACTTAGGTACGTAAATGTATGCATGTATGTATGTAATTTGATAAATTTAGTTTATTATCCAGCCCTACAAAGAAATTGAAAGAAACTGCAACAAACGATTATTTAATTATTAAGGAAACTGTTGATTATGTTATTTATTAATAGAGTTTAAGATGATGTTTATGTATCTGCCTGACTGCCAAAACCCCAAAGATATGTAGTTTACTGTTATAAAAGCATCAACTAGCAACATTTTAGATGTTGTAAAAACAAAGGTTTTGTGCTTTTGCTTGAGAAATGACACAGATAATCAGTTATGAATATAGTTGGTGATACATTTTCTGTTGATTGACGAATGCACTGGTTGTTGCAGCTCCATAGGTATTAATATAAAAAATAGTCAAATTTTACAATATCATGAAATATCTGTATTTGTCTGATTTTTGTGATGTTTAAACACCATCCTAAGCTGTGTATAGACAAATATTAGTCAAGGCTAATATACAACTTCACACCACTTTCCTCTGTAGAAAATAATCTGATTACATTTTAAAGCTCTGTGCTGCACACATTTTCATCTTATGAGCAACAACAAATTCTCTCAAAACTATAATAGTAATAACTTCAGATAGAGGGTTAATACTCTCAGTGTTATGTGAAGCCTGGTCTGTTGACATCAGAATATTTAATTAATGCGTTCATTTGCATTCTTAATGACCTCATTAGCATTACTGCCTATGTTTAATATATCACAGGGAGCATGGCAGGGCATCAGGCAGCTCAAGTGCTTCTTGTTAATTTAAGACATTCTTCACTGACTGCAATCAGCGTCACTGTTTTATTTCATGCAGCAAACTTGTGTAAAATTCACATGGTGTAAACGGCAACTTGTGTTCGTGATCATCACAGTACAGAAGAACCACAAAGATACCCGCTATAATTCACTGATAACTATGAACATTTTTTCCATGTCTGTCATTATATATCCTGATTTGATCTTCATAACTATGGTATATAGCGAGCTAGGTGTCAAAGCTTTATACAAATGTTATTCTAAACTGTAAGGTGGTGAGCTTGCATTCTCCTGAGTTTAGAGCCACATTGTGCTTAAAGGCACCTCAGGTCACATATTAGATGTCCGTTGGACAGTTAGTACATTTCTGCTGCCTGTTTTCTTCATTTCATTTTTATTACAAACACACATCTTTCTTTGACCCTCTTTTTTGGCCCCTGTAAAAACCATGTTCTTCATTTCCCTTTGTGCTGAAGGGTGTTAAGTTTCATTATTGCTCTTACTTCTTCTTGCAGAGACGTCTTTTTCTTCTGCGTCTTGGCTGAGGAGAATTGCAGCGCTGTGACAGTAAGTCCTGAGTCTTAACAGTTCATGTGTGTTTTAATGCTGGTAGCAGAGTCAGTTTAGGGTCACTTTAGTCATTGCAGTAGATTAGTAGGTTTTGCAAGCAACCCTCCATGAAGAGGTCAGGGTCAGAGAGAGAATAATACCCTGCCTGTCAGCACAAGCTCTGGTCGAAGGTCAGTCTGCCTATCAGTAGATGTTTATCAGTTTGAATGGAAGCCATTGTTTTTTTTATCATCCAGTGTTTTTGACTGTTTGCTGAGTTCAAAAGTCATGCACAACATGACTCAAGCTACCCAAAGTTTGGTTTGTAGTTTGGGATTTCTCCTTTTTCTTCCTTCTCCTTTTACTTTCTCCAGGTCCGGCTGGGCCGCGGTCATGCAGCACCCCAATTTCGAGACCCGCCACCCGCTCCAGACAGACGAGCAGCAGGAGACAGGCTTTGACCCGCTCCATAATTTCAACAAGAACCGTAGCAGTACGTCAGCTCTCACAGTTCACCAGACTGGGATCAAATACAACCTCTGGCAAAGACATTTAATACCCTCTGTTGAGTTGTTTTTTTTTTTTTTTTTTTTTTTTTTTTTTTTTACATTTTAAAGAACCAGTCTCCGGGTATTTTGTTATATGACTTCATAAAAGCACCCCTATCAGTAGACCTCTTCACAGATTTATATCAGAGCATTACACTTACACTCAGTGATGGATGCCCCAACAGAGGCTCTGACCACTAGACGAGAAATGAAGCACAAGAGAGAGTGACTTGAAGTTGTAGATAGGAAGAGATAATAAAAAAAGAAATTTGGAGCCCAGTGTGAAGTGTGAGTCACAGACGTGGCTGGCGACGCCTCCGGGCTGAGGGTGTTTTTGTGTTTTTATGTTTATGCGTGAGAGAGAGAGAGAGAGGGAAAACGTTGGGGGCTGGCATGTTGTGGAACTGATGAATATTCATGCTGAGTGTCCCTGTGGAATGATCTACTCCTGTAACTAATGTTGATAGACAGCTCTCCAACTTGAGTGCATGTTCACCTGCAGGCCAAATTAGACTTATTACCACCAATAAAGATGAAGAGGAGCGCTGTGCTCTACTCGCTGTCGTCACTTTCCCTCCTTCTGGCCCTTTTTTGTTTGTTTTTTGCTCCACCACATGGCTTGAAAAAGAAGCCTCCAAAATAACTGCTGGGTCATTTGGAAGCAGTAAATAGGCCAGTTCCTTATTATGGTAGTTGTCAAAGGTTATGTTTTTGTTTATGATTCCGTGTTCACAAGCTTTAAAATGATTGATTTCTTGCTTCACTCCTTACCACTGGCTGTTTTCATCTCCCCCTTGTGGTTGTGTCCGTGTCTGTTTTAACAGGAGGATCTCTTGACAGCAGCACTTACTCACAGTCTCAGTCAACCTTCCTCTCATACAGGTGAGTGTTTCCAGTGTTTTCGTGTGTGGGTGTACCATAAACTCTTGGCCCAGCTCGCTGCTCCAGCCTCCTGGTTTACTGCTGGGTGACACATTAGATGGAGTACTGTGCCCAATTTGGGTTGAGGAGCTCATAAATCTCCTCGTCCTCTGCTTCCCCTCCCCATGCATAGGAAAGAATGGGACGACTTGTTCCTCAACAGTAATTACCTGGCCCGGATCCGGCAGGCAGGCATCAGCGGTCGACTGAGGAGCAGCCGCTTTCGGAGCGTATGCTGGAAGGTAACTGCCAAATGGATCAGATTTGATTAAAGTGGCTTTGGCTATTTCCCTGCCTGGCAGCCTTCTGCCACAGTCTTTGGTGCAAACAGAGAGTTTAGTTTTGAAAGTGTCAATTTTCTTAACATTTGTGACTTCTAAGAAGGGGATTCTTCCTGGGGGTAGCGTGCACTAACCTGTGATCTGGATGTCTGCAGTTGTACCTGGAGGCTCTTCCAGAAGACAAGGGCCAATGGATCAATAAGACCAAGGAGCTCCGGGCCCAGTATGAGAAGATCAAAGAGACGGTGAGAGCGCAGAAATTTAAAAGAACTAGAGCGTCCACATTGTCATGCTTTCCCAGCAGTGCAGCACTTTGGGAACAAACCGGTCCCTGATGTGGCTGTTATTGACATCAATTTTTTTTTTCTCTCAGCACATCACTAACCCTCGCAAGGCTGCAGGCCAGCAGGACCTGGTGGTCAACAACCCACTGTCCCAGGATGAGGGGGTGAGAGTGTGTGTGTGTGTGTGTGTGTGTGTGTGTGTGTGTGTGTGTGTGTCCTCTTTTTTTTCTTTTTTTTTTGTTTTGCATTTGCATGTAAAATTTGACCCTGATACTTTCCTTCCAAAATGTTGTGTTGCAATAATTATGGACTGTTTCCATGATTCATTACTGTGTATTCATTAACGGATATTGTAGTAAAAGCCATTGAGTTGATGTTGTATTAGGCAGTTAATAAAGTGTTTAAAAAAAATCAAAAGCTAACTTTTTTTTAACATTTAAATTTCATCTCACAGATAATTAATCTGCTGGAAAATGGAAATCAACAGCTGTTTATGAACTCAACTGTCTAAATGCAAATAACTGTCTTGTAACTGTAAATAGCTTCTAATTATAGCTATTTTTTATAGCTATAGAGGCATAGCTCTTTTTAGGAAAGGAAGTTGTGAGAAAATAAGAAACTTAAGTGTTAGTGGGTAGTTTCAGATTTCTTGATGGACATAAGGCCACTTAATTCCACCAGAGTGGCTGGTCACCTCTGTAATCAGCATATCATTTATTAATCAGCAAAGGAAAAGAAGAGCAAAATGGAGCTGGCTTTAGTGATTGCCTTGAAAAACTGCAGAAACAGCTTTTTAAAAGTCTGTTACTGAAAAGAAGTTTGATCTCTCTATCTTCCACTAATGAATTTTCACAGGATGGTCACTATTTCTAATTTTTGCAGTGTCACCGCAGCTCCTCTAGTCCTGCAGGTTTCTGAGCAATGTTTGTATGCCTTCTTCTTATTTATTGCTCTCTTTTCCAGAGCCTGTGGAACAAGTTCTTCCAAGACAAAGAGCTGAAGGGGATGATCAAACAGGACGTGTTGAGAACGTAAGTATCACTGTTTCTGTTTATTTTTGGTATTAAGTTTTGAAACCTCTACAGTGTTGACATGAAGTAAATCCTTCCTTTCTTTCTCCCTGTCTACTTGCGTAAGGTTCCCTGAGATTCGTTACTTTCAGGACGACGATGTGAGGTCCAAGCTGACGGACATTCTCTTCTGTTACGGCAGAGAAAACGAACAGTTACTGTATAAACAGGTACGATTGACGCATTGTCCCAACAGCTCATTCACATAGCTTAAATTCACAGGCAAACAAAAGTCAGACATCTTTGATTTTTATTAAATGTCCTTGAAAATGGCTCCTTTGATATCTCTGATAGAGTTTTCTGATTGAGCCGTAGTGAAGATAATCAAGTTCATATGTGTGTGTGTGCATGCATGGTTTTGTGTGTTTTGTCTGCCCAGTGAGCGCAGACAAAAGAACAAAATACCTTTGTAACCTAATCATTATCAGTGTCTGTAACAGGTGCCAGCGCCTGAATAGGCGGCCAGTACAGCATCCTTTTTTGCAAACTGGAAGTGACACGCGGCCGGGCGGTGGCTAACGATATCTAAATTAAACCTGTCATCACAGATTAGAAACCTCGTGCATCACTATTAAAGACTGACCACAAATGAACCACAATTCCACCCTCCTCTGCCCTCTTAACGTCTTCCACTCCCTCTACCTGTCTCTTTTCCTCTGTCTGTAGGGGATGCACGAGTTGCTGGCTCCCATAGTGTTTGTGCTGCACTGTGACCATCAAGCCTTCCAGCACGCCAGCGAGACGGCCAGCCCCAGGTCAGTTCCTCATAGCTGTGAAACTGAGCCTGTCACCCTCTAGTTACTGTAAACGGCTTATTAGAACTGCTTGTGTTCTAGTTGGAGTCAGGATTTGTGCATTTATTTGGGGGAAGATCAGTGCTGAAGCTCTTTCTTTTTTCCACAGTGAGGAGATGAAGTGTCTGTTGAACCCAGAGTACCTTGAGCACGATGCCTAGTGAGTATGCTCCTAATACTAACCGAATGATAAACGTTCATATTCAGACTTTTCAATATTTTTGAAATATGTGGAATTGGTTTACTGTTTCTCTCTCACAGTATGTCCCCTCTTTGTTTTCTCATTATTTATCTCTCTCTCTGTCTCCCTTCTACACTCTCACACTTTTTTCTATAGTGCCATGTTCTCGCAGCTGATGGAGACAGCGGAGCCTTGGTTCTCTAGCTTTGAGAGGGAAGTGAGGAAGGTCAGTTTGATATGAAGAACTGCTGTAATTACAATCATATATTGTGCATTGTAACACAGTATCTGCTGATTGCCCTATAATGGCTGCATAGAAGACATGACATTATACTGGGTACGCTGATGAAAGACACTTTAAGATATAATCCTTAAGATTTCAATCCTGGGTGATGGCTACTTTGTCAGAAATAAAACGGAAGAGCAGCTCATGTATCAGTTTACATTTCAGCCGAACAAAGTCTTGTTGTTTTAAATAAACAAATAGTAAGTAAAATAATTACAATTGTGATCTGATTTCATGCTGCGAATGAATGCAAGTCGACCCAACAGTAGGGCCCAGTGAAAACTTTGATACCTCGTAGACGGTTCACTGTGACTGCTGTTTTATGCTACATTATGTAGAAATATGTTGTTTTGTAGATGCATTTTACTTACTTAGATGGGCAATGTGAATCCGGCAGGTGGACTATAACAATATAAACTAATGTATAATGAAATAAGCACAGAATGTAAATACATTATCTGTTAATCAAACTTTATTTGAATTGCGTCTTTCACGCGTATGTGAAACGTAAATACAGATAAATAAATAAAATAAAGTAAATAAAATTGAAGAGTAATTAAAAAGGAGTTTTAATGGCTGAAAAATGCAGACCATAAATAAAATTAAAAATGGGGTTTGATTTTCTAAAAATCTTAAGGATTACAACTACAAATAGCAGAGCTTAAAATAAACTTTAAACTTTCAAACTTTTTAGTTTTCTTTTACACTTCCTAGTTGGATGTTGATAATATGCTGCTGATGATAAGATGCTGCTGATGATAGGCTAATTACCTCATGATCCACTGCTCCAGGGCAAGGAAGAGATGCTTAACAGCATCCCGTTCGCTCGGCCCCAGGACTCAGGGCCATCTGTTGCCATAGTGACCAAAGTAAACCGCATCCAGGACCAGCTGGTGAAGAAGCACGACGTCGAACTGCACATGCATCTCAACCGGCTGGAGATCGCCCCTCAAATCTACGGCATGTCAGTATTTATACCTTTTAGTTCAACGTGTCTGAAACTTCTATTGACCCTCAGCTGTGCACAAATATGTACTCTGCGTCTTTGTCTTTCTGTCCTGCAGTCGGTGGGTACGTCTGCTGTTTGGCCGTGAGTTTCCGCTTCAGGACCTGCTGGTGGTGTGGGACGCCCTGTTTGCTGACAGCATCACTCTGGACCTGGTGGACTACGTCTTTGTGGCCATGCTTCTCTACATCCGAGACGCTCGTACGCTCCATTTGTTTCTGAAATAATCCAATAGCGCCATGTGTTGTCTTTGTAGCATGTAATTTTATAAGAAACACTTAAGTGGAAGAATGTGATTTACTCCACTTCATTTAATCAGATGGAGTCATATTGCTTTAAATAGAATACAGTAGATATTTGCTTCCATACTTACAGGAAGGATGGGGGGTTTAGGCACTAATGTCAGCAAACATCATCCCTGCTTAAGTATCTTTTAGTAATATATCAAATTCTTACTGGTGTGTAGCAGATACAAGGGAAAAAAATGCACACATATACAGCATTCAAAAAATGCTTAGCACAGTTTTCACTGTCAAGTTCATGTCTAAGCTCATTGAAAGGAAAACCTAAATACATATACTGAACACAAAAGGCAATATTGTATATCGCTGGCTCTGGAGCGTTGTTACATCAGATTGCCCTTGGAACAAAGAGGAAGCTGTTCATCAGAAAGATGGTTTTCTGAAGGGTACTTTGAGGGTACACCAGTAGAATAAATGCAAGGATTGATGGACACACTTAGCGAAAATCATTTTTGACACACTTGATTGTGTGGGATGCAGCTGCAGGTCGCTTGGCACCTCCTTTACTTACTTAAGTTTAATGCTGTGAATGAGTTGCACTAAACCTTTTTTTCCTTATTTCATTTGAAACTATTTGTGAGGGCACATATTGTCAGACTACATTTTTTAAACTAACCAAGAGAGCTAATTTTGAGGTTTGTCACAGTTTGACCCATGTAAATGTAACCAGTACAAATGTAATGTTATGCTGCTTTTGTTGTTCTGTCTCTTTCAGTCATTGCTAGTAACTTCCAGACCTGCCTGGGACTTCTAATGCACTACCCTCCATTAGGAGACATCAACTCTCTGCTGCAAAAAGCTCTTTTCCTCAGAGATCCCAAAGTAAGAAAACAAACACATTGGCTTAATTCATTTAAAAGTATTATACATGTGGATTTGATTTCAAAATCAACAACTACTGGATTTAGTTTAGTGGTAATGCTTGTGTGACTCTTCATTTTCCCAGAAAGTCCCTTGTAGCAAATTAAGCACTTTAATTATGCTTGACTGGTCACAAGTTAAAATGGAGAAGAGAAAGGGAGAAACGCTACACATAAAATGAAAATGATGTTTTACTGGTGCTTTGTGTTTTGGCTGAACGTGCCTACTGTTAAGTACTTCTACTAGAGATCATACTGTGCTAAGAGCAGACGCAGAGGAAGATTTGCAGAAGTGAAACTCAAAACAAGGGCTGAAATCCTCGAACAACGGTCATGTAGTGTAAAACTCTGATTGCACAGTGAAAAAAATGTTAAGGTTAAATAAATATGCAAAGTTAAAAATAGCAGTAAATGTTTCAGTTCCTCACACTTGAGTAGTTATGTATTAGTGGTTGTGAGGCACTTACAGTAAATACATGAAGCACAGGTGCAGTCAGTGAACCAGTTAATAAGAAAGAAGAAGTTGCACAGATATATCATATATTATTTACATATAACTATAAGGGCTCTATACACTGTTTATAACATGTGAATAAATAATTTTATATGTTGTTTAAAAACCCACAACATTTAAATAATGTTAGAAGTCACGGTCTACTATTAGACTATTTTACCCAGAACGCCTCACTAATAGGAAGCACACCGTGACCAGAAAATGAGAAGTATCAGATTCTGAAACTTTCACATCACAGCTTACTAGGAAAACACAGCAAACTAAAACCTTGTCCTCCCAAGTTTGTGTTCATCTGTTTAGCCTCAGTTGTTGTACAGTCCTCAAAAAAAATCTGTTAATTTTCACTCTTGTTGAAGAGGTTGTCTATCGGCATTTGTATGCGCCCTGATTACTGCCACAAATACCAACCTTCATTTGTGCAAATAATAAGGCTGGTACAAAGGATGGCTTGCTTTATGTACTGTAGAGATAGATGAGATTTTTCATTTTAATTTCAGCTAGATGACAATTTTTTTTCCTAATAATGTCATGAATTGTTACTGAGTAAAACCTTTAAATAGCCCAGAGTTAAAAGGGAAGATGACTCTAAGTCTGTACATGAAAAGACTTTAGTTCCTAAAAATGCCATTGCTTAATTATAGAAGCTGCTTCCTATTACAATGATGTAATTGTTTTTTGTAAGACTGTTGTGACTACAACACAGCAAAATTGAAAACAAGACACCTTGAGAACTTCTGCTACCTCAGACTGAAAATATGCTAAATTGCTAAGTGCAAAAATATGTATTCAGGATTGCCATATCTTGCAGCCTTCAGCAACACAGTTGTTTCATTCGCTCCCAGCCACACAGACTTAATCAGAGGCCTTGTTTTCTGTCACACTCTCTTACTTCACCGCTGTAACATTTTATATGAAAACTATCCATTGACGTGTGTTTGTTAAATCCAACGGTTTTTTGACCGTAGCCAACACCTCGCTGTCCCGGTACAAACTATCTTCTGTTCCTCCTACAAATTCACTGACCCATACACTCAAATACAACAACTCGCGCGCCCCTGACCACTACTATCCTGGGATGGGAAATTCAGGAAGGTGCTGATCCGACGCGACAATGTTTCCCCCAGGTGAACGACTGTGTCATGCTATGTCCACATCACAGTTACACCTGCAGGGGCTGAGGATGGGGAGGGTTGTTGAGACTCGTTGTCATATGCACTGACTCAGAAACGTCATGGCACGCGTATTTGCTTATTTATGTGGTCATGCGTACACAATGAGCCGTCTTATGTTTATCACACACACCACTGCCATTATTTCTGCCGTTTAAATTTGCCAACATAAATTGTTCATTCCCTCCCTTTTTATAGAACAATCCCCGACCTGTCAACTACCAGTTCCAGCAGAACCTGGATTATTACAAAACAAGGGGAGCTGACCTGATGAACAAGACACGGTAAAACACACGCACACAGCTATTCTCCTCTCCAAAGTCAGTGTGTCCTTTTTAAATTGCCAACTTTCGGTGTTAAACACTCATCCCCATTTAACACGGCAGTAAAAAGTTTATAGTTTCAACCTTCATGGAGAGCAAAGATTGAGTTGAGTTTTCAGCAGTTATGGTGTCTTTGAATAATCATCTATTTTCACATTGAAAAAATGTTCACTACAGGCCAAACATTTGGAAGTAACTTCAAGTTTCTGTTCACAATGCCTTTCTTAAAAACCAGCATGAGTTATATGTATTTTGGGATGTATTTACTGCATGATCAGACTTTGCTTTCATTGATATGCACCATTTTCCTCAGTTTACCTTTAGGTATACATTGATGTTCACCAGACCATTGCTGAATAAATGTCAACAAAAAAAAAAAGAAGGGCTTAGTTTTAGGGTCGAGAAGATTTGCAAGAGTCACAACTTCAGTGCAAAAGTTAAAAAAACAAATCACAGTTTGCATTATTCACTTTAACTCTTTGGCTTTTGAGAGTCTGCATACAAAAATCCCAATAAATCTCAACTGTGTTCAAATCTCTGACAAACTACCAGCAGAAATGGCTAGAAAGAAGCAACTGAGTAAAGAAACAAGAGTACAGATTTGTACATTGAGGAAAGAAGGATACACTGAAAGAGAAATTGCAAAATGCCTAATGGTGGAGTTCACTACACTCTGAGGAGACTAGAAGAAACTTAAAGTTATGATGATAGAAAAGGGCCTGGAAGAAAGAGGTTTCCTACAAAAGCAGAGGATAAACATATTATTGTCACCAGTAAGAGAGATCAGCGAAAAACAGCACCACAAATAAGGGAGGAAATTAACATGACAAGGTCAAAACCCATATCTCTGACAACTGTGAAAAGACGTTTGAGATGTATTTACTGCATGATCAGACTTTGCTTTGTTTTCATTGATATGCACCATTTTCCTCAGTCTGGTCTGAAGGGGTGTGTATCTGCAAAAAAACACTACTTTGTCCACAGAACAAGACAAAGAGTGGGCAAAAGCTCACAAAAATTGGACCTATGATGACTAGAAAAGTTCTCTGGACTGACAAAAGCAAGTTTGAAGTATTTGGTTGAAAACGCAGAGTCTATGTCTGCAGACAAACTGGTGAACGTCTTAAAGCACCATGTGTAACACCCACAATAAAGCAAGGAGGTGGTAGTGCCATGCTATGGGGATGTTTTGCAGGTGGTAGAGTAGGAGATTTGATTGAAGTAAAGGGTATCATGAAGAAGGAACAGTACCACTCCATTCTCCAGCATCATGCAGTTCCATCTGGACTAAGACTTGTGGAGTCGAAAGTTTGTTTTGCAGCTAGATAATGACCCTAATGCATTCTGCCAAGCTCTGTCTGGGTTACCTAGACAAAAAAGAAGAGGAAGGTGTTCTTCAAAAGATGGTTTGGCCCCCTCAGTCTCCAGACCTCTCTCCAATTGAGCTTGTGTGGGTTGAATTGGATCGATCAGTCAGAAAAGGCGCATCCCACAAATCAGCAGTCTCTTATTGATGAACTTAAGAAAGCTTGGAATGCAATTCCTGGCACATACCTTAAAAAACTTGTGGAACGAATGCCTCGTATATGCCATGCTGTTGTTAAAGCCAGAGGAGGTTACTTTGAAGAAAGCAAAGTCTAAGCAAGAAAAACTCAAATACCTGATAATTATAGTAAAAATGTCTTCTGATAAGTTACTCTTTATATAATAATCATGTTTATTTTGTTGCAATTTTCGATACCATGTTTGCTTTTTGTTTGTCATCTAAGATCGATTTTCTGACAGCAGAGCTCAAGAATCCTATACTTCAATAGAGTCATCAGATCTGAGAGTTGGCCGTCCTGAAGAGTCAATTAATGAACTATTAATTGCCTCTGCTTGTAACTTATTACAATTACATTAATTTACTCAGAGGTTCATTGTGATCTCTGCAAGTTGAGCTTCATTCTGTAAAGAAATAAAATGGAAACTGGCTGCCTGGAAGATAGGAAATAAATCTAAATATTCAATGTTTGGAATAAAGTTGACAGTAACAAGTATAATTTAGAGATAAAGGTGAAAACAAAGAAACACCACGTTCTGTAATTCTGTAGGTATTTGTTGTTCCTTATTAGCCTCAATGCACTTTTGTCTCTCTAGCTCTGGTTCCAGTACAAAAGCCGCCCCCCTCAACATCAACAAGGTCTCCAGCAGCCTGCTGAGCTTCGGCAGGAAGCTCATCGCTCCAGCCATATCGGGTGGGTCCAGCGGCGTCTCTCCAATCAACAGCGAGGTGCACTCCTCCTCTTCCTCCTCCTCGTCTACTTCCCCCGCATCGGCACCCGGGCCAGTCCTGCCTCACCCGCTGGCTGAGCCCCCATCAGGCCACGCCCCACCACAGACCCAGAGCCACACCCAGACTCAGCACTACCGCCTGCTCAAGTCAGAGAGCATGCCTGTCCACCTCAGCAAAGGTGAGCTGCAGGGCACACACGAGGGGGAAAGACCACACTTCTTACATCCACAACAAATTTGTGCATTTCTGTTGGCTGTTAATGTAACCGGTGAATCAGCTGCATGTGCAGGTTGCCTGAATATCTGTTGGTTTGTGTGGACGTAGCACCATCAGCTTTGACTCTCCTATCTGTTAGATGTAGTTTCAGGTGGAGTGTCTCAGGTCTCTCTCCCAGCCCAGACTCACACTGACACACAAGGTAACTGCTACCATGGCAACTGCTTGTGTGACATGCCCCCCCGTTTGTCCGCATCCATGTTGCATGTCTGCATGCAGAGTTTGGCATTCACTGTTCGGTCATCTGTTCCTGCTGCTTAATTAGCTGCCAGTAAGGCCCTGCAGTATTACTGTAAATGGACATTTGTGTGTGAAGCATGTAATGGTATATTATGACCAGCAGAGGGAGATCATAGCTTACCACATCAGGGAAAATTAAAACGATATCATGAACATCATGGATGTGTTGTGGCATCTGCTGTCAGTATTGCTTTGGATGTGCACTCAAAAGCTTGTCGTGTGTGTACTTTGTTTCTGAGTCACAGTGGTTTTCAGTTTCGTTATTTGTGTTGTGTTTGCATGTTTGCCTGTTTTTTAAAATGCAAAATAACATGGTTGTCTCTTGTCTCCCTTCTATGGATCCTGGAATAATAACAACTTATATACAGTTTTTTTTATTATTATTATAATCAATTCATGAATTAATAAATGTAAAAGTGATGTATTAAATTAGCATTTCAATTCATTACACACTACATTAATTAACACCATTGTACATGACTGCTGCCAACACAAAGCCACTCAGAGCTCCCGCTGCCACCCTGTGGGTTGGTCGTCATTTCATTTTTAGGTGGCACAATTTAGATTTAAGACTGATTTATAAATTAAAGTGATCACAAGCCAGACTGCAATTGTAAAAGCCGGAGACAAAAGAAAATGTGTAACGGGCAAGTAAATGGAATTACACAAAGTAAGTTTAAAACGTTGAATAACTTTAAGACATAATAAGGACCTAGTTATTAAGTAGCAAATGGAATAGCTTTTTTCTTACTTTGAATTTATAAATGCATCATTTAAATGTAATTTTTACTTGCTTTTTTGTATTTAAACATTTCTTCACCATATGTTGAAAGTCTATAATTATTCTAATAGCACATAGCAAATGTTTCATATTCACCCCTGAATTTAGATGTTACAAGAAGAACAATAAAATCTTACTATTTCAGACATTTTTTGCATCTTTTAACTTTCTTATACAGCAGGATTATGTGACATATATTATATCAGGGTCTACTTACTGACTTTTTTCAAGCTTTAAACTGCAACTTGTGATCTTTGTCAGCTGAAGCAAGTAGGTGGACCTTGAGGTCAGGAGTGGACGTCCACACTCAAGCAGTATTACACTGTCTTAAAAGTACATATGGTTTTAAGATAATCTTTTTCTGTCCCTGTCTCAGGCCATAGCTCCAGGACAGTCAGCTCCTCTCCCAGTATAGAAAGCCTCTCTGGTGGGCGGGGTCAGTCTACTGCATCCCCGCCTCTTCCCCCCTCCAGAGGGAGTGATGTCAGCACTTCATCTCCACCCCTGTCCGCCTCCAAGAAAGAGTCTTTCTTCAACATCACTCGCTCTCGCTCCCACAGCAAGACAATGGGCAAGAAGGAGACGGTGAGCTGTCCAGTGATCCTTCAGTTTTCTTAATCATCTAATGTCATTTTGTTTGTCACCTCACTGTTGTGTATGTGTGTATGTATGTATGTATGTATGTATGTATGTGTATGCGTGTGTTATATATTACGTATGTGTGTTACCAATAGGAGGAGGACCTGGAAGCCCAGGTATCATACCTGCAGGGTCAGATCAATGACCTGGAGGCCATGAGCAAATACTGTGCCAAGATGATGAACAGTCACATCTGTGAGTACACCCGCAACAAATAAACAAATGCCAAACTCAGCATCTGACACATTAATTAGTCCAAATAATAAAACTATGGAAAAGTGTTCTTTTTTTTTTCTTTTTAAAGAATAAAAGCTGATAAAATTTTAGATCCTTTTGGGATTTTTTGGGATAATTCAGCTAAGGAGAGAATAAGGGGATTTTGTGGCTGGTTGTGTTGCGCAGTGACTTATTATTACAATTATTATTTTAATTATTATTATATCTGAATAGGTAAAATCCAGGAAGTGATTCTCCAAGAACACCTTGAGAAAGAGGATGAGGTCCTGGTATCGCTGGCTGGACTCAAACAGGTGAGCATTTGTGCTGAGTGTGCATCAGTGATGTGTTTTTGTAGTTGTACTCTCTATTCACTGTCTGTTTCTGTGACACCGCTGCCTCGTGTCCTGTCAGATCAAAGACATCCTTAAGGGGGCACTGCGCTTCAACCAAAGTCAGCTGGAGGCCGAGGAGAACGAGGAGATCACCATCGCTGACGATCACTACACCTCCACAGCCGCTGCTGAGACCGCTCTGGGCTCCATCAGTCACCACGGTGACCACCTACCGCAAGGAAACAGCAGGCAGAGCCGCGACTCTGATCTGGATGGGAGCGTGAGCACTGATGAGAAAGAGGAGGAGGAGCAGGCGATGACCCCACCTGAGCAACAGGTTAATTCATCAGTCCTCTTTATGCTGCTGGAATTAAAGCTCTGCACCATCAGCACCTGCACTGGTATTAACGACAACACTCAGACGGGATTAGTGTTCCGTTGTTTGGTCTAATTGTTTGACCCCTTGATCCAAAATTCAGTATCTTCAAATCCGATCATTTTCATGCCAGCAAATTGTATCCTGCGTGCAAAAATGATTTGATGTTTTGTACCAGAATTGTATTCTTTGCAGGATTAGGTCATGTGACGCTAAATCTGCCCCATTAGGAATGAATCAAACCCAAAAGGATGCAGCATAATACAGCAACAGTATAATGAAAATACTTAACCACATGGTTCCTGGAATCTGAGGTTTGTTGCATTTGAATACATTGAGCTTTAGGGCCAAACAAAGACAAACAGATAGTAGTTATACAGCCTTGATTCATGTACACGCACTTTCTGGTACCACTTACCCTGACTGTATTAGATAATGTAGGGTAAATAATTTAAAGTAAGAGGGTAAACGTATCCTCACCATCTCTCATGCAGGTGGCGTCTTCCCTCGGCTCCGATGGTAAGAACTGGGACGACTACATCCTTGTGTCCCAGGATGGAGACCTGCAGGCTGCTGAGGGAGGAGGAGGAACGGCTGTGGCTGAGCGCACTCCACCGGTCAGGCGAGGGCGCGGCCTTGTGCGAATGGAGCCTGAGGGCGCGGCCGGAACCTTTCACGACCCTCTGATGGCCGGCACCACCTCTGGCTCGTCTAGCCCAGACGAGGGCTCCACCCACAGCAAGGACTCTGACTTTACCATCGTCAACCCGAATGACCTGTGAATGAGCAAATCCCCCCCCTGCCCCCACCCCCCACCCCTCCTCCTCCTCCTCTCATACCGGTTTCACATCCCATTCAGAGGATGTGACTAAAAAAAACTGACTGACTGATCAGAGGGTGGAATCTCCAGCTCTTGGTGGAGCACCACCAGAGCTGCTGTTGGCTAAAAAATTGCACATGTGGACTGTGACACTTCCAGTCACCTAATACTCTGTCTCTTTCCCTGTCATCTGTGCCACTTCAGTCCTGTCTGAGCTGATGCTGTATGCTATCTCATCTCCCTCATGCCTGTCTCCTCATTATGTTGGGTCCTGTCACTCTTGATATTTAACTGTAGTGCCCTGCTCTGCGTAGAGAGGGCGCCATTGAACCTCTTACCCTGTCACTACAAGATTATTCTAAAGACTTGGACCTTAAAATGCAATTTCTTCACAGGGGGGACTCCTCCTTGGGGTTGCTGTAATGCTTGGGAGTGTGATACTCTAGTTTCTTCTGAATGTGAAGATGTGGCCATACCTCTGCCTGTGTTATGTCTGTATGTCTGTGTCCTTACAGAGGAAGCTCTCCTCTCTGATACTCAAAGGAAAGAAGGATGATGTCCTCCTGTCAGTTGCTGAGGTCAGCTTTCTCCCCCTCCTAAACCAGTGCCTCTTACCATTATTCTTCTCACAACCAAACAAAACCTGACTCTGTGATCTTATTGTTTTTGTTAGATTTTTTTTTTTAAGAAAATATTTTTAACCCATAGACCTTTAGTTTCCTGGATAAAAATTATTAAATTAAAAACTGCATCTTTTTTTTTTAAATTGATTCCAATGTGGACATTTTATTGTGGTAATTGACAGTTCTCATTTCTCACATTACAACTGAGTTGTTCTTGTGTCCTGTGGAAACCATGTAAAGCAGCGCACGCAAAGAATGTCCCTCTAGCTGCCCATTCAGCATAATTAACTCAAGACCAATAAAACTACATCGCTCTTGCTACACACTGAAGTCATTGTGTCTGTTTAGGAATACTGTCCTGACTTTTAAGACAAAGATGTAAACTTATGTGTTTGTCTAAAAATCAGTACTACTAAGGTATTGATGTTCAGGGTAGACCTTAGAAATCAAGAATCATTTTATTGTCATCATGTTTTCACATGACACGAAATTAATATTGGTGACTTCCAGCTTTAAACATAAATATAGCAAAAAATAGTAATAGTAAGTAATAGTAAAAATATGTAATATGTACACAAATATCCAAAGTCCAAAGTTGCAGCAGCAATGCACAGTAAGGGGGGTGGGTCAGTTGTTCAAGTGCAGTCAAGTGCAGGTCTCAAGTTCTTAATAGGGGGAAATGCATTGTACAGCTCTGGCTTTTTCAGTCTGGTAGTTGTTGTCTTTATGTTTCTGTACTGCTTTCCAGATGGTACAAACAGTCCATTGCCCGAGTGGGCAGGGTCAGCGGCAATATGTCGGGCCTTCTTTTGCATATGCAATAGCATGAGAAAACTCAACACGCCTATTTAGTAGCTATTCTGGAGCTTTTAATCATATCACATGGTCTTCTTCAGCATATGATGTTTGCCCACAGAATTATAGATTTCCACTTTATTTGAGTTTCGTTTTTTTTAATGGACAAGAGGTCTTTTGAATGCTCAGGGACAAGAGTCTACAGCCATGCTAGCAGCTCTTTTGGGCTGTACCTATACCATGTTCCCCATCAGAGTTAAGCATGCTAATATTTTACTAATTAGTACTAAATCCAAAGATTGAGGCTATTTGGAATGTCATTGGTTATTCAAGCATTTAGCCATCAATCAAAATATTGGATATTTTGACCCAATAGTTGCATTATAGGAAAAGTCAAACAATCATCAAAGTCAGTAGGATTCATCCATGAATGTTTGCACAAAACAAAATGGCAATCCATCCAATAATTTGTAAGATATTTTGGTCTGGACCAGCGTGGTGGTGTGGTCATTTCTACATTTCCTTGATATCAAGGTAAACTCCATCTGCTGATGAAGATTATGTGATATGATCAAATGCTCCAGAACAGCCATGAAATGTGCTTTAGTATAAGGTGCGCAATATGCAAATGATCAATTCTGTGACATTTTCTGTGATCTTTCAACCCCGAGTGAACACTGACGTCATAAATGGAAGCTGATTAGAAGCTTTGATCCACCCCACATTACAGCAACGTAGCTCTGTCTGCCTCATACACTAGATTAGTGTCCCCAGCTGTCATCTCTGCACTCTGCACAACTTGCTTCATGTGTCAGCACGAGTGAATGCACATCAAAGTAAAGCTCCTGCTGCAAAACAGTAACAGACGCTCGAGCATCAGTCATTTAAAAACTAGTTTATTTCCATCCCAACAGTGAAGGAAGGTAATCATGAACTGCAACCTTTTACAGAGCTGAAGAGGTCGAGGCTCATCTACTGCACTGAGAACGCGTATCTGGAATGTTTTCATTCAGGATCAATAACTTATGTAAAATATTCTTCACAGCAAAAGGATAGAATTACATATTAAAATACTGTACAGTGTTTTGCACACAAAGTAAGCACTTTCAACTTAACAGTATCTGTTCCCTAGAGGCAGAGTTGATCATTATGGCGGGCAGAGGTGGTTTAATTAGCACAAGGGTTTCGGGAAAATACAAAAATATAGGATACTGTATGTGACATGACAACACTTAAGAGGATGAAGTGGAGGATCTCGTGGCAAGGCAGACACATCAGGGTGACTGGATGAAAAGCAGCAATCCAGGACCTACAAACATTTCATGGATATGACATAAAGGGGGTTGCACTGGTCCAAGAGATACACTGTTAATAGACCTAAAACATTTACAGATCTCTCCTTTAAATAATAAAAAAAAAGTGTGTGTCATTTAAGCTTATCCAATCTTGATCCTTGAGTCCTTTCTTGATATTGCTGGACAATAGCTTTTATGATGTACAAGCTGCTAACAAGCTGCTAACATGTGGAGGTGGCAGCTTTTACTTTTTTTTTTTTTTTTGATGAGTAGTTTTAAAAAGGCTTTGAACATCTTTTGGCTGAGCTTTGAGTCATCCCAGACTGTGCCAGAAAAGTGACAATTTTTTTTCTCCCTCTTCAAGACACGTAAGAGGTTAATAGACACTTGTTGTATTTACAGTTTAATACAGTACAAACTGAACCTTGGCTTTAAATCTAAGTACATTCAACTCCCCAGTGCCATTTATTCTCAGTGTCCCCTCAGCAGACTTCAGCAGCTCTCGATGGTTATCTGCGACAGGTGGGTGGACGGTGGCTGCCTTTTGAAGACTTTTACATTCATCAGCTCTTCTGCTCTTCTCTCTTAAAAACACCGTACTTGCTATAGCTCTCGTTTGCCAAAGCTGCTACGATGGCAGTTCGGTCTCGCCCTCTTTCGCTTGCTTGGTTGTTTCCTATGCCGAGGGTCCTCTAGCACTCGTAGTGAGTTTGTCCTCTGGACCCCGTCGCGTTTGGGAGCGGACCCTTCTCACTCCTACGCTCTCCTTGGTGAGGTTTCCCGTCAAAGCGGCATCGTGGACCTGCTTCATGTTCTCCTGGACTTCAGCTTTGGCGTGCTTCAGCAGGTCAGCTTGACCCTGAGAGAGGGGAAAGGGGGAAATCAGCGAGGGAGGACAGGGGAGCGAGGAGAGACCGGGGGCAGAGGGTAGAAGTGGAGGGAGGAGTTTGAAAGAGAGCTAAATAAATAAATAAATAACAAAATAAATAAAAAGATGAGCAACCAGCCAGAGGCCAAAACATGCTCTAATAGTCAACCCCTAAGGCTGTTTGGGTTTTTTGGAGTAGACAAATGCGTGTTGCTGACCTTAAGGATGGTGATGTTCCAGCTGAAACTCTCCAGCGCTCGACTGACCTTGCGACCTTTCAGCCCTTCCTTGGCCGCCAGACTCTGCAGCTTTTCATGAGACTCCATGGCTAGAGTTTGAAACACACACACACACACACACACAAACAAGGTGGATTAGAGGACAAATTCAAAGGTCGACCTGTAAAGAATTAAAAGACAATGTTTGTAGCTATGTTGTCAGCGTGGCATCAACAACCCTTTATTGCCATGAAATTTAGTGCGGACCTTGATGAACCCAAGAGGAAACATTCATGTGGACCTTGATGATCTCCTAACTTGTCCTAACAGATAAAGCTACCATAGACATTTCAACACGGTGTGTGGTGAAAAGTTAGGATGAGAGTGCTCTAGTTAAAATTGACTGGGGACACAGGGAGGGGCTTTGATTTCTGTGTCTCAGCAATTGAAGCTAAGAGCACACAGATCTTGCCTCTATGAGGTATTGAAGCCCACACATCAATCACCACCACCACCACCACCACACATTACACAACAGTGAACGGTCCGGAAAGTGTGTCATTCAAACTTGCATTCCTGCCAGACATCCAACCAGCCCCAGGGCCCCTTGTTTTGTGTATACTGCGAAATAAAGGCAGAAAAAAAAAAGGATCGATCAACGTTAAGCCTCACCTGCGAAAAATAAGCTGAGGTGATTTGTGTGCTTTGCCTCTTACAGGACTTCTACTGTTATTTGTGAGTGACCAGTAAACAGACAAGTCAATATCTGTGTGTGTTTATTACCGCTGAATAATATTCTGAATGTCAAAGTACATCAAGGCCATGACCCTGGTCCAGTATTTAGCTTGGTTTTCTTTGGCTATTAAGACTATGAGATTCAATAGGAGGATCTTTTCTCTCGCCTTTATTTCTCTACAGGTGGGTTTCTGCTATTTTTGTCTGCTTTCTCAAACTGTCCCTGAGTTATGTTCACAAATTCTGACGTCACCAACTCTGACAAATGATTATCCTGCTCAGCAATACTCAGCACGAATTTGCTCTGGGAGTTTGCATCATCCACCTGCGGGCATGCACTTACTGAGGACGCTTCACATCAATGGGGTCTAATCGCCACAGTCTTTCTACGTTGCCACCCTCAGTAAATATTGTCATCCACTTCTAAGTAAATTCAGACTGGCATCCAGACTGGATCTTTACAAACCTCACAGGAAACTTAGAGAGGAAATCAAAACCATAGCCTGTGCTGTAAGCAGCAGACTTTGCAGAGAGGAAAGAGGAAACAAAGAAAGAGCTATGAGAAGTGCAAAGGAATAATGTGAAGTGGATGGAAAAGCTGAGAGAAAGATGAAGAAAGATACAGAGCGAGAGAAAGAGAGGGAGCGTCATAGAAGTCAGGCCGCCGGCTAGTTAGAGTATGTGCAACGAGTTGTGTTGTGTATCTGGCTCCCACTGACCGCCCCGGGCCACTGTCCCACTGTTACCATGGAAACCCGGAAGTGGGTTAACACGGGGCACACATCACTGTGAGCCATCAATGAGAGCCCAGACGTTAAACATGCCAAGCCGTGGACCACACGCACTCACTCTGCCTGCACACACACACACACACACACACACACTGAGACAAGAGTAAACAGATTGGATGCGAGCATAATTTACCAATTCTTTACACATAATCCCTACCTGCCACTAAAAGTATGGACACCTGCACACACATACGTTGTCCCTGCTCCACATTCACACACACCTACAGAAGTTGGCTGAATAATAACCTTTACTAGTTGCTAGGCAACTCAAAGCCTACGTGCCAATGTAGTGTGTGTGTGTGTCTATTTCCCTGTGAAACCAAGCGAAGCCGATGGAGGGAACATTATTTCCAAGCCAATACCGGGACAGTGTGCATACACAGACAAACACACAGAAACAGGGTCCTGACCCAGAGGCCAAAATAACCTTCAGGGCCAGCCAAACAGGACGTAGCAAGAAGTGCATCACTTTCACTTCCTTTCCAGTGTCTGAACCACAAGCAGTTGTGATGAGAGAGAGAAGCAACAACACACTCACACGTTTATTTATTGGCATCTCAAGTGTACTGAAGTGTGAAAACACCGCTGTACAGATCAGGGCCCATGAGGACATAAACAGCTGCTCCTCTGATGCTCCTTAGGGGTGAGTTCACCCAAAAAAATCCCATAGATCATACAGATGGGTGAAATTATGAAGAAAAAACACAACAGAATGTGTCTTCCTGAGGTGTTGGGCCAATACAAGCCCATATATCAGCTTCAGTGCTCCTTGGAATGGACTCTACATGTCTTTGAACTCCTCTGGAGGGACAAACACCATTCTTCCAAAAGATTTTCCCTTATTTGGTGTTTTGATGGTGGTGAAGAGCCCTGTCTGACACGTAAGTCCATTATCTCCTAAAGGTTAAGATTTGGTGTGTGTGAAGGTCACAACAAAGGATTCACATCATTTTCTGGTGAGGATGACTCTCTGTGCACATTTCCCCTCCTGTTTATTCTGGTTTATTTTCTAATTTGTGATTACTTTATTTGTTCAACACAGAGCACAGACACATTGATCTAACTAAAATTTACCTATGAAATGACCCTTTCAGTACATATCTTGTTCTTGGTTCATAAACATCCAATGATTGTGAACATTTGCTCATGTATCAATATAAGGAAACTAATACTGGCTGATACATCATTATCAGACTTGAAAAATAAAGTATTGACCAGGTGCTATCACATGCGTCTGGTAGTAATAATAGTATCGGTTTGATTTGCGCAGCTTCTCTCAAGTGTGAATTCATTTTTATGCTTCGTGATCACAGCAACATCCCTCTTTCCAGAAACTACTCCACAGTCTCACTTCATTGTGGACAGTTTTCACTGGAACTACTCTCAACCAAACAAAGAGTCCTAGAGTGCGTTATGTGGATTTGCCCAGAGTAATGAGGGCACTTGTGAAAAAAAGACACATGGGTGAAAAAAAATTAAAGAACAAAAAGTATTGTTTTCCAGTGCTTTAAATTCTTACCTTGCTGCAGAGACACAACTCCACCCTGGATGTGCTACACTCATTTTCAGCCCGGTGTTCAGTTACTTCAGTTACGAGTGTTTTTCATTTAAAAACATTAGTTTCTAATTTGGTTGAAGCAGCCCTTCAACACTTTCCAATACTGAAATGGATTCACTCTCTGCTCTCCCTTGGTGTTCTTGTCTTCCTCTCAGCGTTGCCTCTAGCCATCTCTCTCTGCCATTCATCTTCCCACGGCTGTCTTCTCCCTCTCCCTTTCATCACTCTGCTCTGATGTAACTCCCAGACATTCTTCTTTACCACCAGCCTTCCCATGGCTCCCTCTGAGTGACCTGCTTATGCCTTCTCGCTCACCCCCTCTTCCAAAACCGGGAGGAGGACCTCCGCCTTGGGATCACCTGATCGCCATCTTTACTCTGTGTACACAGGAAGAGCTTTGTTCACAAGATCAGGCCTCGGGCTCTGCAGCAGCTCTTTATCAGATGAACGTGCTGGCACGGGGCCGACAGCACAGGGCTAAACTATCACTCTGTCAAATCTCACTTTATTTATTAATAACACTACAAGTGGTCATGTGTAAAAGAAAAGAGCTGTGATAGTGCATAATGTGGCTGCACAGTGTCTCGGCAGCTGTTGTCCTCCGCGGCAGTCCAAACTGCAAAACGGATGAATGTGTCACACATTATTTAATCAGAAAGCGAAACTGAAAACCTAAAATAAAGTTCAGTGGAGGGTGGGATGAGTTGTCTGCCAGCAAAGTGGAGCAGTCTGCAAATTTATAAACAACATCTATCTCCGTCAAACTCTCTCTTTCTCCACAGTGGCCCCAACTGGGCCATCATCTTCCTCGCCAAATATCACTTCACTTCAGGTTTATCTCCTCCTTAATTTCCTCTTTTCTATTCAGGGCAGTATTGAAAAGCTGACAAAACTCCCATGAAACAAATAGATCCTTAAATATATGTCCCAAGAGTACTTTTTTTTTTTTTAAAACATATGACGTCAGTAACTACACCTTTTTTAGAGCCAGGGCCTAGAGAATCATAAACATAATGTGAATTAGTTTATTTTTCGCTGCAAGTCACTGGTTAACACTTCTAAATGTCAATCACAGTGTCTCCTGGGTGACAGCTGAAAAGCGAATCGGGGTTATGAAGTGGATGTAGATAAAGTCTGTGTGTGTGTGTTTGTTGGTGTGTTTGTGAGACTGTTTATTGCCACTATGACAACAGTCAGGCTGACTAATGTCAGATGACCCAAGGGGCCCGGCTGAAGTAAACAAACCTCTGCCAAAGATCGCAGAAATGATATTTGCAGGTCGGATATGACGCCCTTCGCTTAATAGACTGAAGGGTGATCGATGGCAGGAGCTGCGCGAATTTAAACCCCTTCCATCCAAAACATACAGATGAACTGGGCCAGTTAAAGACTCATAAAAGACCGTCAGGCATTAGGAAGATGGCGGGAGAGGAAAAGGAAAGGAAAGGGATACAGGGAGAGGAGAGAAAAGAGCATGATTAGAGGGGAAAAAGAGATACTAGTAGAGCAGGAGGGAAAAGGTAAACAAATAAAATCAGAAAGGAAGCAGTAATGGCAGGGAAGGAAACGAACCAAAAGAAAAGAGAGATGATACAAAAAGAGGAGAGGAGGGAGCACAAGAGCAGAGAAAAGGGAGACAAAAGATAATATAAGAAAGGGAAAGGCATTGAAAGAGGAGAGGAGGGGGGAAGAAAGGAACAGAAAGGAAAGGAGACAAAAGATGATACAAGGAGAGGAGACGACAGATGAGGACAGGAGAGAGCATGAGAGAAAGGAAAAGGAAAGAGGATACAAGGAGAGAAGGGGAGTTAAGTTAATGACAAAAGCAGCCACTGCAGTGTGGATAACAGCACTGCTGAAGAGGCTGTGTGGGAGTTTACATGAGTGGACTAGGAACATGGGCATAGCCTGCTTTCTACACACACATCACGCACATGCACATGCTCCACATAGCAGCAACTCATACACACATGCACACCAACACACACACACACACACACGCCTACACACCCGTTGTCTGTATGTACAGGATCCTGTCGTGGATCCCATCGGAGAACTCGATCACTGCTCGGCTCGCCTGGACCATCTGCAAACATAAAAACATCTATTAACATGAAACACACACACACACAGTCGAAGCGCGCCATTAACCCTTAACTAATTAACTAACTAGCCATCTTGTGTGTCTTGTAGGTAAATCGCACTGTTAAGCAAATATGCAGTGTGTTATGTTTTGCATGTTGCACAGCAGACACATATGTACAGTATATACACATGCATGCACATGAGGGACTAATGTGACTGCTCACACACACTGCGCACAAACACACACACACAGAGGAATGACATGAGTAGCTTCTGCCTGATTAATTCTGCACCTCCTCTAACAAACCCTGCTGGGATGTGACCCCTCTGCGGAGAAATAAAATGCTGTTCGACAAATAAGGGATTAACTACAGCACACTACTTTGACCAGATCCAATTCTACAAGACACACACACACACATCCCCATTTCCTGTATCTGTTGTTTGTCTCTCCCTGCAGGCATCAAGATTGAGGTGTGGAATCCATTTAGCAGAACGACATTCAAATCTATGCTAATGGTATTCAGCAAGCTTTTTCAACTGTGATCCGCTTGGCTGGAAACGGAAGTGGCTGAACACACACACATGCACACATACACACACACACACACACATATTCTTATACGCACGCTAATGCAGTCACTGGTCTAAGCTGTTGCTAGTTGCACAGCAGTGACAAACAACTGTAGTTAAATTAAAGGGTCACACTTGGTACACTGAAACCTTTATCATAACTTAATAAGACTACAAAAGATCCATTTATCTCCTCTACAGTCTGTTTCTGGTTACAGTGTCTCACACACAACGCACTCACACCCACACACACATCACATATGCTCGCCGGACGGTATCTCTAAATTGGCAATTCATACTGACTGTCCATCATCCTACCCAAGAGACTCCTGAGCAATATTTAATATTAGACATGAAGAGGTGCAATTTGAGCGAATATCAATTTAAAGAAAAGTATTGCAGCAGCCAGACAGATGGCAAAAAAAATGGATGTAATGTCATTTACCACAGCAACACTTGAACATAGCAAGCTATGTTACCACTCCACCGAGTGCTGGACCACAGCTGTGTGGAAAACACTCACAGTGGCCGGCCACAGTCCAGAGACGAGACCCAGAGGAAAAGAGAGGAGGCGGGAACTAAGAGAGACGAGAACGATTGGAAGAAGGGACGAGGAGGAGGCTGAGAGACTGCGATGGAGACCAAAGGGAAATATATTGAAAGCGAGATATGACAGCAAGGACAGAAAGAGAGCCTGCCACCGCATCCTTGCAGTTATGACACCAGCCGAGCAGCCTAAACCCACTCAAACAATCTGATTCATGCGGCCTTATTGACTAGTTGAGTTAACTAACAGACTAATTGACCGCTGTGCCCCCTTTTTTCTCTCTCTTGCTTTTTCTCTCTTTGTATTTATTTCCACAGGGGAATTTTTCTCGATGGCTGGAGTTATTTTTAGACTCCATTACATAAATTAACTCTGTTAAATAACTTTCTCCCTGCTAAATGGAAGTCCGTCATTTGTTTGGGTGGAAACCCACAGCTCATTCAGGCCAAGGTGAGGATGTTGCTGATGTGTTTACAGGCCAGGGCAAAAAGGAATGTTGTCTGCTACATAACAATGAGAGCTCACTTTGTGCTCGAGAAGTTACTCGCTAAAAAGGAAGCTTTTGCCTGGGTTTTCATTGTTGGGTCAAGTAGACAGGAGATGGGAGGTGGTTGGCTGATTTGTGATCTTTGCTGCTTTTGTTTGGTCTTTCCTTCCTTCCAAATGCAGTGCAGAGATGTGAGCATGCAAACTCCTGTATCTGGTGAAGAGCAATGAGCATATTAACCGTTTAACTCTCTTCCTTCCTCACCATTTCATAGGTGGCGACAACACGGCGAAGGACGTCAGGCATGGGCCCCTGGGGTTCCAGGGTAGGGAAATGGTCCTGGAGGTCAAACAGTAGTAAAGGTGCCCCATCTGGTCCTGACACCCTGGAGCCCAGAGCTAACACGCACTGCATGAGGTTAGCCACTGCTGAGACTCCGCACAGCTCCCTGAACACTGCTACTGAGTTCTGTGGGGAAAAAAAGAAGACATCTGCAAATTCAAACGCGAACACATGCAAAGTCTTCCATCTCCAATCTTTTTCAATCTTACTTTCCCACGAAGGAAATACAGTTCAAATGATAGAAAAATTAAATAAACATCAAATCTGTCAAATCTCTTCCCTGCTGTCTCCCACTCAATTTACTTTCTCTCTCTTTCTCACAAACACACACGCACGCACATACACACAGGTAATCAAAAGCCGCTCCTGCAACACAGCCATTTGTCTTTTCCCTTTGACTATTGATTTGCCCTCCTGCAGTTCTCTCCTGCAGCTGTGCTGTTGCAGTAGTTCAGCTTGAACTGAAAGAAAATCAAGAGATGTGGATTCCAACAGTCTCACCACACTGGCTGAACATATAATCACTGTTTTATTGCCCTGGAGTGACACAAGCTGCAACAGACCAAATTGCTGCCTGGCTCACAAAGGTTAGATCAGCTTTTAACAATTGCAGAAAAGTCATCACTGGAGGCAGTCTTTTGTTTCTTTCTTTTCAGTTGTACACAAAATCATCGCTGTTATACATGAAAAACAGCGACAGTGTTCAAGAGAATTGTTTCTCCCCATTTGCATATAATGATCATGAGTTAAGCAAATTATTTGAGGCTGTAACATTGATTTGAATTTTTCCTCTGTTGATGTTTTTTTTTTTTTGGGGTGAGGAAGATAGATAAGAAAGGTGAGAGGGAGAGGGGGGAAGACATGCAGCAAAGGGGACCCCAGCTGGGAATCAAACCAGTGTCCACTGCGGCCCAAGGCCTCATACATGGGCGCGCGCTCTCCTGACTGAGCCACCTGCACACCACCAGTTGATATATTTTTAGTCTATAAAACGTCAAAATAATAACCCAGTGTCCACTGTGGTATCTTCATGTTCATTCAGTTTAAAATAGCAGCACATTTCAGAAGCTGGGACTAGTGTATGATTGGCATTTTTACTTGATTAAAAACTTAAATGTGATGATTTATCAAGACTGTAGTTGATACATGTTTTATGTTGGTCAACTAATTAACCATTTCATCAACAGATTGTTTTATGAATGATTACGTATTTTTAAAACTGTGCTAAATATCATATATGTCATTGGTCTGTGGTGAAGTGCTGACACGCTAAATAGTCAACATTCTTCACTCTTCCTCACCTGCATGTTTTCTCTCAGGTCAGTGGCTTCTCTAAGTAAAGGAGCAGCCATCTTGAAAACATCATCAACAGCCCGGACCCCCAAGTCCCTCAGAGCTGTGTAGTCCCTCCCCTTGCGGGCCTTCCGAACAGATAGTCCCCTTTTGTGAGGCTTCCCCCCTCCCCTGCGATTGGTGAGGGCCACATGCACAAAGAGCTTGGCGTGTGGAAGTTCCTCGCCTGTCAGGGACTGAAGTGGTACATGTCGATAGCCCGGTTGAAGACACTCCAGAGGGATGGTATACTGACCTGTGGCAGAAGGAAGATTGCATTTCATTTCAATGCATTTTAAAGGAACATGAAACCTGTGCAGTAATAACATTTTAACAGTCTAATCTACAGACCACTGACCTATGAATTCATCCCCTATGAAGTCGTCATCCAGCACCACAAAGCGAACCATGGCGAGCTCTGGCAGGTTGATCTGGAACTCAAAGCTTTCGTCAAAGATGGGGTTGTCCCCATTCTGGGTCACCGTCCTGGTGTGGCGCTCTGTGCAATCAGCCGGGATGCCGTGGATCTCAACGTACACGTAGGGGTCCACCACATCTCCTTTGGCCTCCGAACCTCTTGGCTTGGGCAGGTTCTGGCCACTTATCACCTGGGAGACGCATCAAAATAAAGGCCAATATTTACTCAGTATTGATGTTCAGGACATAATCATGAGGATTATTTCAGTTTAGAACAACTCTGATTTTATTTTTGTAGGTTTGGACATTAACTTTATCAGTTATGATGACTCTGTGCTCACCCAAATAATTGGGTGTGTAACAGGGTGAAAAACGAATTGCGAGATGATCAAACAATTTGTAGACAAGCCAGCAGTTAAGCAAAATCATCCGAACAGCTTCATTTGGAGGTAGAACTGAAAGCAAGAGCAACCAAATGTAATTTCAGCTTGGTTGTCTCTTCTAAAAAAGCCTGGCTAACCTGGAGGCTTTCTTAAAATCTGCCTCCCAGATATCATTACCAAATGGAATGATTACCAGAACTAGTAAATAGTTGTAAAAAACTGGAATTATTGTTTCAGTTTGGGAGGAAATTAAACTTGTTCACTGCAGGGGACACATTTCTTGTTTTCCACCACACCTTCACATGGAGAAGCTGTGGAGACACACCAGGCACTGTGTCTCTAGTGTCGGCACTGAAATAAGACACCTCCTGACGCATGATGGCTGGCCGCAGGACGTAACCACAATTCCCATTCTGCCGGAACCAGGCTGTGTTCAGGTCCATCATCAGTCCTGCTGTCTGAAAATTCATAGACACGATCTGGCAACCGCACTTCCACAGGTCCTGAGGGTTCATGTTGCTTGAGTCAATGCGCATGGGGCTGGGGTACACCCGTGACAGGAAATGCTTGTTGTGATTGACAAAGTCGCCGGGGCTCTCGCCAGCGAGACGCACAGCCAGAGATTCGTGGAAGGAACACAACTCCCAAGGTTTTTGGCTTTTGGTTGATGTTGGAAAGTCAATGAAGCTAACTGAGCGGCAAAGAGTTACTAGATCAGAGAGTTCCTTCAGGAGTTGGAAACGTTTGGGCGGAAGAAGAGGATTCGTTTGAGTAACAGCTATGAAAGAGACACTTTTCTGCACTGTGTCCTTTTCATTTCCTCCAGGTGCTGCCCCACTACTGTTAGCTGCTTTCATCTTTTGACACATCTCTGCTCCTTCATCCTCCTCACTTACCTCCCCATCCTCCCCGTCAGGACCTGGCCCCAACTTCTTACCCTTTAGAAGAATTCGATGTCTTAGGGCATGGGGCGATGGTAGGTATGACTCCCCTGTGTCTGGGGGATCTGAGTATAACCTCTCCCCCAGTATCCTAATGAGATGTTGCCACATCACTTTCTGTTGTTGAAGTGAACAGTGGTTCTCAATACATACAATTAACGGATAATCCGATGCCACAAATGCAAACTTTCCGATAGCTTCTAACACACAACGTAGGGAAAGTGGTGGGGATAGGGTGTGTCCAGTACACACCACTGGCGCATCATCTGGGCCGTCCCAAACGTCCACCTCCACACATCGACAACCCATCTTAAGGGCACGGATGTAGCCAGAGATGTCAGATGGACCACGAAACTGGTCCTCGATGAGGTAGGTGTTGTGGGAGGAGTTGATATAGTAGTGAGACAAAGGCTGGGACATGTCCTGGCACACGATGTTATGCTCCCTGTCGAAGAGTTGGCACTCTGCCGAAGTGAGGTAGCTGGTGAAGCCATCCAGCGACAGGTACCCCTGCTGCCGGCCCTCCTCCGATGGCTCATGGGAGTGGATTAGCTTCAGGCTGGTCTCCTCACTCACCTGGAAGACATAGTGAGAGAAGGAAATTGAGAGACATAGGAGAAATTGGACAGACATGCAATGACACATAACGGGAAGGTTACCCACTTGAGCCATGCCCTGCTCAGCCTCGAGGAACCTCATCAGGTCTTTGGTGTCCAGGAACTCTTTGTTGCTAGAGAACTGCACCAACAGAAAGTAGATCTCCGGACGCGTGCAAAAGTCATGGAAGACCTCAATGAACTCCTGCTTCGTAACTCGCTCATTTCTTCCAGTCTGGCTTTTGTTGTCACTGTGATCCCTAACTCCAGATCCATTGTCTAGAGAGAGCCCACACATCTTCTCCCTGACTCTCTGAAGCTCTTTGAACCTGTGCTCCACTTTAGTGCTGCTCACCCCAGGGTTCACATTCAGTATCATCCTAATGGCTGACTGCAAGCGAATCCCTTCCTCAATGTCTTCCTGTCTGTCCGAATCAGCAGCTGAGGAGAACAACTGCTCCAGCCAGATGAGTCGAAGGCTGTCCTGACTGCTGGCGAGCATGTCAAGGGCATGTTTCCCATACTGCATTAGATACCTAGAGGAGGATGAGAGAAGAATGGACAAGGCTGATAAAATAGGACAGAATATTTTGGGTTTTCATTTTCATCTCAGGTACACTGACACTGAAATAAAATACAATAACTGCAGTGGAAGAATCAGTTTAAAGTCAAATCACATTTACTGTCATCGCCCTTCATCACAGGCACATCTCAAAGGACTGCACAAAGAAATCAGCCCACCAACATCTCACTGTTCCCCAAAATACAATCAATACAGGACGAAAGAAACCCTACATAAAGTAGTTTGATTAGCCCACGCTCCTCCACACATATCGACCTTAGTTCAACCACAAATGAAATGTTTATTATTATGAGCTCATCTTAATGTCACCAGTGAATGTTGTGTATCCACAAAACACAAAAGAAAGCAAGTACACAAATTTCACTAGCATTGGAGCTTTTAAAAAGCAACCATTTTATTTCAATTTACAGGTAAACTTAACTTGATCAAGGATACAAAGAAATACGTGAATACTGACAGTTTTTTTATTGTACTGTCTTTAAGACACACTACTGCTGTGTATTGTTTATGAATGTTTAGAATCAACTCTGAAGATTAGAAGATGTGTTTCTGCCACATATTAAAATTTCCAGGACTACAGTGTAAGACCAGTCACAGGTCTTTGCTGTGTCATACCTTAGACCAGTCACCCAAATGTTGGCCACTTCAGCAGAGTTGGCCACCAGGTCCAAGCTTTCATACATCTCTCCATAGATGATTGAGAATGCACAGTCCTCTGAAATCTGTTCATAAACTCCGCTGGTGCGGAAGGTTTCTGTGTTACGACCTGTCCGTACCTATAATTTGAGACACGCAAAAACCCTCATCAGTTACAATAAAAAAAAATTAAAAATCAACTGTTGTTGTCCATATGGTTCAGGCTTGTAAATATTTCCTTTGCCTTAGTCTAAAAGAATGTAATCATTCATAATGGTTTGTTGGAGAAACCTTTTTCTCTGGACACTGACCTCTCGTATGGAGGCGAGAGAGATCCGGGCTTTGTCTGACTCCTTTTTGGACGGCTCCCAGCACAGAGCCTGGAGGCCTGCGTCCAGCAGGTAGTACCGCTGGTAAACACGTGAGTTGGTTCGGATTTTCTTCAGCTCACTCCCCTCAACCTGGAAGCAAGATATAGATGGAAGTTGTCATCCACTGACTTTCAGTGCAGAGCTCGCACCATTTCACTTCTAAGCAAGCTGATGTTTGACAGGCTTGAATGCCTGTGATCTAAAAGAAACCCTTGAAGCATGCATTGCACATTAAATATTTCATGTAAAGGTATGTAAAACTGATATTTTATGTAAAGGACCACTCTGTAGCTGACCCACCATGGAGTGGATACAGTCTGCAGCACTGCTGATCTTCTTCTCTGACAGGCTGCTGCTGAAGGACACTGTCTTCTTCCTCTCCCGACCAGCACGTGACCCATCCTGATGAGGAGGAAGGGAAGGAAGGATGAAAGGACGGAGCAGATAAAGAGAGGAGGAGGGAGGGCGGTGTAATAATAATGATAAGAAGAATGAGTTGACAGAGAGAGAGAGACAGAAAGACAGACAGTGATCCATCTGAGTATTCTTTGCTTGGGCATGACAAACATATTTCCCCTCCAGAATGGATCTCAAAGGATTAAAAGGCATACCAGCTTATATAACCATACATAAACACAGATTATTTTGTCTACCACATAAAGCTTCCTCCTCCCAATCTGTTATTGTTTTTCCTGATACTAAAAGCCTTTGCTTGCCCTTGCCCTTCACCATTACACCATTAATCATACCTGACTAGACAGAGGCAGCAGGCTGCAGCATTCTAATTCGTCCCCTCCGCCACGACACCGGCGGACCCAATTAGTTTATCTGAGCTCACCATCACAGCTCATCCATCTGATTTATTGACCGATCAGATGTCACCCCCACGAAGATCCTTCTACTACCAGATAAAAGCATATATGTGGGTGCAGTTATTCAATTATGGATATATTAGAGTCCTGATAAAATCAAATCAGAGACTTCATTGAAGCTAATCTACAGTGTGGCAGGATAAGTAGGATAACATAATTGTAGCTGATTCAAGTAGAGTGACCAAAGACCCAAACACCCACATACTCAACATGCCACTGTCTTATATGTCACAAACAGGAACATAAAATCAAACAGTAAATAAAGATGAAATGTATTAAAAAATAAAAGAAAATGCCTCGGACCTACCATAATAATTATTTTCATTGTCGCTCAATTGTTATTTTCCCAATTAATCAAGTCAGAAAATATACTAAATAATGAAAAATCATCCATCACAGTTTCCTCTGGGGCCACAGTGGCATCTTTAATAACTAACAAAAGTTCAAAATATTCAGTTTACCACAATGTTACAAAGGGGAAAGCAGTAAATCTTCACATTGAACAAAATGTAGAAGTAAAATAGTAAGATATATGAAAATGAAAATGAATAAGAAAGGACATTTAATGTAATACTGGGATGATGTTGTGTCTGATAAGATTCAGATTTCTCTCAAGCTGACTTGAAATGCAATCAAAGCAACATATATTATATCAAATTTTTTTTGAAGTATTTAAGAGGTCCAACCAATCATTAGAAGGTTGATCAACATTTTCATATTTATAATGAACATCTGTGACGACTGATCAGTGACTAATTAATCTCCACTCATCAGCATAGCTCTGATTTCATTCAAATAAGAGTTCATATGAACCTCGAGAGCACTTGGATCTTTTATGAGAGAGGAGACGTGGGAACCCTCCATATGAAAGAAATCTGGGGGATATGAAAGGCAAAAAGAGATGAGAGAAAGACAGAGAAAGAGCTAGAAAAAAAACCTGAGCTGTGTTTCATCTAAAGAATATGAATGAACACGTGAAAGAGGGGAAGCATAATTCACAGAGGATGAAACGCTTTCCCTCAGAGGGTAGGGAGGGCACCTAACCATCGCAAATCCTCGTAGAATTGCTTCATTAGGATGGAGAAGTGTTTCCATTGGCGACAAGTTTTTTTGAGCTGGTGTGGTGAGGCAGGGAGGGAGGTGGTGCTCTAAAAATACTCCTGCTGCCTTGGGGAATGATAGAGGGAGTAAAAGGGGGTGTGGACAGAGAGATAGTAAGTCTGGCCTCCAAGACCCCCCCCTTCCCTTCTTACTCTGAAAACTGCAAAAAGTGAAAGCAAAATTAAGAGCTCATGTTCAGCCCCTAAAAAAATATATGCAGGCAATCTAATAACAAAATATAATGTTGACTATTAATTGAGTTAATTGATTTTGTGTTGTCATTAAAAAAAAACCTTCCTCTGTGGAACTTTAGTAAACACCTCTAAATTTAATTCTGCCTCAAATAGGAAGATGCAACTGCACCCCACTGGCAGGGAGAAAATCCGAAAAAGCTAATCAGGCTTCTTTCTCTTTTCTCTCTCAAAAATAATTAATTTTGGACAAACAGCACTGTATTTGAGGCGCCCCCTGAAAGCACATGGGAAATTTCCCAGTGATGCAGAATGAGGCGTAAAGCCAACACTTATTGACTTCGCTCGCAAATACAGACCCGTGCAGCCTTACTCAGGTGCTTACGGTGCCAGCCTATCAGTCACACTCTCTCTTTCCCTCCATGCTGTATGGTGACAATCACCGGAGATGAATGTTGGTCTCAATCCATATCTCTCTCTCTTTGTGTGTGATATTAGCAGTAATGGCTCCTGTGCGGCTGTCTCAGGACCAATCACTGTGCACATGTTACCCAGTTAGAAAACTCCACATAAATAACATGGTCTCCATAGACATTTGTGCATCGTATGACCAGTAACTAAATTAATAGACAAGCAACGGGCAGAAATCATACAGAGGCAATGGCTGCCTTCCCCTAAAAGCTAATAAACCTCATATGATGTGCGCCTGACGGGAGCTGCATTTGAATCTTTGAAGCACCGGGAATCTCCAAGACGCCTGTTCAGCAGTCGGGATTCAATTATCCCGCGTGTGGAGGCTGTCCTGCACATTCACCTCTGTGAGCCTAGCACATAAATTACTGACAGAGGGGAAGGCAGAGTTCAAACACACGACCAAACAACGCTGACGTCACCATAGATTCTAAATAAATTATCCTGACAAGATAAAACTAGAGGGCACAAATTAACCCACAAGCAGATAAACACCTGAATAAAATATAAAGGGTAAATCTATTTATTTTATTTAATTCTTTATTTAAGGCACACATAGCAAAGCGAAACGAGTTTAGCCTCCGTCCCCTGATAAAATTCAGATTCCATTTTCCTTAATCTCTGTTAGAACAAACCGCATGTCTCCGTCACAAAAGGCTGTATTTTTTTTCTCGCGGAGACCAAGATGAGTCTCCAAAACCACCACTGCACTTCAAAACAGGAAGCTGCTTTTCAGCCAGTCACAGAGAGCTTCCTGTGAGAACCGAGTGACAACAGAGAGAACAGAGCGAGACAGAGACGCTTGATTCTTGATACAGTGACACAGTAAAGGGAGGGTGTCACTGCTGTGAGAAACCTCATCATGCCTTGTCCTTCATACAGAGTTTGTTATTTTTAGGTGTGACACTTAATGTGAGTTCAACAAGTGATAAGCACTGAAACCCATTAAACCCGTTTCGTGACCTAATTTTCAATAGTAGTTGGCTCTGTTTAGGTATCCAGAATAAATATCTGGCTCTTTGCCTGCTAAGTAGCGAGAGCCAAAACAGTAAAGTTGGCTGCACACTAAAACAATGCTTAAAGACATTGTGATACTTCTTATAACTGAGAGGAGCTGCAGGTTAAGGTGACATTTCTCTGTGGGTTTGTCACTAGGAGCGACCCCTTTCACACATGGATCATAATCATTTAATCCATTGTTATGATCACATTATTGCTCGTAGCAGCTTTAATTAGGGTTAAAATAATTCAGCTTCAAATATGCATCAATTGGACAAGATGCCTTTTTAAATAATTTAAAGAGTTTTTTCATCTGCCTGTTTTTATCTGATGGAAAAAAGATTACTGCGAATAAATTTGGAAAATTAATCAGCACCATGAGATTACGGATGTTCCTGACAGGACATTGAGATGGACAGATGTGGGGCTGGATGAAGGGCGAGAGAAATGGGGGAGACTGTGTGGCAGAACAGATTGGATGCGGCTATCAGAGGAGGGCACACAAGATGACAGAGAGACATCACAGAAAGTTGGGGACAGAGATAAACAAAACACAAACAAAAAAAGACGAGTTACGGGAAAGGTGGAGATAAATAAATAAGTAAATAAATAAAGAAGATCTTTGGCAAATTGCTGGCTATCTTTCTGCATACAGTCACGGAGCCTTTGCACTTTGGTATTTGCCTGGAGACACCAGCATGGACTGGTGCCTTCATTAGCCAGCTTACATGCATGCATGGTGTGATTTATGTGGATGCAACAAGCCCCTATCAGTAATTACAACATCTCAGAGAATGTCAGCAGAATGAAGATGTAGGTCATAAGTGGGCGTTGTCTTTGATCCACTAATTAAGACAGACGTTAGTGAGACAAAATAGAGAATAGAGGAGTGAAAATCGTCCGGGAGACTCAACTGTCTTTCCGTCTTTCCTGTAGCCTTGTGTGTTTGACAGCACATGATGGATAGTTAATAGCTTGGGTTTATTCCAGTGCCTCTCATGCTGGAGCGCAAAACCACCAGGAGGGAGGTTAGGAGGTGATTTATTGGAAATCATGAGATGGCGTGATGAAATGTGCAAAAAAGCCTCTCAAAGACAGACTCTACAATCAAGATTTAACATGTCATGTAGAAACATGGGGAGAAAAATATTTGGGCTTAAAGTTGTGTTTATTTGCATTCGAGAGCCATTGCTTGAACATATCAGGGTGCCAGCAGTGTGTATGTGTGTGTGTGTTTGTGTGTGTGTGTGGTTCTTATCATCACATTACACCCGGGCTACTGAAAGTATGTAATTCTGATTGGCTGGCAGGTGTCCATTAAAACCATGCATGAGAACATAGTACAAGTCAACCACTTATCCATCGCGCCGAATCGCTGCACAAGGTACAGGCCATAACACTGCAGGTAACCATAGCAACAATACTGATGCTTCATAGTGTGTACCAGTTAATTCTTAATAATGCAGCTAGCCCAAACGTAGGCTACATACAAACACAGCCTGTCTTCTTGTCCTTGGTGCGTCCGCATGTAGAAAATTAGGAATAATGAGGAAACACCTGATCTTTAGCAGGTATAATGTTTAGCATGTCCACCATCTTTAGTGTTTAGTATGTTAGCATGCTAACATTTGCTAAAAAGCACTATATAAAGTAAAGCAGAGGCTGATGGGAATGTCATTATCTTTACAGGTATTTAAAACAAACTAATAAACAAACTGAAATTTTGATCTGCTGAAGGCACTGGATGAAAAGCCAGTGGATTAAATACATCTGGAGGGATTAAATGTGTGCACTAAATTTCCACGGCAATCTACCCAAGAGTCAACAGTTCATAGCAGAGATATTTCACTCAAAACACAAAATGTGAACGTAATGGTGGTGCTAGAGGAAAAGGCAGGGTATCACTAAAGTCATCATGACACATCGTCTGGGAACTATGAATGCCTGTACAAAACGTTTGCATCAATCCATCTAATAGTTGCTGAGATATTTCTCAGTATATTCAATATCTGTCTGAAGTGGTGGATCAGCTGGCATGGAGTTCCCTAGAGTGTCTGTAAAAGTCTATGCAGGTCTTCAAGTTTAAGGATGTACTGCTTTTCTCTACTGTATAGGAAATTTACAGCTTTTGGATATTTGACTTTCAATTGGTCTGATAAAACAGAAAATTTGACCTTGACGTCTGTAAAATTGAGATTTGAGAATATGTTCTTACTTTTTCTTGACTGAACAACTGATCAATCAAAAACAGCTTGTTAATAATTGCCCTAATCACAACTCTGTGATGGGGTGGGGTTGTGTATGTGTGTTACTTAGAGGACAGGGCATCAGTTACATAGGGCACAGGAAGCAGTATGTGGTGAAGTCATTCAGCGGCTCAACGTATGGGAATAACGTTTAGCAAGAAAATGCGGTGAGCATTCACAGTAAGTTAACTGCTTAGCCTGCCTAGAAAACCCTGCCCTTGTGGCAAGTAGAGCAGCAGATGCTCATTTACACTTCAAGCCTTTGAAGTCCCATGTGCTCACATACACACAGACGCACACACAATCAAACACACACGCCGCACAAAATGACACAAGTAAAAGGTTGACTTGAAAAGGTCATCTTGTCAGAGAGCTAACCACATTTTCAGCAGACACACGTCACAGATGCATTTACTGACAATAGGAGGACCACTAAAGCCAAGAACAGGTGGTTGGAGCCTTGAGTCAAGCATCAGCATCGCGACCAACTAGCCTACCGAGCAGGGTCATCACACAACTCGGTGATGACTTTGGTGAGGCTCTCTCTCTCTTACAGGTACAGACATCCATGCACTGACGCATATATCCCTGTACAGCTTTGCACATGCATGTAGGGTGTATGTTATGAATACATGTGTGGAGCGATTCAATCACCGGGGTATCTTAAAGTAGTGGTATGTCCTGTGGCTCCACCACAGTCAGTGAGAAGGTCTAAGCACTCCCTGCGCTGTGCAGAGCCGGGCTCACGCAGGCTAAAGATGTTGGTTTGATCTGCAGGAGGTGCTCGGGGCTCCTCTGACTCAAACAACTACCCCTCCCCAGCTGACGCACTAATGCTCCTGGCAAATGCTGCCCCCTTAGTCTGAAAAAACACATGCGACCTAAAAACTGCACAAACAGACCCATTAGGCATACTTAGGCATACTGATGAAGGTAAATAAAAGGGACATGCACACAAGCAGATGCATTTACAGAAATATATCATATGATACACACCCTTACACATACTCTACAATTTGTACATTTATAGCATTGCTGCCCAGTGAAAAACATGTCTCAAAATTTGATTTGAAGTTAAAGACAATGTTAATTTTTGGTAATCCACCTGCTTTTCAGCAAAGAGTTAAACCAGAAGATCAATACCACCCTCATATTTGTCTGGTAGACGGTGTCGGAGCCAAGAGGTGGTTAATTTAGCTTAGCATGATGACTAAAAAACAGGTGGAAACAGCTAGCCTTGCTCTTTCTACAGTTCAGTTTTTGTACAAATTACACAAACTAAAAAACAAAGATTAGTTAATTAATGAGCTTTGTAGGTGCTGGCAGGTGGATTTTTTTTACCTATCAAATAAAACCAGGCTAGCTGTTTCCCCCTGCTTTCAGTCATTATGCTATGCAATGCTAACTGTCTCCTAGCTCAGGCATCATGGTTGAATGGACCAAAATGAAAGTGATACTACTCTACTTATGTAACTCTGAAAGTGAAACAACATGTTTCCCGAAATGTCCACCCATTCCTTTAACTTTTCAGATAAAGTAATTACAGAGTCCTTTATGAGTTGTGGCAACTCTCGGCTAACAGATCCCATTAAACTTTAAACGCACTGGATTAAATGAAAATGTTTTTCTTGCTTAATGAAACGCTGAGATTCTGGAGATATGTGTTTTTCACAGGACAGCAATGTGCACACATACACACTGTCACACACACACACTCATAAACATGCCAACTGTGTCTTATACTCTATGCTGGCACGAGTAACGAGAGAGCCGGGAAGCAGATATTTGTTGTGCCTAGCTGTGTTTTACTAGAAGGCAGGTCTGTGCAAGTGTGTGCGTTCGCCTGTGTGTGTGACTGAATATCTGTGTGTGTGTGTTTGAAACTTACAGTGAGAGAGCAAGAGCGAAAGAGAGAGGAATAGAGTACCTGATGGTTATCTACATCAAGATGAACTTGGAGCAGACGCAAACTGATTCTGCATCTCCATCACGCACACGGAGAAGAAGGGGACAGAATAAACGAGAGGACAGCATGAAGTACATACTGATGAAATACAATTAAGGGCACTCTCATTACCTCAGCTGAAGAGAGCAGGAGCACAAACACACACACACACACACACACACGGTGGACACAAATCCCCTGACTCCTGTTAAAGCCCGTCTGGAATGTCATGTTTCCTGTTTATCTGCCTACATACCACCCCGACTCCTATTGTGTGGAATCCTGAGTTTGGCCATAGGGGTAGTTTAGCAAACAGATAAACACACCGCTGTGTTGACAGGTGGATTCATAACTCCTCGGCTCTTTGACTGAGCTCCGTCTATCTGGGGCCTCAGGTGTCTGCGATTCAAAACACAGGCATGTTTGTGCTCAGAGCGCAAACACAGCGTGTGCACGGCTGCACCAGACGTTTCGTTGATCGCTGAACGTACAGAAGTACAACACATCGATATAACACCAATACGCTCTAATTTCAGCTTCAATACATGGGAAGCACGTGCAGGCAGTACCCAGGATGAAGGTGATGTTCTGGAGCTATTTAATGCCAGACATCAAACATGGCGGCAGATATCGGACGACACACAGAGCCAGGAGTTATCTAACGCAATTTCCGACCCAGCACGAGACGGCGGAACAAACAAGAGTGTTTTTAAATCCTCGGTGCACCGACGAAAGACAGGAGCAGGCCTGTGTGTGGGCAAGGAGGCGAGGAGCACTTCTGTGTTCCAGTGAAAAACAGAGGGACGTGTCATCATCAGCGGCTCATGACTTAATAGTAATATTGCAACATGAACTGTGCGAGGAAATTGGCCAACAGACCCGCTTCCTGCCTCGCTGTGAGAGGGAGCCAATCGGACCCGTATGAAGCATGTTCAAATAATCGTGTTTTCACAGGCAGCAGCTCTGAAGACAAGCAACAACTCGAGATCAATATAAGACCTCCCACAATGCCTGGAGGCCGAAGCCATAAAAGAACAAAGACAGCGGATGAGTTATTGATTAGATGTTATTGATATAACAATATTTTAAAGGCCTTTCGAGTCAAAAAACAAATGAACAATTAAGTGTGATGTCTTTGTCAAAGGCTCCACACAAATAAACTTGACATTTGCACAAATGTGAGCTCAGGTCTGCGTAGGCAGCGGGGGTTAATTAAACATAGAAATTCAAGGCCACAGAAGGTGGAGTGAATGCAATTTCTCATTCTAATCAAAGACTACAGCAGGTGGTTCCACTTATTAGTTCCTCCCCCTCCTCCTCTGTGGCTGATGGAGTGCGAAGAAGTCATATCGCCTGCTGTACACTGTGGCTGGAGAAGCACAATGTATGATTGCAAAGCTCTGAAACTGACAGTTATTCTGTTTTTATTCCTTTTTTGTAAATCTGATCTGGAGTCCTGTGTGGTCAGTTGTAGTCAAGGCTTGGGGTGTAGATGGGACTCAGCACAGCACATTCACGCTCTCCATCATCCTAAATGTGACACGTACCTGTGCTGATGTGCACCCTGAGGCAATAAATAGGCCTACTCTCGCTCACCAATCTAAATTTCCTCAACAGCGCTGACACGTGAGCGGGACGAGGTGTCTGCTGTTTCACACAGATGGAGAGGGGCTGACAGGAAGCAGAGTCACACTGTATTAACTGTTTATTTTGAGGTTGCAGGATGATTATAACCAGTGCTGGGCAAGATCTCACTCTCTGTGTGTGTGTGTGTGTGTGTGTTAAGTCACCACATCTACATCTTGTATTAACTTTACAGTACTTGGCATGCTCTATTGCATCAGCATAACATTCCTGCAGGGGCTTGCAGTGTCTGTGTGGAATCAGAGTGACTTTCAGTAACCATATCCTACTTTGTCATCATGTGAAATCATTTCAGCAGTCTGGGCTGCTCTGAACCTGCAACAGTTTGCATGCATTTTTTTTATCTTAAAGTCCCTCGTGTGATATTTTACAGTACGGTGGGCTGCTTCCTGCTGATGGACACGTCGGCCTACCTTGATCAGACTGCTGCGCCGAGGGATCGCTTTGGAGGCTGAATCTGGACCCGTGCCCTCCCAAGTCGGGGACTCGCAGCTGGACTCGTTCTGGACCCTCTTCACGGTGTCCGGCGCGCCGCAGTTCCCGTTTGACACCGGCTCTTCCCGGTGCGTCTCCAGGCTCGCTCCGGCTCCCCCTGACGCAGCTTTCCAGCCGGCAACCGGTGGACCGACGGCGCTCTTGTTCTCCCCAAATTCAGCCATGGTGACACTTTCTTTTCTTTCCCTCAGTGGTCTCGGGCGCGACGGGGCTCCGGCAAAGGCGACGGCGCTGCACACGGACGCGGACGTGCCATCGTCTGAAGTGAGCGAGCGGCGACCGTGCGCCCAGAGCGGAGGAAACTTCTCTCTCTCTCTCTCTCTCTCTCTCTATCGCAGCGTCTTCCTCCTGCACACACACACACACACACACGCACGCTGAGGTGGTGGGGGGCCGTCCAGACCTCCGCCGCCGACGCTCATCACATCACCGCCACAGCTGGATGTGCGCCTGCGTTCAGGAAATGCAGCTCGACGGAGCCGTCTTCCAGCAGCGTGGATCTTCTGTGCAGCACATCTGAGCACACCGTGGTCATTTATATATATATATGTATATATATATATATATATATATATATATATACATACACATCTATACCCTGTTGTCTTCCTGGCCTGCTGCTGCACAAATAAGCAGCAGCAGGCCAGTAAAGTCATCATGTGTCACCAGTCTGTCATGGGTGGGGGGGGGGTTTGTGTTTCGCCGTTCCTCTGGCTTTTTTTTTTTTTTTTTTTGGTGGTTTACATTAATGGTTAGGAAGTCGGTTACTTCAGTTAGGCTATAACCTATGATAAGAGCAACTTCTGGGTTGCCAGGTTGTGAATCTCTCTCTGACTGGTTTGATCGGTCATTTCTGGAAAAGGGTTGCAGACTGTCTTGACCAAAATCCATTTATTACCAACATGCTAACATTTATAACTGCAGACCTGATGATCAAAACCCTTTATTAATGACTAATTAACATGCATAACTGCAGACTTGATGTTTAAACTTTATCCGACTTTATTAATGAATTATTAACATTTACAGATAATGATAATAAAAACCCTCTTTAATAAGGATTAATACGCATTAATAAACGGTAAATTAATTTGACTGGATGAATGGTAACTTATATAAAATAAATAATATTAGTTGTAAGTAGCTTTATGACTGTATAAAGTCTTCATGTAAATGGTTCCTTACTGGAAAATGCTACTTCTCTGTAATATAAAACCATGGAGGCTGAATTTATCTGTGTATGTAGGCGGTAATACTTCCCTCTGAAACCGTTTCCTCTGACAAAACACCTTATGACAGATGTTGACCTTCACTGTCAACAAAATATTGTGCTTGGACATTTTTTGATGAATGGCATATGGGGAGATCATGTCGTTTTATTGTGTTCTTATAGAAAAATAAGGCATTGTCAGGGTATTTTTGCACTTTAGAATTGCACTCAAATTAATATTCTGTTCTGGTGTGCACTTCTGAGACACTCTCTTACATACCCAAACACACAGTGCCATCAACTGCCTTTCTAATATTCAACTGAAATCAAGGTCATGGATTTTGTTCAAGGATTCAGGGGTACATATTTTTGTGATTCATTGCTCAGGGATAAATGCCAAGATACCTTCCTGAAGGGTAAAAGACAATAAAATGAACGAGTTCCTTTTTTTTTTTTTGGCCCGAAATGTAATTTACTGGAACTGGTACACACAGAGAAAAGTGCATCCAGCTTCTGTAGGTAGACTGCTGTCTACGTTCTCTGAGCTGCAGTGTTTCTGTGACTTTCCAAGACAAACAACATGATCTAAATAGCCGAAATGATTTTGCTTGTTGACACACAGTTATACCAATACTTACACAAATCAAGGTCACCGCTGACACAAAACCAATGTGCTGTGTTATTTATGTGATGACGGTTTCTTCCACTCTCACCGTAATTCCCCCTTTAATAAAACACTTTATCATATACTGTAAAGTTAGTCATTTAGGGGAACCTTATCTAAAGAAACAGGAGGTTCTCTCATTTTATTATCAGCTCAGCATTAACATAATATAGTGATGGTAGTAAAAGCTGTGCATTGCAGTGTCCTTGCTCAGAAAACTGAAGTAGAATGTTTGTAAGGCAGCACTGAGCAAATGTCAGTTCAGTGTCTCACACTCATAAAGTGTCACAGGAGATGTCTGGTGTTTTGCTCCTCCTGGCACACATAGTTCATTTTTGTCATTTTCATTAAAGGGAAATGATCATCTAGTTTCCAGGGGGGCTCTTTCTGGAGGACATTTAACACATTAGCTTAAGCAGGCCGGAAGGGACTAGATGGAGGATGACACAGAGCCAGGCAGCTTGATCTTTCCTTTCCGTGGTCCCAAACTCTCTCTGTGTGTTCATTTTTTCTTTTTTTTTTAGAACAAGACTAACCTGGAGCTGAAGTCCCACTGCTGAAGTCCCACTGAACTCCACAGTCATGGCCTCAGAGGGACTCTTTGATACAGGTGGGTTGCTGGAGAAGTGCAAGTATGGCTCCCACTACTGCACCGCTGAAAGTACAACAAGGCAACCAATGAAGTTAGGGGCACCTGTCACAGGAGCATTTTATAATGTATAGATTTAATGTGGCAGTATTTCATGCGCTATAATCTAGGGTGGGTATTGATGCAGCAGCTGAATTCAGATGCCAGATGATTTATGTTTGAGCACACGAGTGCTGACTACACAGAACATCAAGCAGTGGTGATATAAATACAGCAACACCCAGGCAGCACCACTCACCAGCCATCTGAGTATGAGAAACTATACCACCAGGATATTAGTATAATGCAAACACCTTCCTTTCACAAAAGTTCGTGTGATTGAGGTCCATCATGAGAAGGCTCAGGGATGATTTGTGGCACCCCGTGTTGTATGAATGCAGAAAACAACATTAATCCTGTACTGAATCTCAGTATTTCATTATTAAGTCATGAATTCACTTGCTGGGACAGAAAATCATTGTCACTCTCCCGGTTAGACCTGTCAGTGATGTGAGGTATGTATTTGGCATCATGATGCAATGTGACAGGTGACCAGTTAATGATAATCTGATGTAATTACCACAAGAAAATCACACTATGATCAAGCTATTTGTCCCAGAATTATTTTTGTGGTGTTGTAAATCATACTTGCTCTTGATGGCACATTGTTTAGCTGCATGAATACACATGAACACATATACCTGAATGTTACTTATGTTGAGACCATAAGAAACAGTAGCTCAGTGGGGATGTAGTGAGCACAGGCATTACTTCTTTTGATAAGACCCCTGTGGAGCACTGGTTTGGCTTTGCTGCCCTCTAGTGTTTGCCTGCAGATCAGATGCTTTTAAGCAAGCACTAAACACTCGCATTGTCCTGTTGTCTTGAAAATATGTTGACTTTATTATCAAGCAGTACATTTTTGTAATAACCCACCACCCATTGTGAAACAAAAAGCACTATATAGAAAATAGAACTGTAAAGTGCATCATAGTGCAAATACAGTACATATCAGTACCGGCCATTTTGTTATGCAGTGCCACCTGTTAGTAGTTCCTGATTAGAATCCGCACAAAACTAAATTTTTCAAGCGATGCAGGTTGTTAAAGCCAAAAAACACCCATTCCAAATAAATAATTGCAAAATATGGTACAGTTGTGTCCTCTTCAAGATAAAATATCACTGTAAGATTTTATTGTCATCCACATCCACTATAAAAAATAAGACATTTTGATCGTGGTCATGGTTGCCAATATGGGGCAAACGTGTGTCTACATGTCCCAACTTATACTGTGTTACTTTGGCATACAAAACAGACTTTCTTTGGCATATGCATTTTTTAATAGGTCAAAATATACGATCAGTTGATGCTCATTCTTAGTCATCCAGCTGACAGAGGCATGCCACCCCGCGGTTAACCCAGTGTTTCTGAGGTTTGTTGGAGGGCAGCTCTATGGACAGGACGTAGTTGGTGGAGTGGCCAGTGGTGGACAAGGTCCCTCTGCGGGCGCTGGTTTTGTAAACAGGACAAACATAGATGTTTTCATGTTTAAACTTGGCCATTTCTCCTGGTCTGAGTTTGATGATGGGCAAAGAGTCAAAGAGGATCTTGGGGAGGGACTCTCCAATGACCATGTTCTCTCTGTCCCAGCGCGCCCCCTCCATGAAAAGCCCCCTTACATAGGCCCCATCCTCTGGCTTCTCATCCATATGGGTCTCCTGTTTGGTCACCTGGAAAACAATTGCAAGCATGAATATCCACACAGTACAACCCTATTATTATGACTGAATATCATAATCAACACTGAGAAAGTTTAGCAAAATAATCACATACCTCAAATTCAAAACCAATGTAGTCTATGGGGATGGTGTACTTCCTGGCAAAATTCTGAGCCACTCCAGTAAGAAATGACTGCGTAAAGTAGAAGCCAGAGAGCCAGAAGACAGTGGGGGGTCCGTTATCTATCCAATCCTGTCAAGACATCCAAGCATATGGCATATAGGTATTGGTATATTAAAACATCTCAAGTTTTACATTATGATTATATGAATGTAATAGATCCATTAGTTGTGATGTCACCTGTGCATAATCAAACTATTTCTCTAACTTAAGATCCAATAAACCATACACAGTACAGTACACATATGCTATTGGACTTGTACTACTTAGTATGAGCTTCATTCATCCTGCCAGTGTTATTCCACCTTCACTGGAGGTCTATGTGACCCCTAATGATCATAATTCTTACTTGCAGGAACTGCAGCCGGGCTAAGAGATCCGTCACGTAGCTCCCCATTGGCTTGAGGGAGGGGTATGACTTGGCTGCCCACATAGCGGGCACCTTGCCCACCAGCATACTGTTGAAGACGTTCTCAAGTTCAGCAGACATAACAATCTGGCCCTTCAAAGCTTTACGGATGTTTACCAGGCTGACTCGCACCACGTGGGTGAGTCTGTCGAGAGGGGAGACGAATGTGATCAAGTGGTAACTGTAAGGGATTACATCAGTGTGTCCTGCACAAACTGAGCACTAAGTTGTTGTTACCTGTTAAAGCGGATGATTTCCTGCCTCAAAACAGTATTCATGGACTCCTCATACATAACCGGGTACTTAGCTATCACCATTTGTATGTCAAAGTCTGCTGGGAGCTTAGACAGGATGTCCTCTGCAAGTTCATCTACCACCTCCTACAACACAAACAGACAACAGCACAAATCTTGACTATGAGACAGCAAGTTCGCATCCAATGTTTCCTCAGGGAAATTAACATCAGCCAAAATCCATGAGACAACAGGAATTGCAAACCTGAGGAGACTTAGCCCCGCCTCCGGTCTGCCTCGGCAGAGTGAGCAGTACTCCATCCAGGAGCTGATTGGTCTCTTGATTATCCTTTGTGATGTCAGCGTTGCTATGAAGTCCGAACACGCAGGGGTCAGCACAAATTGGGAGACTGCGGATATAGTTGACATATGTCTGAAATAAACAAAATAATATTTAAATATTAATTTCTTTATCAGAGAGGGTGATTAAAGAATTACTTGACTTATAACAGTGATCTTCAACACTGTACTCTCAATACTATCTAGATTTAATCTTAGACAAATATGACACTGTGATTAAAACCATTAATCCTCCTCTGGGTAAACTGAAATCCACTGTCTTGAAACACTTTGTTCATAATGATGTAAGAAGACAGCTGATGTACGTCATGTCATAGCTGATAATGATGGATGTGGCAATCTACTGTGGCATTAATTTGGAATTGACCAGGGTTCTAATAGTACCTGATAAGGTCCATGAGCTGGGACATAATACAGATCTCCTTCACACAGTTTGCAGCACTCCTTTTCTATCAGCTCCCAACTGTAGAAGATTGACAGAAGCGACAGCAGCAGACGCCTGTCCTTGTCATCTGTCACCCTGCCACCATAGTTGCACTCACCTGACAAGAGAGGAAAAGATGTGAATGAAACCAAACAAAACCTGGAAATACAAGGACACTGTTGTGGTGTTTACTGAGATGAGGTTTTGTAAAGTTTGAACCATGTTACTACCATTTACAAGCCCTACTGTGTTAATAACTATGACAATTAAACCTGTAAGATATGTGAGAGCCTCCAGTGGAACCTCCTCATACTCATCAAGGAACATCTGGATCTGCCTCATACTGATCCTCAGGTCAGACTCGTTAAACTCATAGGGAATGTTCCAACCTGAGTTGAAAACAAATGGACAAATAACCTCAAAAGGATTGTTTTTACATACAATGACAGAATAATGGTAAAATAAACATATTAAATGAATACAAAAATGTTTCAAAAATCAAATGCAAAACTTTGAACTACAGTAAAATTATCCAGGGTTTAAAAGATAAGGGCTGTAATTTAGATTTCTCACCTAGAGCTCCAAAGTTCCTCCTTTCCTGAACTAGAGCATGAAAGAAGGTGAGACCAAATAGGAGTTTCTGCCAAATGACTTGTTTCTTGGAGCTACGAAAGAAGGCAGGGTCAGAGATGGGGTGGCTCAGGTAAGAACGCAACAGGTTGGCTCTTATTCCTTTTGGAGGCTCGTTGGTCATTTTCAGCCCATTCTGCAGGATACTGACTGGGAACTTGTCGGATGGATAACTGGTTAACCACAACCTGGGGAGAGGGATCGATACTTTCCTTAATTGTCATTCATTGTGTATTGTGTTTTAATTAAACTCACTGTGTAAATTCCATTACCTAAAGCTAGGGTGTGTGCTCTCTGGGTTGATGGTTTCCTCACAGATCCTCTCTAGAGTGGGCATCCAGCTAGTGGCCAGGTGGCAATTCTGCAGTACCACCCAGGTGCCCTCTTTGATGGCTTTGTAAATCATCTGAGCTGCTATGGGTCCTTGTCCCTGTCCGAGGGAAATGGTTTGGGTCTTACTGCCCCCCATTTCTAGGTCATCAGCAAACTTTAGTAGACCTGAAAAATCAATGCAATACTGTATTAAAGATTCCTGGCATCCAAAAACAAAAATCACTTCTGAACCAAGTTTCCTTCTTGTTTTATTATGTACTACAGTTTGAATAGATTGCGTGGGGCTATTGTGTAATAAAATATAGAAAACTGAATCACCTGCAGTTGGATCAGATCCTGGTGACAGCACAAATATAAGAGGAGAGCAGCAGTTGGAGTCTTTGTAACTCCCTGCCAGGTCAAAGGTGGGAGGTTCAATATATGCTTGTCCCATGTTATCCACGATAAAATCCTGCACTGCTGGGACCAGTTTATCTGGCCTGAAGCACCTGATTACTACCATTCTGACCATTCCCACCAACTCACTCCACTTGTCAGGTAACTGGTCTTTATGGGGCTTTCCTGAATCATAGAGCTTCTTCCATTTTGAGATGTTGTCTTGAACATGTTCAAAGAGACCATCCAGATTCGGAAGTTTGGATGCCCTGACGATTTCAGACCAAGATTTATCAGAGAGCCACTCTGGAGCAGGGTTGGGGTAAGGGTTATCCAAAGCAATGCCGCCTGTTAGAAGGAAGCGCCAGACTTGGTCATTTACCTGGCCCTTACCCTGCATGATGCCTACAGTGAGCAGCAAGGAGAAAAGCAGCTTGTCCTTCTCAAAAAGCGAGCGGCACACATTATTGTAGATGCTAAGAGTAAAGTGCTCAGCGATGTTGTTGATTCTTTCAGCCACATTATCACTCTTCAAGCTCTGGGCAATGGAATACAGGTAGAGGTTGATGAACCAGGTCAGGGAGTACTGGTACATGGGCTCGATGTTGGCCAATTCTGAGATACAGAAAAACAAAATGGAGGAGTGCTCTGCCACAGGACGGTAACCCATCCGAGTGTCATCGATCTCTTTCTCTGTGACACTGGCAATTTTTTGCTTCTCTGAGATTTCCTCAGAGAGGATTTTGGAGGATGACAAGATCTTAATGGCAGTCTCATCCTCCAGGATGTTCCCCTCAGAAGATGAGAGCACTTGTAAGATCTTATCCTCAATTTCCTTCAGCTGCTTGTTGTTGGCAGCACTCTCCAGAATGAGCTTGTTCTTCTTTTCTTCCAGCTCTGGTTTCTCTTTGGCTGCAACAATCCCTAAAAGCTGGTCCTGTAGGCCCTGTGGCGTGATCATGAAGTTCAGTAGACAGACTTTAACAGCCACCTCTGGGAGGTAGTGAGGGTTCCTCAGTCCAGTTGTCATGTAAAACAAAAAGTCTTTAGAATATTCCACAATATTCTCTCCTATTTTCATGTACTCTACACCCTGCTGTTTGAATGTCTGCTTCAGCAACACAGGTTCAAGTACTGGATCTAATTCCTCGCCAATGTTCTCTAAAAGAACTGGAGTTCCAAACTGAATGCAGTTCTCCAAGATCCTCACATAGTTTCCATCAGACAGTTTGATGACGGCAAGTTTATTAGCTTTCTCCATGTTCTTGATCCACTTGTTGGCTTGACTTTGAGGGTCAATCATTAAGGGCCACCGACGGGAGTTAAACACAATGATGCCATTGTCTGTGGAGAAGGAGTCCACTGGCAGTCCAGCAATCTGCCACGCCCTGATGGCCACCTGATTACCAAGAGTGTTGCTCAGGGTGAAATCCTCAGAGCAGGGTATTTTCTTCTCCTGGCACAGGATGTGCCACTGCTCCTGGCACTGTGTACGGTAGTCTACTGTGAATGCCCCAAGGTAAGATACAGTTCCTGAAGAAAGGAGTATGTCACCCATCAGGTTGGTGTATCTGCAGAAGGGAAACATAGAACCAACCTGATCAGTGTTCAATTTAAGATTAATAAATTAATAAACAGAATATATATATTTTGATATACCTAATCCCTAGTTGCCTTGCAGCCTCTGTCCACCTGTCCTTCTCCCCACCCAGTCCTCCTATAAGCTTCTCTGCCCTGATCAGCTTCTGAGAACACAATTCAATGTTGTCCTCCAGTTCTTTCTTCTTCTTGACCATGGCATCCAAGTCATCATTTAGGCTCTGCAGTCTGTCCTCAACTTTTTTCAGCTCTGCTCTTTTCACAGCCAACATTTCCATCTGTATACCCAGCTCATCCTGAGCCAGCTTTAGCCTCTCCTTCTTTGGGGCTACTACTTTTGCTACACGTTCATACACTTCCATTGCTCGCACCCACTTACAGAGACCCTCACAAGCCGAGGAGACGTTTTTGATAACAGAGGGCTGGAACTCAGGGTTGTCGATAAACTTATCTCTGATTTTTTTGATGTATGGGGCAGGAATGTTGTCTTTGTCATAGGCTTTGAGGCTTTCCAAAAACTTCAGATCTCCAAGGAGCTTCTTAGAAGGGCCCCAGAAGTCCTCAACCATCTTACCTACAACATAGTGAAATAGTAATACTCTTATCATATTTTAGATCAAATATTTTGATATTTCTTTCACAGTTATAATCTTACCTGAGCCACTAGGATCAGGTTTTCTCTCAGGATTTGATGCCCTTCATGATGCAGATGGACTCCATGACTAACTTGACCAAACCTGGTGGATTCTGCATAGATTTAACTACTGTAATGTCCGCAGGTTTTAGGGTGTCCAGGGCTGCCAGGGCAGCTTCCAAAGCAGGCATTGCTTCTGCTAAGTCTCCCTCACACTCATCCTGAAAGACAACCAGTAAGCAACAATTAACATCTAAATATATAAATGGATGCAAACCAAAATACTACAAATACCCATTGTAGCATTTTCAACTTGTTGAAAACAGTTGGCTTGGCAAAATGTGTCACTGCTCCTGAAATATATGTATACCTTAATGGCTTTTGCTGCAGCTGCTGCTTCATTAGCAACTTTCTCATCAGCAGACACAAGCTCTTTCTTAGCATCTACCTCCACTGTTTCCCCCTCTATCTTAACCATCATCTTATCTGTTTCAGCTGAGGTCTGGATGAGCTCTGGCTGCAAGGCAGTCAGCTCCTCCTGCATAACTGACACCTGTTGACATAGTATCAGGTCAGATGACAATGTGTTAGTATCATTCATTTGGTCAAGGACACAAGGCAGTGTTCAAGATAATATTTCTTGAAAGGCTGAATCACCTGTGACGCAGCAAACTCCAGTTTCTGGAGACCAACAATATAGCGGTTCCTTGCTGTATCCACTTCGTTCCTCTTGATATTGAGCAGGGTCTTGAAGGTGAGGATAAGTTCAAGGTAGGAGGTGGGTGTGACATAATTGTGTCTCCTCAGTCTGGAGAAGTACGTTTGAGACATGTCTCTGACACTTGTCTGGAAGGTCTTGCACATCTCCACCACCCTGAGATCACAGAAAAAGGAAGTTTGGCATACTACTCAGTGCTACATGCAAATGCTAATAAGATCACAGCACTTATGAGCAGCTGAAACTGGTGTATCCTGTTTACATCGTTTTTATGGCCTTACTCCAGTCTGATGTCACTGTCCATTTCCACATCCTCTAGGAATTTGTGGGCCACCATCTCCAGAGCATCATTTGGCCATGCATGGAACCAGTCAATAGTGCAGCAGTTGATAAGGGAGGGGAACATCCTAAGACGGTTCCTAAAGGCATCACCGATGGGACTCATGGCTGTTGAATACATTAAATCTCAGTTAAAAATACTTACAAAAGGTTCACTCCAAAAAAAAATATGTAAAGGTAACCTACCAAGCACAATGTGAAGGTTGGCCTTCACGCGGTCAATAAAAAAGTTGTACATTGAGAGTGGAGTGGCATCAATCTTTTTGCCCTCCATCCGGGCGATTCCCTGGACTTTCTCAATTATGTCAGCACGTTCATCTGCAGCAAAGATGTTAGGCACATCACCAGTGTTAAGCAGCATATCGATGTCTTCTAACATGGCCTCATCCTTGATTTGGCTGTCATTGAAAAGGAACACCAGGCTCTTTCCCTCAATGCCTGCTTTAAGCATTATCCGCTTCAGGTCATCACGCCAGTCTGACATGCTGTAATTCTTGGTCAGCTCAATCTGGAACAGGACGTAATCATTGATGAATGTGCCCAGTTTAGTGGTGCTCTGACGCCCTGAACCACCAATGCCGACGAGTAGCAGATGACCATTGTCTTGTTTCAGCACACGACAGATGCGGGAAATATGCTCAATGGCAAATTTGAACATTACAAGGGACATGGGTGCCTTGCTGCAGTTGTTGTACTCATCCAGATAAAACTCCATTACTTCTTGTAAGGCACACAAGTCTGTGATTTCATCGTAGGCCTTAACCTCAGAATCAGGCTTGGCATAGTCACCAAAGAACAAGCTACGGATGCTCTCGTCCACTACTTTGCCATCTGGGCTGAGATGGCTCAGGAGCTAGACAACAGGGAGATATTTAGGATTAAACACAGGAGGATACAGTTTAAAATCTGGATTGCACTACACTACACAGAGCAGCAGTAGCTATTGTGTTTGTTTTTGGGTCTGACTTGGAAATCCTTAGATTTGTACTTTCCAATTAGCAGATGAATACAAAAGTAGTTACTGAAGGGCAAAATATATAATAGTAGAAACCATTTAAACTGATTTTGAATTATTTAAAAGTGATCTTTTTGCAAAGGGCATTTTAGCTACAAAATTTCATATTTTGTTATAATATGTGAGATTATCGTCCGTTGTTTTGGCTTTGCTGAAATTATTTCTGAGTGTGAGTGTGCACAAATTGAATATTTACCTTTTCCATACTCTGCTTAAAGAGGCTTGAGGTCCTCTCTTTGATAATGCCAAAGAATGTCTCCTTGTCTTCATTGTCAATGAGTCGGTCGTAGAAAACACGGTAGACTTCATGAATCCACAAACGGATCAGTTTGTCTCCGTCCTGACATAAATAGTCAACATGAGGACGAGTTAAAGCAACTCAGATGAATTGATGAATTAGTTTAAATGTTACACTATTGTTTCCACTCCTACCTGCATGTGTGTATGTGGAGCCAGGAGCACGCCTCGTATCACCCGAGCAAAGTCACGCAGGTTAAAGATGTAATGGGACTTAGATGGGGTGGGGAGGAAGCTGTCCATGATGTCCTTATAGACTGCCATAGTGGCCTGGACCATGATCTTGCCTAGCCTTTGACACAAGCCAAAAGACATCTGTCTAATAAAGATAATTTCTATAATCTTACCTCTTTATGACTTTCTAATACACATTTGACAAGTTACCTGTAAAAGGAGGCATCAAAGCCCTTGCTGAAGTGCCAGTCAGTAATGGAACTGAATATCTTGGTCAGTGTTTCATCATCAAAGGAATCAATTGAGATGATATTCAAATGGCGGGTGAAGCGGCCTAGAAATTCAAGCATTTTGTCAATTACAGTAAACTTTTTAGAGCTGTTTTCTTGATTGATAACAAATAAATAATTATTTCACCAATACCTGTAATGTCATTTTTCCCACCACCAGGAGGCCCCATTGCAGACAGAAACAACACGTCCACTATGTTTAGTCTTGAGGTGTCCTTCTTGTCATACCAGTGATGGTGGTCAATCCACTGCCTCAACAGCTCAATTGGGGGTTGGGCACCATATATTTCCTTTGCTGGCATGTTCAGATCATCTGTGTAGAAGACGTGACAATAATGATTAATAAATGACTATCAAACACTTGACAAGTTATAATTGACAATGTATATCCATCCTTTACCAACGTAGACGACACACTTCTTTCCCATTGGAGGTCCAAACACGCCCTTTCTTCTCCGGTCCAGCTTGGCCATGATGATATCTTGGGTCTGGTTCGCTGAGGTTCGGGCTGAGAAGTTGATACAGTTTGGTGTGTACTGCTCTTTAGGCAGCTTTACCAAGAAGCGTTTGTTAATGACTGATTTGCCAGTGCCAGTGGGCCCAACAAACAGCATGGGTATTTCATGTGCCAGGTAGGTCCGCAGGAGAAAGAGCTGACGTGCCGTCTCAATGGTGGGGATGATTAGGTCTGACACCTGGTGAGGATAAGCAGCGTTTCAGCCAACGCAGACATCCACAGTGGCATGTTTAGAAGCAGTAACTCCTGTGGCATGAACACACTCACACTGGCTCCAGCTGGAATGATGTTTTCCTCATTTGCGATTGAATCAGTCCATGCATTCCACTGTCCTTGTCCCTCCTTATGAAAGTAGTAGTCATAGACAGTGCCTGCAAAACAATAAGTAAAGTAATACTGCTTTATTTATGTTTAAAGGGTATATTTGTAATTGGTATAGTAACTGTAGACATATTTTTTGTTGAAATTCTGTGACCTCGCTCAGGGAAGATGTTGTTCTTTTTGAGTTTGACACTCTTAGGCCGAGGATGCTCATTATCCATGCCCATGATCAGATTGCGGTAGAAGACATCAAACTTCTTGCGACTGTCCCCAGTGATGGTCCCACCCACAGTCCATACAAGTGCAAATAGGAACAGACCCTGCAGCCACATGGTTATCTGCTGGCTTGACATCTGTATACCATCTGCTCCTGATGCAGAAATTTCATCTGAGAATAGAGAGAAATGTTAACACACAAACTGACAAAAAGAAGTATAAATTGTTGAGTAAGTATTATTCTCATCACCCATCAGGCAGGTGTACAACTTCATTAGACTAGAGGCCAAGTGAATGGGAGATGTTTGAACCACAAAGCGACACTCCTTATCTACAAAGTCCAAACAGGGCTGAACTAGCCAGTCGAACAGGTCCAATATCTGTGGGAGGAAAGACCAAAGAAGCAAATATAAGACACATCATATGACATTGTAAAGGACATAAAATAAAATAAAAAATGAAAGGAGATGTGTATGCTTTTCATCTCACCAGTTCTCTATGTTCAGCACTTAGGCTTTCAGGTAATGTGTCCATATAGGAATCTCTGAGAGGAGACCATCCCAGCTGCTGGGGTTCCATGTAGATCATACCACACCTTCAGACAGATGGTTACGTAAAAAAAAAAAAAGATAATACAGTAACTTTTAAAACACATGCTTCGTATGTATATACAACAGTTGCTGGTGCAGCTTCTGTCTGTGCGGCTTACCTACTGACGGTAGCCGGAGAGGCTTGCTCCAGGTCAGCAGGCTCAAAGATCAGACTCATCTTGGGACTCATCTGAATGATCTCACCACTCATCAGACAAAGCTAGCAGAGAACAGAGTGAATGAGACTGAGGCTTATTTTTAAAAGCCTATAAATCAAAGTTAACCCCTTTACAAAAACTATGAATGTCCAAATTTCAGTCTGGCTGGTATTGTTTAGATAACTTGTTGTGGATAAAAGTGTTGCAATAAATGGAAAGCCTGACCCACCAATTGACTAATTAATTGCCATCATCAAAAAAAGGTGTAGACTGCATCAAAATGGCCAATACCTTCTTGTTATCATCCAGCACAGTATTCATGTTCTCAATCCAGACAGCATCAATGGGCCCATCAAAGATGATCCACTGTCGATTTTCTGAGGTGGAGATCGCCTGATCCCTGTAGGTGGTGGCCAGAACACCATCAGACCACTCATGGCTGACTGGATCGAAGCAGCCATACAGCTGCCCCATGGTGATGGCCTTGGGGTTGATGATGCAGTAATTCACTGCAAACTCCTCCATCAGCTTATCTGAATGTAATCAAAGAGAATGAACTCTCATGAACGAAAAAAACATGGTGGATAACATTACATAGTTGTTCATTAATTTACTTACCTTTATAAAGGTCTCCAAGGGCACCAGCAAGAACTTTATATGCAGAAGTCTTTCCCCCTAGAGGGTCTCCTACTATCATGAAACCATGGCGTACCAGCATCATCTCATACACCTGTACACAATCACAAATTAAAGTCTGAATACATTTTTGTGCTTGAAGTAAAACAACTATTCAAACAACTTTTATAGTCCCTTTTATAGTCCGAAGGATTGCGAATCAATTCTCCTCCTAGTTACCTGGATAATTTTGCCAATGAACCACGGAACAGGCTGGAGCTTGAGCTTAGCAATGTTGTCATTAAGGGCCTTGAGAAGGAGATCATAGTCTGGTTTTGGAAGGACCACACCAGGGAATAGATCAGAGATGATACCCTGTGGGCAGCCGCACGAGAGTTAAACTGGGAATTGAATAATTAGTGAACCATCTGATGTATACATAAAAATATAGTAGCTACAATTTGATTTTGTGTAAATTTTGTCACCTGAAATAGTGGAACATCCTGCGCTAGAAATTTGGCCATGTTAACATCCATCAGCGCCCGGAGCAACAGCACGCTCTCGTTCTCCTCAGGGTATTTCAGCTTCAGATTCCCCGCTGCAGTCAGCACAGACTTCACAGCTCGCATACCGTAGTCATAGTGGTGTTGGGAAGACAGCTGCTCGGAGCACAACCGGTAGGTGGCCACGATCTTCTGGGCCAGACTGTAATTGGAGATGTATGAAGCTTGAACTCTAGCCCAGACTACATTTAAAATATTTTGTCTAGGAAGATTTTCACACAAACCTGCGAGATTCAATGAAGCCCATGGAGTATAATGAAATTTCTCCAATGAGACAATAGTCTGGCACCATCATAGCCACTGTACGGAACAGAGCCTAAAAAACAAGATAGACATCTATACATCCAGTTCCAGCATCTTATTCTCTAAAGTGTACTTCAAATTGCTCCCATTTCTACTTCATCATCAGATTCCACTCTGTTGAGTGAGGTTTAAGGCTCTACTACAGTGCTACAGTGATTTACCTTTAAGTTGTCAGGGAGCTCCGCTCTGCCAGCATAACCAGGGTTCATGGTTATAAACACAGAGCAGGTTGGGTTGAGTGACAGCTCTGTCCCCTCAAACACGAAGGTTTTCAGATTCTTGGCAATGGCCTGTTGTATGCAGAGGACCTGCTGAGCCACCACAGAGAGCACCTCCACCTGAGACACAAACACATTATGAGTAACTTGGAGAACAAATCTGTAAATGAATATACATGATATGAAATGATGGATATTCTTTCACATAAATAGGTCCCCGTACTCTATAAGATATATAGAATATTATAGAGTACAGGGATATAAATAAGTGCAGTGCAGACAAGACTGAAGTTGTGCTCTGCCGTTTCTTTGTTGTTTTTTTTTAACTCTATTAGCAGTGTTTTGTATGACTTGCAATCTATCAATTACTCTCTTTATTATTATATTAAAGTTTGAAGAGTTTTAAAATAATCCAGTCATCTTGGCAGAAAAGCAAAAACAGCAACGTTCCCACAACCTGATGAGCTGCAAACATGCTAAATCTGGTGAGGTTTTTGAGCTGGAAGAAAACAGACTTTGTTACTATGTGGTTGTGCAAACTTTATTCTAAATTCTTAATTTATCATTCACACGTTTCATTATAACAATGAAAACAACACTAAATATGATATAAATCTAGTATTTATTCATGAATCTTAAGATACTATCCAGTTAAAGCGGATAGGGTATATGATTTACCACATACACACAGTATACTGTGACCAATATAAGAATTTATAAAGATAGTTATTATTAAACAGTTAGTGTGCTCACCTCAATACGATTGAACTCATCAAAGCAGGCCCAAGCTCCAGACTGTGCCAGTCCTTTGAAGAACTTACTCATGGCCTTGTAGTCCAGACCATCAGAGCAGTTGAACACCACACACTAGAAAAACATAATACTGTTAATATTGATATGAAGAAAAAAATACATGAAAAAAACAATGCATATAATTGTTTTACTGTACTTGTTTAGCCAAGGCTTTTGCAAGATCTTTTGTGGTCTCAGTCTTTCCAGTTCCTGCAGGACCCTCAGGAGCTCCCCCCAGGTTCAACTTCAAAGCCCCCATTAGAGTTCTGGTGAAGTCATTTAATTAAAAGATACAATGAAAGAACTTCACATTTTGGACATTTGGGTCACAGTATGCTGGAATCTGCCTACAGTAACCTTTATTACGACACTGTGTTTTGCAGCTCTCCATCTCCACATAGCTAAGGATTACACAACCACATAAATTGTACATTACCTGTAGCAGCGGTCAGTCAGCGGTGTAATGACAAGACGGGGAGAATTGCCCAGATATTCGTAGCCATATTTCAGACAGGTGGTGATCATGCGTAGCATCACTTCTCCATCCTCCCAGAAGTATCGCAGCTGAGAAATCCATGCAAAGTCATTCAGTGAGGAGATACGGTCCTCTGCCAGTTTTGCCACAACATCCCGAGCTAGGAGAGGAAAAAAGCGTAAGACTTTCTGCAAGCTACATATAATCAAGAAAACATATTTTATCCCTTTTAAAATAACGGTTGTATTACCATGGACATCTATAACAGTAAGAGCACCAAGGGTCATCCTTGCCCCTCCTGGCAGCTTCCCACGCACCAGTTCTACAATGTCACCAATCTGGACGTTGCACTTCTCCACATAGGCCTTTGGGTGGAATGAAAAGTCACTACACTGGCTACATTAGAGTGTAATAATAAAGTTGATAAAGTAATTAAACAAAGTTTGGGCTTGGAACTCCTCTCTGTGTGTAAGTGTGCAGTGGGTGTGCTGGAAGATGTAAAGACTGACAGGCAGAGAGTTTGTCTGGATGGCTTCGGATACTTCAGTAGTCCAAAAGATGGAGGAGGCACAAATGACGACTTGGCCGGGCCACTGCAACACCCACTTCTTCCTGGGCACCTAAAGCAAGAAAATAAAATACTGCACAGTAGAGAGGGGGCTTTTACACTGCTTATATCCATCAAAAATGCTTGATCTGAACCAGAATCCATGGTAATGATGTGCAATTTACACAATGTATATCATTACCTTTTATCACTTCATATTTTAATACTGCTACAAAGAAGTGATGGCTGACTTTACACACACAAAAAAACATCATACCATTCTCTACATCTACTGTCAATGTAATATAAGTTATATTCCCAAATACCTCTATATACTGAATCACTCCTTTATGGATGACATGTTGAACACTCCTGAGCATTAGCCTCTCCACCTGCAGCAGCCACTTCTCCACCATACCCTAAAAAATCAGTGACAATCCACCACATATGTAAAGCATGTTATTTCCAGTAAAGTAAAAATAGCTAACAACAAAGAAATCTAAGAATATGAAACTCCTACATACCTGTATATCCATTTAATTTAGAAACAAATGATACAACCACTGACCCTACATATAAAACCCTGCGTTTTATACCTTGGCTTGGGCTGGATAAATCTTTTCTGTGAAGGGCACAGTCTCCTTCTCGGAGCTGATCATGCCAGTGATCGCCATGTCTTCGGTGAACTCCAGTTTTGCAATGCCCTCAAAGCACTTCTTCAGGTGTGGCTGCACACACAGTGGGTCTTTGGTCTGTGAAAGGATCTCCAGCAGCTCGTCATTGGACAGGAAGAAGAATCTGGGAATATGATGAAGGTGAAAGGGAGAGAGATAACAAAACAGCCACTTTACCCTTAAGACCCTTAAAAAGAACGCTGACAGAGGTGATTTGTATGTTCTGTAATTATACTTTTCTATTCGGGCTAGTACTACTGGTCAAAACCTTGGGAAGTAGAGTCTCTTCTTCTCCAGGTAGGTGTTGAGGCCTTTTTGGATGTCATCTAGAAACACATTGGACTCCTGTAGCCGTTCCAGCATGTTAGGCTGGCCTGTAGCTACCAGCACACGTGTATCCTTAACCTGGACCAGTGAAATTATGTAGGAGCAAAAAAGAAGCAAATCGCATGAGTTACAATTTTCGTTATTTGAAACAGGAGGGCGGTCGAGTGTCAAGAGGATTTTACCGCCTCAGTAATGATGTTCTTCCAGTAGCTGTCCACAATGGCAAACTTGCGTCCCTCCTCAGGCATCTGGGCAATGATGTCCTCAGAGCTGAAGATGGGTTCAAGGTAGAGCCACGTAGCTTGACACTTCAACATGGAGTCTATGATGTCCTGCATACTGGACAGCTTGTCTTCCCAGTCCTAGGTACAGGAGAAATTGTGAGAGTGACACAATTTTTGCAACATTGTTGTTGTGTCTAACAGTTGAAAGCTGTGTTAAAGTACAGTTTAGAAAATGCTGCAATGATCCAAAAAAAAAAGCACAACAACAACACACTCAAGAAATGCGTGATTCAAAACAGGAACCCACAAAAAGAAAAAATAAGATAACAGGGTGAAATACTGGTCAAAAATCATATATAAGCAGGTCCATCAAAATGGATATGATTCTATTAGTCTGCATACCTCAAACAGGTTGTTCCTTTTTATGGAAATATTACGACTCCAAAAATAGCCACATTCGCTGAGTCACACTGCTGAGGTTGTATCTACTCAGAACAAGCCATTTTATTACTTGTTCTTGCAAGAAATTGTGTTTGTATTTCCACCTGCTCAGACCACCTCTGACTGCAAACACACGAGTTACCTTTAATTGGCAAAGGTTCGCACACAAAATTCCAAAACCACAAAAACTAATTTTATGTATGTAGATGTATGTGTGATGTGATAATACATTATCATGATCCAACACCATTGTTTTATTATTTAAGCAAAGAAAGAAAGGAGATATCTTCTCAAAGCCAGTTTCACTATGGCTACATCTACTATTCCTACCTATGACCTCTACACTGAAGGCTTTATCCCTTTACTTAAGTATCACTTGTTTAAGTGGGTTTTTTTGTATTGCATGTCTTACCTTACATTCAGTCTCTATTGGTTTAATGAAAGGTGAACCTCGCATGGTCTGCACCTTAATAATGTGGTCATCGAGAATCACTTGGATGTCATCCACTGCTGACAGAATTTTTGTACCCTGTGATAGAACATTAAGTGTATTCAGTACATGTTCTCACTGTTTCCTGCAGTGGGAGGTAATAAGAGTGTTAGTTGTATTAATTTCATGTAAGTTTCTTTTAATATTTCGATAATCAAGATGTAATTCTTTGGAAGAGGTTACAAAGCCAATGTTGGGTCATTTCAGCTTGAGGCATGTCTACTGTGTGATCGTATAGTGTGTGTGTTTGTCATACTGCATCTCTGTATGGAATGAAAGAGAACCGGAGCTCAGCCCATTCATTTTTCATCTTGTCCATGGATTTTTCTAGAGAGTATTCCTTACTGGCAGATGCTCCAATTTCCTCCAACCTAGGGTAGAGGTAAAAAAAAAAAAAAAAAGAATCCATCATTGTCTGATCTTGGGAAATATTTCCATAAGTATAGCAAGTCTGCGATTAACATTTTCCTTCACACACATTACATTAACTTTTCTCTTTATATGTACTTCAACATGGTCTAATGTCAGCAAAGTGCCTTACTTATGAGAGTACTTAGAAAGCCCCAAGTCCAACATGTTCAGCAGTGAGCTGTTCACGTCTGGTTTGACATCAAAGCCCACAATGCTGCTAATCTGTAGACAGACATAAATTATTCACATCCGCTTCACAGATCACAGGAGACGTAAGACACTTGGTCCTTACAAAGTGAATCTGACACTGGATTTCTATCAGTGTCAGCTGATCTAGTGAAGCAAGAAGAAATAATTCACTTGACCTTCTCCCAGTGGCGGTCTTTGATGCCTGGGTTACAGATGGTTGTCAGGATGGGTAGATGCTGCTTGAACTGGTCTATCTTGCTTTTGAAGCTTTTGGCCACACGAGAAGGCCCAGGGAGATTAGACAAAGACTTAGTCAGTTTATGCACAGTCCTCCACATGACGTCCAGTTCGTCAGAGATTTTCTCAGCATCCAGGTGTAGGAAAGGACCTAGGAGTTAAACAATAAAGGAATTACATCAATGTGAGAACATCATCCTTGCACTTCCTGTGTGCCAATAGTTGTTATTTGTACCATTTAGAGCTTTTAAAATGCCACACAGTGTCACACAGTCATTGTGAGAAAATAAAAATCCCCTAGTATAAACTACCTACCATTCATCCACTCTTCTGACATTATCTGAAAGTTAAGTGCTGTGGTCCAGAGCTGTTCAAATGGCTGTTTATCAGCTATCAGAATTTGGAGAATAGGGAACTGGCTCTGTTCTCTCTCTAGCAACGTCTGCTCTTTGTTGATTTCCTGTATAAATGACAGCAGTTTAAACATTTTCCAGCCACCGTCTGAAACATGCCTTTCAGGATGAAGTATGTTGCAGTGTTTTGCTAGGGTATCAAAGCTTGTGCCATCCAAAACATGCATTTTAGTCTCAGTTGCACTTTAAACATGCAGTATCTCTTACCTCTAGTTCAGTGAGAGCACCCTCCAGGTTGGCTGTGATTTGAGAGAGTTTTGCTACATTGTTCTTCATCTCATCCATGTTCATCACTTCCTTCTTCTTAAAGGCCTGTATCTTCTTGTCCAGATCCTGCAGCCTCTGGTCAAACTCAAATATCCTGAGATGGTGATATGGAGATGTAACAGTTGGCATTTCAGCTGATGTATTTGGAGATATTATGGTTAGTTTGCTGTGTGAAGCCAGCATTACTGATGCAGGTGGATTCTTTAAACAGTTGTTCTTATATATCACCATTCAATAAAAATGAAGTAATAAAATAAATTGTGTGTGACATCACCCGTAGATTTTGGAAGGGATGTAGGAATTTTAAATTTACTGCAGTTCTTTGACCATCTTTAAGCCAAAATTCTCATGTGGGAAATTGGATGGTGGATGGGTGAAGCTGAAGAGGGACAAACGACTGACAAACAGCACCTACAGCTGCAGTGGTTGCCATGTGTGTGAGGAACCAGGAGTGTGAAAAATGTTTATTCAGTAACCTTGTTTGGAGATAGTCTTCCGCTTGCTGTCTCAAGGTGGCCAGTCGAACCTTTGAGTCTTCAAGCTCAATCAGGATCTGACTGGGCCACTGGAAAACATGGGAGTTCAGCCTCAAGTCATCAGCTAGAGTAAAAAGAAGGCCAAATGGAAGAATGAAATATTAAATTACATATAGAAAATGGTCATCTATGATGGTATTTGCGTACATAACATGTCATTTCTTTCGACTATAATTGCACATACAGGGTAGAGTGGCATAGTCCAGGAGGAAGCTAAGACGGTATGTTGCCTCATCAATCTCATCTATCAGCTTGTGAATGGTCACATCACTGGTCTTTTTAATGTACTGGTTGAGAGCCACCAACTCATCTGTGGTCTCTGGGGTGCTTCTGATGGTCTCTGTAATATCCTCATACTTTTGACAGATCCTGGGAAACAACGATAGCATGTGTTTGACATCCTCTCCCATCACATTTACACTACATAGCTGATTTGCTGTTAAAACTTTACATGGAAAATAAATTTGATGTTGAACCTATCAGACACTTATTGGAGGCTAGGGAGCTTCCTCTCACCCTTTGTTGAGCTCTCGATTCTCCTCCACTTCAAACACAATGATCATGTCTTTCAGCCTCTCAGCACGTTCACACAGGTCATCATTCAGGTTGCCAGCGTATAGACAAAACATAGACAGGGGCACCGTAACACGCAGTGAGGCAATCTCCTTCCACAAGTGATTAATGCTCTCAATTTTCTGGAGATTGAGCGAGGGAGAGAGGACTTGTGGCAAAGCAAGTAGACAAATGGCAGTTGAACAGGACATGTTCAGCACAGACTTTAGATGGGAACGTTCATTTACCTTTGTAAATCCTTCTAACGAGTGCTTCTCTTTGAGAAAACCTGATATCTCCTGCCTTGCTGTGTGGTCCAGTAGATTGCTGTATTTTTGATACACATTCAAATACCTGAAGAATGTGATGTAGTATTAGACACTGCCTTAAACATGCTGGTACATATTAATTATTGAAAAACATAAATTCTACTCATGTGTTCTTACTTTTTAGGTCCCACAGTGTTCTTGTGGAAAACTTCCATAGCTTTGTCGATTATGTTTGTAACCAGTGACTCCTCAGGACTGACGGTGCGCAGGTACAAGTTCTTGATATCGGGAAAGAGGTTACATTCCACCTGGCCAAAGCACATCAGTCACAGATTATACAAATATTTGAAAAAACACTGAGTATTGTAGAATTTTTAATGTCAATAATATCATTAAAGCATGTGGTGCTAAGGTGATACTTTACCCTTGGGAGCCTCTCAGCGCTCTTGATGATTTCCATGAAGGCTCTGTGGATAAACTCCCAACATTCCTGAAAGCTCGGGCTAAACTCAATGTGAGGCTCGTTCACCTGTAGCTTAACCAGCAGCACCTGAGACTGGACAAACTTCATCTCATCAAACTCCTCTCCAAAGTCATTGCCGCCCTGAAGAATACAGAACACAGGAAAAACAAAACCTGAGGTGAAGTCTGAAAACTAAGTGAACATCTGGGCGCTCCTCTCACATAAATCAAAAGCCTGTTTTAACGTGATGAAGAAATGAAACAACGAAAAAAATGCCCAAACCTCATGGAGAGTGAAGAAATATAACAGGTCCTGTAAGGAGTCTATGACCAAGCTGCGGAGCTGCAGTGACATGAGAGCAGCAACAGAGCTGAAGAACTCCTGGACAGCAACTCGAGCCACATGCTCACTCTTGGGTATGAGTGGCAACCACAGGTCCTCGAAGGTGTCAAAGAGTGAAGCACAGTGAGGTAGCCACCTGTAAGAAGATGGTTGTAATATGTTCAAGCAAGGGCTTCATTTGTCATAAAGAGCAGTGAACTGTTCTTTTTACAGCAAAAAACATAATTTTTGGATGCACGCTGACATAAAATCAAGGTAAAAAACAGATTAAAACAGGTCTGCTCATCACCATCATCAAAAGTGAAAACAAATTCACAAATCCAATCCAAAATTGCTTCTGAACTGGATTTTTATGTCACATAATACTGGTGGTCATAGTTCTTCTCTTTGTTGTAATCATAATTCCCTTCCATCAGTATGTGTGGTAAAAGAATACCTTAAGCTGACTGTCTATTTATTCCCTGGTACTTTGTGACATTTACACAACCCCATAGAGACACATAATGACCTCCGTATTAAGCTAGCAGTGGAAATTGACACATAGATATAATGGTATCCAAGCGGGTGCAAATTCCGAACATGAAAAATAAACAAACGGCAGCTTGTTTCTACAAATTACAAAGGCTCATATTTCAGTCATGGGGCCAGACATCCTACAGGGCTGCTACATGGTCTAACAGGCTATACAACAGGCCCACAACAAAGGATGCAGTTGGATCCTGAAGTGAGGCAGTGTGTAAAGCAATCCCCTGAAAGGCAGCCTGACATGGGTCTGACAAAGTGGATAAGGTGGAAACATGAGACGGTGCCTACAATGGGATTAGCTTTCATGGTTGTGTACATACTGTAGACTTACGAGCCAAAGACACACTGCAATAATTAAGCATGAACATCACCTTATATTCTGACTGACAAACTGGTTGTTTTGAGAAAGTCTGATAAATTGGCGATACTCACTTTTGGATTAGTTCATCTCTTGTGGTTTGGCACTGTGTCTGGACAAACTTTTCAAACTCAGACGGCAGAAGGGGGAGGCTGGTGGAGAAAAAATCCTCCAATCTAACAAATCTCAAGGATGAGAAGCTGAAACAAGATTTATTTTAATTGTTTGCATATTAAAAAAAAACTTTTTTTAGAACAAATATGATATGTACACAATTTCATTCACATATACAAACACACACTCACCAACATACACTTGGATACACATGGATTCAAAGTAAACAAGCTCCTAAAAACTTAAGGCAAAATAAACATGGAAAATAAGGGATACAACATCTTCTGCTAAATAAAATGAAGTTTGGAAAAAAAAATCGGAAATTGAAAAAAAAATCTAAGGTAACAGTGAGTACTGACACAAAATGTGATAAATATATATGTAATATATCTAACCCTCACTGAATACACTGCACAGTACACATCTGTATTACCTGTTTAGCCAGACATCCTGCAGAAGGACCATGATTTGACTGATAGTAAACAGATGTTGGCTTTGCCACATGTGGGCCTCTTTGTAATTAGCTGCCCAGGGCACCGGTGCACGGATCAGCCTCCTGGGAAAGGGCTTGGGGACGCTGGATATGGATAGTCGATGGCACTCGGCTGGGTCCATCAGAATGTAGTCCACTGAAAAGGATGAACGGAAGACAAAGTAGATTGAACAGCTTGACAGAATGTTATTTTCAAGGCGGGGGAGTCATTTCATCACAGAAGAAAGTAGTAGTTAAGTTGAAATGGTTATGAATTGGTAAGCCTGAGATGTCTAAATAAAGCAATACTGCCATTAAATAATCCCTTGCACTTTGCTATGCTTTTTACCTATGCTTTTCTTGAGGCTAAAGACATAATCTCTTCTGACCTCCTCTTCTAGGTTTGCTCTCAAACTCTGGAGGTGTTTACTACTATACTCAGTGTCGGGGGGCAGCAGGCATGTGATGTTCATCATCTGCTGGCATGGTTGAGGAGCCAGCACAGAGCTGGGGACACCCATGGTGACATAGTGGATATACCTCTGTGTGAGTAGAGTTAAGATAAACAATAGGTCAGAAAAAAGATGGCTCAAAAGACTCTAGTAAGCAACTAACATGTTCCTCACTGGATTGACTGGTACTTACGTCCAGGTCTCTCTCATTAGGTTCTCTCTGCACAGCCCGCATCTTCTCCTCTTGGCTGTACATGATGACCAACTGCTCTTCAGGACTCATAGGCCGGCTGCTGGGAGTGTGAAAATTGATCGAGCTTGGCTTTGGCCGAGGAGAGACTGAAGCCTGAGAAGATGTATCCCTGTGAAAGCACGAATCAGATCAAGTGCTTCATAAAACACAAACTATCCCTGAATAAATTTAAAGTCATAGTTACCTTTTCCTTGGCGTTATTGCTTGTTTCCTCCCAGGTGAGATATATGCTAAAAGCCTCATTAAGATCAATTCAAAGAGTCAAGAGCAGCATTAAGAGTTCACATTTTAAATTATTATCAGATAATACAGTACATTGTAACTTCAGATAGTTTCAAATAGACTTCCCTTAGTCACAGAGACCAGGATTTGATATGGGAGGAACTTGAAAGGATACAAGCCCTTGCTGGTTTTGCCAAGGAAGTGCGTCGTCTGTGCTGGAGTTTACTAATTTTAAGGTCCTGGACCCGGGGACTGTAGTTGTTTCCAATAGACTCACTGGGACTATGGTGGTGATGTTGCTCTTTAAAGGGAACTGCCAGAGTCCAAGAATTGGTCTGGAGGATGGGTGGGTAATGACTATGCCTCAAGACTATCTGAAGTCAAATAAAAGCCTGAATGTTAGGATGGTGTGGGGTGGCACAAAGGTATGTGTGTTTAACTTAGCAGATGTCTAAAACTTAATACGAAACAGTGATTTATATTCTTACTTGATACAGTTCTGAGGGTTCTGCATTACAAGCCATGGGCAAAGGTGGGGGAACAGAATATCCTCTGTTCTGACTCATGTTGAAGATGGAGTCATCCTCCATCTGTAGTTCAGACAAAAATAGTCAGGGTTGCAATAAAAAGCAATCATGATGCTGTCATTTGACTTTTAGTTACACATAACATTCGGTAAACACCCCTTATGTGTGCTCCTAAAAAAAAAAAGCCTTATTCATTTATAGCTGTACAAGATGTATGTTAAATCGCCTTTGAAGACAGGCTGTGTTTTTCATCACAGTACTTAAAATCTAATCTTTTATTCATTTAATATGATAAACACACATTCCTTTAATTTGTGTAAGTACAGACCACTTGCATGTGAAATATATACAAATGCCAATGAGGCTATTAGCAGCGTTCAGTAAAAGTTTACAGTAATATCAAATGGCACATTAAAAGTCTATTATGATATTTATGTAAATGAGGGGGATTTCACTATAATATAGCCGACAGGTAAGAGTCAGACTTAGCTTTGTTACCTGCTTCAGACGCTCCATGTTGTTCACCTTTTTCTGCCAGAGAAAGAAAGGAAAAATACAATAACTTAAATGTATGAATGAAAAAGATATACAATTGAATTTGTTTTAATCAGTGTGACTAGAAAGTTAAAGAGCAAACAACACGGCTGTACCGTTAACATCGGTTACCTTCTCTCGGTCGCTCTGTAACGTTTTGCCGGCACGATTTCATTCATTGCTGGGTGTCATTAGCTTCTCTGGTTTATGTAAAAGTTCCCGTCAGAACTACTCCATGTTATTTTGCCGCTTTCCTATTGTGCAAGTGGCTGACAGAAGTACTGAGAGTTTAGTTTTTGCCCTGTCAGTGCTGTGACAAAAGGAAAAGTCATCACGTTGCTGTAAACTAAAACACTGTTGATCTCATCCGGGAGCGTCTCCATGGTAACGCCCACCAACCTGGTTACTGTCAGAAAAGCTGAGCTGAGCGGCGGGCGGTGCACCGTGCGCTCGTTTCCTCATACAGGTCGGCCCGGAGGTAAACTTCTCTGCGTAATAGCCACAGCCACAAATACTACCACACCAATATAATACTGCGATACAAGCACGTTTCTTCACATTTAAATGATTCCATTACAGGCCATCCATGGTTTACCTGGAAGCGTCACCGACCACGCAGCAGGTGCATTGCGCCCTCTGCTGGTAGCAACAGACTGGGCTCAGATTGGACTGTGTGTGAATAGACTGTATGTAAAGATCTATTTTTTATATCTTATATACACTCAATGTGTGCATGTATAGACTGTATATAAAGGCATATTTATTTAGATCTTAAAGTTTTAGAGTGAGTGTGCATGGCTAAAAGCTAAGCTATTTAGCCACAAATATACATTTTCACAGGAAAACAAAATGCAGTATTGGTATATTAAGTGAATGACCTCTCCTGAGTTATATTGTAGGCCCCCTTAAAACGGGATTATGGTCCCTCAGGAATAAAAAATGCAGATATTGTGCAGGTTAAGGAATTGTTCTGCAGGAATTTTTTATTACAACTTCCGTGATAAATGCACATATTATTCTAATTAGGCCTTAATAAGTTCAGAGCTAACAACTAAAGTTAGTTAACACTGAACTTTATATAACTTTATAATCCAACTTTACATAACTTTACAATCTAAGTTTTGATATCTTTATATCTAGCTTAATCTACATTTATATCTAACTTGTGATGACTTTCTATGTAAATTTATTTTACTTCATATCTGACCTTTGATTGGATGTTATATTAGTCATGTGGACTGGGCGTGGTCTCGGCTGGTGTGACGTGGTTGTTGTCGGGCAGAAGAATCACCGCTTGTCCCTGCGGGTGTCTGGCTAATTTATTAGTTTTAATTATTTTAGATATGGTAAGTTTCACTTATAGTTTTATGCGCGCGGCATTATGGTGTTACGATTCTAGCCATAAAGTTGTTGTGCAGCTAAAGGCAAGCAAGAAGCTAACTAATGTGCTTATAATATTGATAGCTAGCTAGCTAGCTAGCTAAGTAGCGACCCAACCTGAAAAAGGCGCACTAGCTGCTGGTAGCTAACGTTAGCTACATTAGTAACCATAAGCGTAATTTAGCTTCACTTTAACTTGACTTTCTAAACTTTGTCGCTGCTCAACTGTTGGACAGATCAAGTTTTGCATGTTGAAGTTAATTCAGCTTCGACAGGTTTAACTTATAACTAGTCAACAATTTACATAGCCGTAAGGTGATTTCATTTCATGTTATTTTGGCCGGGAATGTCGCTTGTCAAGGTTAAATTTAGTCACAAAGTTAAAAAAAGAAAGAAACACACCATTTTCAGGTGTCAATAAATCTGGAGCCAAATACCATGATAATTATAACACGATTTTCACACTTGTAGCTGTGTTACCACATAGACAAATAGCTGCAAATAGACACAATAGGAAATTAATTATTTTTTTTATTATGTATGTAAATTCAGTTGTTAAAATTATCTTATCAAGTCATTTGAGGCAGGTCAACTAGCTAATCAGCTTTGCAGATAATTGTACTTGACTATGAGTTGTACTTGAAGTGTTGGCCCTGAGTTTTTTGTTGTTTTCTCATCATTCAGCAAAATAATTCACAACCTCTTTTAATGTAAGGATACCCACAAGCCCAGGAGCAGCAACCAGACTTCACCCTCCTTGAAGTTGTCAAATGGCTACATTCTGCCTGAGGGCAAACTCACTCCCAATGCCCTCTTTGTTGGTGGGATTGACATGAAGGTAGGATAACGTGTTTTGTTCACATTTACTGCTCCTGGTAAAACAGCAACTATTACTTTTTCCCATAAATGCTACAGATTGCAGTATGTTATAGTCCAGTACAAAAATTAAAGATATTAAAAAGGACAGGTTATTCGATCATTGTGTGAACGTGTTAAAATATATGGTAGGAATCAGCATTGGTTCGTCATATAAAAGCACAGAAAAATGTCCAGGTGATGGTCTAGAAATTTGTACACTGGAAAAGAGAAAACGTTCAGTTACGTTGATGAATTATATGTAGAACTGCTGATTTAGACACTTGTACAGCAGTGTGCTCAGCTCAGCTTAGACTAAAGGCAACTGAGTTCCCAGCTCCTATGTTGTCTTTGGTTGTGATTTAGTTAGCTCATTCATCTACTGTTTCCTCTGAAAACATAAATCTGAAATGGCTCCTTCATAAAAGCAGGTATATATAGGCAAACAAAAAAACATGGGAAAATCAGTGTGTTATCAGCGTCAGAGTAAAGATGTATTCATTTGACAGTTTTGGTCTACTGTAAAGTAAATGTTCAATGCCATATCGCCTCTTGAATGTCACCACTCTACCAGAGTATATTGATGCTTTCTGTTGATTTTTAGATAAAGTGAGGGAAACCTTGGCAGTCAAATTATAACTGCACTTTAAACACTGTTGTGTAACTTAAAACAGTTTGATATTATACGCAAATTAGGTCTCCTTTGTGAAAAAATGCTGAAAACCATTGTATTAAGTGAACTTGAACTGCACATTGTGCACAAGTACACTGCTTTGTCTTTCTTCTGCAGCACCGAGTGGGGTGAATATGGTGAAGCACAGAGGGTAGTATTAAGTTTTTTGCCTGATATTAACTTCAACCTTCAGGTGGATGAAAATGAACTGCAGGACTTCTTTGCCAGATATGGCGCTGTTAAGGAAGTAAAAATTATCACATACCGGGGCGGCATCTGCAAAGGGTGAGTTTTGCTGCGTTTGCCTTTTTCTGCAGCATCTAATGTTAGAATCAGGGATGATTATGATTTTTTTTTAAGAAACTGCACTTGTGTATTATTGTACTGTAGTCATGTGAACTTGTGTGCATGTTTGTCCATATTTTGCAACAGATATTGGAAGTCAGTGTGTTTTTGTATTCTGAGTTGATTTGTGTGTTTCTAGGTATGGGTTTGTGTACTTCAGTGAAGATGTCAACATTCAGTCAATCATCGAGGTGAGTGAAACTATACTTGTGGAACAACTGTTCTGTTATTTTTTTTTTTATCTCCAACTGAGAGTAATCCTCTGTTCGTATTCTTGCCATAGCAACAGATCAGTTTTAAGGGCCGGAAACTCAAGCTGGGTCCTGCCATCATGAAAGAAAGGAGCTCTAGTATGTATTTTGGTACACCTCAGAACAGCTCTTTGATATTTGTTTGGCAGAGAAAATACTAAATGTATGAGTCACATTTCTTCCTTCAACAAGGGTCCATGCCATCTCGCCTGGTTGGCCCGGCTCCTTGGATGAGCCCCACTCAGTACTTCTACTGCACCTGCTGCTCACCCATGGGAGGGGGTATGGCACAACCTTCACCTATCCTCAGTGGAGGCAGCCCCTACAATCAGGTAATGCACACATGTAGACAAGCCTTCAGGAATCTCATCTCAGTAAACAGGCAGGTTTAAAAAAAAAAACAGTTGTCAGTAAACACAAAGTGGGTGGCATTTGTAATGCTGTCACACACACTTTTCTGTTCTCTCATTTACACTCTGCCAAATAAAATTAACCTTATTTTAAATTGGCTCATTACCACAGCCAAGAATAGAGGTGCAAGATGGAGAACAATCTATCAATATACTTTTCAATTTAACAAAAGATAGAAAAATAAAGGTGACTATGGTATGATTAACGACATTGCTAATAATACTTACATTGATTAATTATTCAGACAACACCAACTGTCATTAGCATTAGCAGTTACAGTGTAATCCTTGCTAGCACACTTAACATGATAACCAGAGTTACTTTTAGTCTATTTCAAGATTTTGAAGATGTTTATAAACAGACCAGCAGGTCTAAGCAGATGTTCAAATGCACACGGCTCCATGCTATGGTTTAAAGTGTTCCTTCTGGCTTTTTTTGCAGCCATACTCCTATTCCAACTTTGGAGGGGTCATGATCCCACAGATGCCAATGAACTATCCACAGAATGCCTATGCCTACCAGGTACACAAACACACATGCACACTCACACACGCGCACCAATTAGTCGACAGCAGCCCATGCAGAGTCTCCTGGGCACTTCACATATGCACCTGCATATGAGATGAAGGGTGGCTTAGATGTACCTGACCCACACTCCACACTCACCCCCATCTCCTGTAGAGGCGAGTCTGGGTTTGTGTGTTGCCCTCTGTTTGACCACTGACCCCTCTTCCTCCACACACAGTACACCCCTCCTCACTGGACGGCGGACCAGAGGACACGGCCTGTCAATCAGGTGACTCTGCATTTAGTGGGAACAGGACTAGATATCGGTATAATTAAGTTTCAATGCATAACGCTTATTTAGGAACCACGTAAGGCCAGCGGAATGAAAATGTTGATGCAGACTCTTGAAATCCACTGGATTAGGTTGAATGTTTTGTTTAATATTTTTTTTCAGTTAAATAGTGGACATTTCAGAGAGGCAGTGTATGCATGTGATCACTTCGGTTTTATTGTTTATTTTAGTAGTGTCTGCAGTAACAAATTGTCCACAAGCTGCAATGTTCCTGCCAGCCACTAGATGGTGTGAGCTGGCCTATGTTGACGTTCTGAAGAATGGACTCGTCAACAATGAATTCTTATCATCCCCAGTTATATGATGTTGATTTTCTGTACTTGGCAGTTTGCGGCTCTTGCGGTGTATTTGAGAGCCTGTTAAGTGGCAGATGTTCATGTCTTTGAAGCATTTCTTTGAGCGTATCCTAAAAAATATTTTTGTAATGTTATACTCTGTTTCCAGAACTTTGTGGACTGTGGCGTCCAGACTATGCTGACTGTGCTGTAGTCCACAGCTACTGAGCCCCCTGCCAGGTAAAACACCACACCAAACAAACGTAACAATGTGTCATGAAGGACCAGGAGTCTGCAGGCTTGTACACTTTTTTGAAGGAGGAGGAGCAGGAGGAGGTTCATCAGTTCAAATTGTTTGGGTTGGAGAGAGCCCTGCATACTGTTAGCCCTCCATTGCACATAATAGCCTATCCCTGTTTAGTTGTTTCACAGTCACCTTGCTCCGCCGACTGTGATGGTCTGCAGTCATAACCGAGCATTTGTCCATTAGTTTTCTTTGCATTCTTTACCAGAGTTGTGCAAACACCCAGTAAACCTCAGGAATTTGTTTGAATGTTTTTATCTGAGCAAGTCTAGTCTTTTAAAAAGACTAACTCGGTGTGTAATTGAAGGAGGGAGCCATTCTTTATTTGTGATGTGGTTTTCTGTCCTCTGCTCCCTTAGATACAGGCTACGGTGGCTACAGTGAGTCAGAATGCAGACAGGATGACATGTTGATGTTACGGACGGCTGGAAGCAACCCAACTCCTCACACTGTTTTCAGATAGCCCTCCTCTCCTCTTCCCTCCCTTCATGTTTTTTGAGACCCATTTTAACACCAGACTGCAGGAGCTTTGCACTTTAACTGTGCTGGTTTGATCACAGTCACTTTGACCATGACTGATGGGGACCACTGTCGTGTCGTCAAACCGCTTTTAACCCACATGGATCACAGTTAACGGTCACACAGGAAGAGCAGAGCACCCTCAGCGTACCAGCTGATATATGGGCCAACGTTCTTTATTGTTTTCGTTTTGTTAATTATCCCAACAAAAAAATGAAAAAGACTTTTAAGCTCACCCTTTGTGCCTATTTATATTTTATGTTTTATTATTTATTTTTGGAATTATTTTAAATGTTTGTTTGGTTGGGGCTTTTTTAGCCTCTGCAAGGGCTCTCTGTACATAAATGTACCTTTCTATGTGTATTATAACAATGTCTTGACAGCAATCTGGTTGTTTCAGCATTGGAGCAGAATGCTTCTTTAATTCAGGTCTGATGTTCCTCTGATTAAGAAATTGAATTAACTTGTCTACTATAGCATAAGGGCACTCAGTCACTCCATTAATTTCAAGCACTCACATTTATTTTATGCCCTGTTCTATTTAAATGGGTGTCGATTGAGGCAGTTAATGTATGGCGATTCTGTCACATTATAGGGTCTCGTCAGTATCACTGATATTCTAGTCTTGGTCAAACGCCAGACTTTTCATGTCGAGTTCCACGGAGCGTGTTGTGGCACACTGATCATCTGTGTGTTGCTATTCTAAATGTCCCATCCTGTAACAGCTCCCAGAGTTCACACTCATGGACAATCACGGCATTACTATTATTTTTTTTTCCCCCATTTCTTGTCAATCAACTTACATTTCAAAGGAAAAAAGGTGGAAAGCTGTTTTAATCTGCTTTGAAAATGAAGGACATGATTAAAAGCAAGCGTTTTCTGTTTTTTAGGGAAAAACGTTCACTGTATGTGGTTCACTTTGTACTGGTTGTTTCATCATTTTGGGGTTTTATTGTAGTCAGGTGATCTTGCACAACACATTTTACTGACATTGAATGAGTGAGCAGTGATTCTTTTATATCTATTCTTTTGCATTTCATTTGTTTTGTGTTAACTTTACACTCAAATGAGCAGCTTTGTGACTGGAGATTCACATTTGGTTTCTGGTGTGCATCACACATTTTCTTTCCTTTGACCCAGTTCTGCGTAGTTTTCTTTGAGCATGGACCTCAGCGTCTCCTTTGTGCAGATATCTGATTGTATTGATAGAATTGTTTTGTTCAGAGAGCCTGGGCACCACACTATTAGGTTTGGTTTATTGTTAAGTGTTCACGTTCTGCAGGGTTTGGATGTTTGTGTTTGGAAAAATAAAAGTTGAAGTACGTTATCATTTACGCTTGTGAAAGTCTTCACTTTTTTTTGCATCTTTTGAACACTAGCTCTATATTTTTTAGGGATATTTGAAAACTAACTGATTATTTCACACTTTCACTTAGCAGGTGATGATGTTGGAGCTTCCAGACTGCGATGCGCCCTCCCTGGCTGCCACCCACCCCTCAGCTTCTGTAAGCCTGTCAGCAGCTGCCACTTTTTAGTCAGGGTTGGGTTCCCTGTCTTCCCTGGCAACAAGCCCCATCATCTCTTGGTCACAGAGCGTTTTGTTTTTGTCACAGTCTGGTGATGTGACTGGACTCCCCGGGGTGCCCTGTCCAGCCCGTGACCACCCACCAGCCCCACCCAGTCAGACGTTTCTGAATTATGGATAAAGTCTGGATGGCTCCTTTATGAAATATGAATTTTTCCGCAGGAGACCGTTGAAAAAAAAAAAACACAAACACCTCTAACCTTGATGAGAAGAACACTGAACCAAAAACTTAATACTTTGACTAAAGTGGGGTTAAAAAAAAAAGGTGGAATGGGTGCAGGAAGCTGATCTCTATTACACTCTGTATCCTCATCCACGTGCCTGCTGTCAGTTCTCAAACAATGCAACCATCGCTCGGGTAGATTTAACGCCTACAACAAGATTCGTGTTGTTTCTCAAAGTCTCACAGCGTTGGAGAGCCGGCGAGCGAGAGACAACAGGGAGGAGAGAGGATGTGTGCAAAGCTCCCTCTCTTCCTGATCTCTCCTCCTCCTCCTCCTCACACGCGCCGGTGACAGAGGTAGACGGAGTGTTTATCATGAGCCGCACGAGACATCCAGCAGCCAGCCGCATGTAATTTTTTTTTTTATTATAAATGGAGGATTCATGTTTTCTTCCCATTGGATCTCAGCTGTCTCGAGCTGTGACTTGTGGAGGTGGTTGGTGAGTGTGTGTGTTTGGAGGGGGGACAGGACAGTAGAGATATTCACAGACAGGAGGGACGCACGTCGACAGGCTCGAGTGTGAGGAAGCTCTCAGCGCACACTTCGTCCACACTGGGAACCACTTGACCGGTGAGTTTAACTCTTGGATGTTTATTTATTTATTTATGCATCAAACAAACAAACAAAAATCACATCTGCGCAGGAGTGTCTTGACATTAGAGTTAAATGTTTATAGATGATTCTTGGCAATATGAGCCACCAAATCTTAAATGTAATACTGAGAAATAACATGTTTCTTGGACTTTTTTTTTTTTTTCAAAATATGAGCTTAAACAGCTTTTGAAAAGAAACTTTTAAAAGAGTTGACGACCCACAGAGGCGGAAATGCGCTCCGAAAAATAAAATCCGGAGTCATCACGGGGAAGCCTTGGGAAGCCCTTCACAATAAAACCCTCGGAGAGTTGGGAGTCAGTCGTTTGATTTGTGTGATGTTTGTGTGCCATTTGTTTGCGTGGCGGAACGAAATGAATAAGCCCCCTCTGCTCACTGTCACAGGTTGAAGTGAACTCAAGATATGCGTGACGGAGTAAATGTGCCGAGCGCAGATGGAGGAGGAGGAGGGGGGGGGGTGGATGGATGGATGGATGGAGAGAGTGAAAGTGTGTGTGTGTCAGAATGAGAAAGATTTGGTGCGTAAGCGAACTGTCATTGTATCATTTCCCGTTCACTAAACTACCGGCGTTAACGGGCAGCACCAGCCATTCCACCACGTGTGTGTGTGTGTGTGTGTGTGTGGAGAGAGAGAGAGGATGAACGCACCAAAGAGAGAGAGAGGTGGGGTGGAGGTGGAGGGGGATAGAGAGAAACAGAAACATGTAATTTCAAGCTAGGCTGCATCCACAAAATGCAAAGGGGCATCAATTAGTTACATGACTGTGTATGTATGGGCGCTCATCATATAGCTTGGGAAATGTATTTGGGAAAAAAAAGAAAAAAAGCTCTCATTAGTGGTGAGTGACACCCAGTTTATCACAGTGGCCATGCACACAGGCCATATAGAGCTGTTTGCAGGGCCAAATAGGGCTGAGATTCTGTGAGTCATTAGTTATTCTTACTCCTCAGAGATGGAGTCTGAAATGTTAATCGGTGGATTCAAGTACCTTAGGAGACCACCTCAGGGTTTAGTGAGATGATGCCTCTCTCCAAACAGTTTTCCTTTGTTAATAAACTGTTCTTCTTTACAGCAGAGTAGGCTGTACAAGAGGAGCAGCGCCACGGACCAATACATCAATGTCACAATTTGTTTTTATCCTCCCCATGCAGCCTCATTAAAACACTGTTTGAGGTGATTACTTTGTTGCTTGGGGGAATCGCACCTCCCTCCAGGCAACTTGACATGCTCCCAGTCTGCTCTCTGTCTGTCTTTACTTTCTTTTTCTGACTGTCTCAGTTGCCACCCCCTCTTCCCCCCCCCCATGTTGTTCTTGCTTTCTGTCCCTTTCTGCGGCATACCCCATCCTTGGATAGAAACAGATTGGGGCTCTAACCCGGCGGGAGAGGAGCCCTCTCTCCAGGACTCTGTCTGTCACCTCCAATTTTAAAATTCAGCGAGATGCATACAATAAGATTCAAGAGCTTAATAATAATGCAACAGTTTTCATTTATGTGTTTTTTTCTGTTAAAAATAATTTAAAAAATGACTTTAGGAAATGAATTACTTTAGAATGAAATATTGGTAATATGTCAAAAAATCCTTGCATAGTCCGTAAAGTCATATAGCAAAGACTGGAGACTGGAGGGTAGAAGTTACATTTATATTTGCTGATATTTGCTATTCATCAGTTTAGTGCATCAGGTCCAAAAAATGAATACAACTAGCAACTACTGTATATTAACTGCACTACACTTCCTCCGTTGGGATACAGTGCTTGTAGTCAGCAGTGACACTGAATTCTGAGCCCTCTGATGACGGCTCACTTAAGACTCTGAAATGGTAAAATATCCATAATCTTTGGCCTCACTTCAACAGATGGAATTTCCTCATAAAATCCCTCAAAACTCACACATTAAGTATCAGCTTAAAGAAATCCAGCATTATTCATCTGTATTCAAGACACCTTTACCTTTAAAGTGTATTTATAGTTAAGCCATCATTCTTAATCACCGCTTAAGGTAAAGTCACTTTAGATGACTAAACAAAGCTTATTTTATTACTTCTGGCAAAATGCAGGATAATGGACTCTGGGGTGTCTTGACATACAATGTAATGGCTTTGGCTTTCATTTTGTACCTACTACTTACTTATCTTTCATCATAACAGTTGCCTACCTGTAGCTAGTCAGCACAGTGGTGGATTATGATTGGGGTGGGTTACATATAAGCCCACTAAAAACAGGATGATACAAAGTGTTCAGTAGGAAGAAAATGAAAATGTGAATTTTAACTTTGGCTCTATTGGAGAGCCTCCCCGATGGTTCTATCTATATTTACTGTGAAGTTTCCCAAGTCCGTGCACGCCTGTAGCTCTCCCTCCGCAGCAGATGAATACTGCTCCTTGGAAAACAGACACCCTCCCGAGTGGCACAGGAGGTAACAAAGAAGTGGCATAGCGCAGACGGATTATGCTCTCGCGTAAATCTGCTGTCATTTCAAAACTCTCCGTTACAAGAGATCCTCTAATGAGAAGACCTCTGCTACTCCCCGTCTGTCTTCCTCTCCGCTCCATTCTCTCGTTCTCATTTCTTTTATCTGTCTCTCCCTGCCGACTCCCTCCATTTAATGGATGTTTTTTGCTGTCAAGGCCTTTTTCTGCCTGTTTGTTTGTGTGAGAGCAAGTGAAAGATTCTGTTTGAAGTCAACATGTAGAGAAAAAATGGCCTCGTATGTAGCAAAAAGGCCTGGAGTCTCGAAGGCACCGAAGTTTCACCGGTACCACATCAGCCATGGATTTTCATTCTACGTTGTGTCCAATTACAGAGATGTGATTCTAAACCCCACAGACAGAGTTCATCTGTTTAAAAGGAGGCCTTTGTTTTGAAGCAGAACCGTACAGTGGAAAGGACGATGAGATGTTGGATCAAACAGTACAGCTGTAGGCTAGTCAAGACCAAAACTAGAACCAATCAGGTTTTATTTGAGAAAAAGAAAAAAAAAAAAAGTGCCACTAGCAAAATATTCTGCAAATTATTATTATTATTATAATGCATTATGCATTAAGATGAACAAGGAGAATCAATGAATGTGTTTCTTTTTAAAAAAAAATTGAGATAATTTGCATTGAGATAGGGTAGGAATTGTGTTAAAATACTAGAGCTAAGGAAAGGGTAAGATATTTGAGAAGCGGATATAAGGAAATCCATTGATAGAAGGATGCAAATGATTCTGCAGATATTTCTGTCTCTCCCTTTACATGCCTCTCTTCAGATCCCCATTGTCATAAATTCATCATCATTATTTTATTTTGACCTTTGACTACCTTTTCCCCAACCAGCCAGAGATGAAGTCTGATGAACATCCCCATGCTAACCTACCCGTCGTCCCTGCTGCAGACAGAGCGTATTAAATCGCAGCCCCTGGAGCGAAAATGTTTGGGAGCGGATCTACATGCTCTAACCTAGTCATAACCCAGGCCTTACTTGGCTGGCTCGCTGGCTGTCTGGAGACATTGTAATAGTTTTACGGGACTTAAGATGCTCAGCAGGGGAGCACTTCGGCTGCGAAAAACTCATTGAGGCCACCAGACATAAGCACTCTGTGGATGAGAAAGTTTGTAGGCAGGGAGTGTGGAAGAGCGTAATGTTACATTATAATGTAATGACGGGAAGGATGGAGATTATGAGAGTGGAGTTTGGGGAAGGGATTGGTGGGAAGTTGAAAAAAATCTAAGTGGACAAATGGAGCAAAAGCAAATGTCAGGATAATGGTAATGAAACAGGGAATGTCGGGAGTTCCTGTAATCAGATGGACACAAAAAGAGAGAATGACGAAAATGAGTAGTTGACTGTCAGACTAATCAAGGCCATTGTGCCAACAGAAAGAAGGGAGTTGTGCTAATCAGGGATGGCAGACAGAGGCAGAGCGGAGGCCGAGGAGAAAGGCGATTTGAGGCACGGGTCAGACGAGGGGAGAGAGTTTTGGAGAAATCATGAGCAAGACACGCTGAAGAGCTAATGCTACGAGAGTTTAAGAAGGGGAACAGACAGGCCAAGAGGAGAGAGAGAGAGAGAGAAGCATGGTGGGAGGAAGAGGAGAGGCTGAGATGAGATATACTGTTGCCTCTCTCTTTCGCCTTCTCCCAGAGCATCACCCCTCCATGTCTCCTCGTTTGTCCTCATTATGAAAGAGCATGTTGCCTTGAAAGAATAATGACTCTTAATTGCTTGTTCTTTGCAAAATTTCAAATGACCGAGTGCACTGTCTTAAGACAGATGAGGTATGAAAATGTATTGAAGATGCTGCATTTTTGCTACTTTGTAACCTTTCGAAACGCATGCACCATGCAGTCAAAGCTGTAAGTCGCCAAATGTGCACATGCAGACGCGCACCAGCAAAACACACCAGGCCTAATGTCGTCTGTTAGGATCGTTAGCCGAGTTAATGTCCATGCACTTGGCCCAATGGGAGTTACTGTGTCATTCTCCATGCTCCCTAAACAGATACAGAGATACAGTTATAGTCCTGCCTTTGGGGAAGACGTATGCACACACAAATACACACGCAAACACACAGGCACACAGACAGGCATGCAGATGCGCACCTCACCGTGTGGCTCTTACAAGCCGTGACAGACGGGGATATTAAGCGTAACTGCGGTGATGGTTTGAGGGTGCCGGCGCTGTCACATCAGATTAGCTTGACGATATTTGACCACGCCCTCTTTCTCTTGTCCTTTACCCATCTCTTGTCCTCTGTTTTTCACACCCTCAAGCCATCCCTCTGCTTCCACTTCCCAATCAGCTGTCTCAAAAGCCACTTCTGTTTCGCTTTTTATGCAATATATAATTATGCTATAAATTGCCTGTTGAAATACAGGAGAGGATGAATTTAAGAAAGAAAATTCAAGCATTGTGCTTCCAATGACTTACCATTCAGGGTACCTGCTGGTCCTTATTCAGTCTGAAAAAAAGTATTAAAATAACACACATTTCTTTGTGCTTCTAGGCTGCCTCTGGATCAACATATAAATTGGTTAGCAGTACAACATGCTTAACACCTCTCCTCCTCTCCTCCCCCGTCTATCTAGTCTCATGTTGCTTTGCTTGACAGGGCAGGAAATCAGTCTCATTTCTGCTTTAATTCGTTCTGATCAAACATGTCGCTCCCAATCAGCCCCTTTTGATTAGGAGATGCCCGTATCACGTCCCACCAAGCAGGTAATGGCTGACACTTTCATATTTCAGTATTATTGCAGTGTGTGTTTTGTGTCTGCCTGTGTGTGTGCGCATATGGGAGAGATGCGCACATTATTTCCCGCTTGCAGTTTGAGCTCTTTGCGCACATGAGCAATAGCTTTTAGACTTGTGCGTGACGCTCACACACACACACTCACTCTCTACTGGAAGTGCTAATGCGTTTTGTATATTTAGAAACTCTATCAATTGCATGTCTCTCACTCAAGTCTTTGTTAACACCCCCCTCTGTTTTTCTCGTTTCATCTCCCACTCTCTTTTTTCTTCTCTTCTCCCCTCTCCTCTATTGCAGATGATATGGGGTGTAGGCTTCCTAAGTTGCGGAAGGCAGAGGAGAGGCGAAGCCCGGGCAATATCTACTCCACCCTTCGAAGGCCTCAGGTGGAGACCAAAGTGGGCGTTTCCTACACCTACCACTTCCTGGATTTCCTGTTGGGGAAAGAAGGTATGGGTAACATTATCCATGTACTGTCATCGCTTCAGTGTAACAGTCGTCCCATGAGTGCTTGATATTAGCTTGCATTTATTGATAGTTTTCCTTTGTCCTTTTGGGCTGGGCTTGTACATATGCTCATTTATGTGCATAGTTTTTCCTTTGTCCTTTTTGGGCTGGGCTTGTGAAACCCAGTGAGATGTGTCCCACACTTGCATAGTTGAAATAGTCAAGTGTTACTTATTTCTTCATGGAAATCCTCTCCATTAAAGGCATTAGACACAAAAATAATAATAAAGCAATGCAAGCATCTAGTTTGTTTAAATTCAGTCATTACTGGAATGCCACCTTTATGGTGACTATGAGAAGGGATATTTAAAACTCTTTCTTAAACCCACTGGTTGAAAAAAAGCATCCCATCACAAGAGCTGATTAATTTTTTCATTTATGTTAAATCATCGAAGCTGCTGTAATCAGTGCTTTAATATTAGCAACGGATCAAATGAGAATGTGTAATGTGAAAGGGGGGCAATCGCGGTGACAAGCCCAAAGAGGATCATCAACCAACTCTGCGTTTCCCTTTAGCTCTACAGAGCATTTTAGTGTCTTTCAGTTCATTATTTTGGTTTCACGCCCCCCAGCTACTGTTTTGATTCAACACAGTCATCAAAAACTCATTTCCAGAAGGAAAAAAAGACTCTACCATCTGTTGTACCTCCCCAGTAGTAAACCGCAGACAGATGAAGCTAGCGACTAGTAGGTGAACATACAGTAGGTGAACATTTAGCAGCTGAAGAGCCAGATGTTTGTTTTTTCAAGAGATGGAGACCAAAAACAGAGCTAAAAGGAGATTGAATATTAGCCCTACATTTGCCCTGTAGCCAGAGATATACTTCAAATGATGATAATTTCGCTCTGTGTTAATAAGCATCTAATTGTTAACAGTTGATATGGATAACACATTAGCCATATGGACTTTGTAAGGTATTAGTTTCCTAAAGTGTCAAAAAAGGGCATAATAGATGCAGATTTATCCATCTTTGTCTTTGCCTGTAGCTTTATCTTTGCCATATTCTTTTCTGTTTTTTAAAGAAAAACATGTTGAGGTTCAACAAAGGACAGATTAGGGTTTTATTTATGGTAAACCTTGAAAAACAGTGTCATGTGGTCAAATTTTCCTTCATCTCTTAAACTGACAAAGTGAAGATGATTCATAAGAGTCTGAAATCATTGGCAATAGACTGCCTCACTGAGTACTTCCTATGTACTGTCGAGAGCGGTGAATCAATGAGTGATAGAGAAGGAAAATGAAAATAACAAATCTTGGCCTTGAGATGCAATGCTCAGATATTACTCAAGTTTGTCCCAGCTCCAGTCTGGAGGGAGGAACAAGCTCCAAGGAATGTGTCTCCACATTTGGTCATAAGCCAAAGTAATTTGAAGGAATTCTTCTGACTGAGCACCTTGTTCTTTTTCTTAAGTATGGTTGTTTACGTAGGTTTTCTGTCAAACCCTGCTCTGCTTTGTCATCCTGAACTCTGGCTGCAGTATTTGTGTGTGTGTTCCACCCATAAAATAGCCACAGCTGCTATTCCAACTCTAACTAGTTAAATGAAATGTTTAGGTCAGCAACTCTGCAGAACTCGTGTTTTTTTTATTTTATTTTTTTTTATACTGTAAGTATCTTGAGGGCATTAAGTGGCTTATAAGCTCAAGTTGTGTCTTTGTGCTGCTCCTGTTGCGGGGAGTTCAAAGAGTTCTCTAATTCTCAGATTCAGCTATGCTGTGCACGCTGTAGCCATGCCCTCCAACTTCTCCCCCTGCCTCTCCCTCGCACAACGACAATATACTGAAGCCTGGTGTGTGTTTGGGTGCTGCTTTGGGAGTGTGCGTTTTTTGTGTATATCCTTTTGTGAATATGAAAAATAGTGTGTCTGATATCATGTGGGTGTGTGTTTGTTTGTGTGTGTGTGTGCGTGTGCATGCTCGAAGCGTCTTGAGAACGTTTGATGAGAATCCTCTAGAGGCGTCTGGTTTCTAAAAATACTAATTCTGCCATTGTGTTTGTGTGGACTGTGAGGAGATAGAAGAGGGGGGACGGAGCGAGGGAAAAAGAGAGGCGAGGAGGAGAAACAGATAGTGTTAAAGCAGATATGAAAAAAAGATCAACTCTTTTTTTCCTTATGGCTTGATGTTTCTACAAATCTGCCAAGCCTGCACTGTGCAACCCCATCACCTGACAAGCTATAGCAGGTGCAAGCAGCTCACAGTCCTTTTTTTTTTTTTTTTTAAGAGGAGTTTCCAATGCAACACTGTAACAGACAGCAGGCACAGCGCCACAGCCAAGTGGCAATGGTCTGTTTGCCAGTCGGCTTCATTTTCAGCCAGCCCTGTTATGTTTGGCAAATGAGTTAGGCTGTAGTGTTGGCTGAGAGGGATCTGGCAACGCGAAACGCTAGTGGTGACCAAAACAGACAATAGACATGAGGACAGATAAATCGCCTAATCGCACGGGTAGCAGCACACGTATAGATCCAGAAAGACCACACACATACACACACACTTTTCATGTGAGGGCGGCTCATTCAAGCTCACACAAAACACTTTATAGCACTTAGTCAACAGAGTTAGTGTTATCTTTCAGCAGACAGGCAGGTCATTTATATGGTAAAACTCAGTGACGCCACCTGAGCTGCTTAAGATGAGTATACTCTATTTTAGGATAAACACAGCTACTGTGAATTGATTGCGTGTGTGTGTGTGTGTGGTTGTGAGTGGGTGTGCAGCTGCTCTCTCTCTCTCCCTCTCTCTCTCTCTGCATTTGTGATAAAGAGACCACAAGAAGTGAAGGATTCCTGAAGGATTATCTGATTGTTTGTGGAGATTGGGAGACCTCATTCCCAGCAAAGGGATTTATTTGTATTTGTGTGTTTGTCCGTCAGAGTGTGTGTGTGCGTGTGTGTGTGTGTGTAGGAGGCAGATAGAGGAATCTGTATGTCAGTCCATGACATTGAGGAAAACCCACGGTCAAATCCATGCTTTAATTCAATTTGGCCTCCGTTAATGATATTATTTCCCCCTGCCAGCGTGACTTGACGACTCCTACACAGTAATGAAAAACAAATATCTCCGCCGGTGCCCCTCTGAGATATGTGAGACTAGGTGGCTGTTTATTAAACTGTCCTGCGTTCTCAGGAAGAGGAGCTTAATGTTCGGAACGAAGAGCGAGACGTGGTTTCTGACTTGACCTCTGTCACCGTCTCTGGTGCCTCTCACCATATACATTGCTTGTTTTTCATGAACCGTGCTCTTACTGCGGCAGTGCTTTAGCTGGAAAATATTTCCATGTGACTAAGCCCAATTTGCTCACTATGGGTCATAGTGACCGTGTGGTGAATCCAGGGAGGATGAGGAGAAATGTGTTTCAGGCATTTGGCCTGCGCCCGACACACATTTATTTGATTTTCAGCTCCACCTCATCATACGAGCAACATAAGACCAATTTCTTTTTCTACTTAACTGTCTTATTAGACTCTAATCAGCAATCTGCTGCACTTTGACATCTCGCCCTTCCTTACAGAAAGTGCCACAATCTTCATTATCCCCATTGCACCGTTGATTGGTTACCTTGACATGTCAGCATGAATGTGGAGTATGAAATGCAGCAGCCAGGTGTGACATTTTAACCCAGCCTCCTTTGTGTCAAAGCTGCGCTCCGATAATGAGCAGAGGAGACCGGAGAAAGCGGAGAACATGCACAGAAAAAAAAAGGTAGAGTGAAGAGGGAAGGGAAGGGGAGGGGAGGAGAGAGGAAGAAAAGAAACAAAACAAAGTAGAAGGGAAGCAGAATAAAGTCAAGCAGGTGTAAGAGAGAACAGAGGGGGGAGGGTGGGCAGCGCAGAGAGTTTGTCAGGTCTGGAAGGGAAGGGGGGCGGAGAGCTCGCGAGGAGAGAGAGTCGGAGGTGTGAGAGCGCGCGAGCGAGCGGGAGTCGGGAATCCGGGCATGTGTGAGAAAGTAAGTTAGGTGTGATGCTGTGTGACTAACGCTGGTCTCTGGAGCAGACAGTGAGGGGCTGAACTCTGCTGATGACTTTCTACCGCCCCGCAGAGACGGAGACCCACTCGGCTCATTAAAACCTTCAACATGTTTCTAATGCTCAGCTGCGTGTGTGTGTGTGTGTGTGTGTGTGCAGGCATGTGTGTTTGTATGGCTTTTGGCAGTGGTACTGTATTCCCTGTGGGTGAGTTTATTGTGAAGAGTTTGGAGGTATACATCTTGTACATCTTGTGTGTGTGTGTGTGTGTGTGCGTGTGATCCACACCTGAATGTTATGATGGATATTTCCCCCTCTGACAAAGAATGATATACATCCCCTCTGCCTCATGTGGTGCATATTTGCTATCAGAATCTGTGCGTGATGTATTTTTCCTTAGAGAGCAGGCGAAGCACAAATCCATCAGCCTGACGGATTTTTTGCTGCCTGACACACTTTTTTTCCAGGTAAACACACAGACATTTCTTTTCTTTTTTATGAAAGACTGTTGAAAGTGCTTATCTGTCACAGCTCAAACCATTTTTCTGGATAGCTCCTTTATGCTGTTTGAGTCTTATTGGCAAAAAAAAAAGGCTTGAGAGAAAACCAGCAAAGATGGCAGAGATTCACAGCATCACAAGTACACGATACTGTATGCGCCTTAAGTGTCACACTGTGTTCTCACCACAGCAAACCTTTTTTTTCCCATCCTGCTTCTGCTTGTCACTTATGTTTGGGAACCCTGAGCACTTTCTCAGATGTTTCCTGAGCAGATCAGACTCCTCTCGTCAAAGCTCAGATGCTGACCAACAACTCCCCCCCCCCCTCCTCCTTACGGCCGCATTCCCAAAACATCGGGGGAGCTCCCGGCTCCAGGAAGCTGATTATTTTATAGTCACTGTTTTGGCACACATCCTCGCCTTAAAAAAAACCTCTGCAAGTCATTAGAAGGCCATTTAAATGAACGTGAACCTCCGGCAAGCAGAGGGATAAGCCTTGAGGGTGGCTGTGAGTAGTAATCTAATCCCCATGCATCACCTAGCAGGTTTAGCGCAAACTCTTTTCTTTCCCGGGCGCAAAAAAAAAGGATGGGCTCCACGCGCGCACACACAAAAATATGCTTTGCAGTCACACACAGAAAGTCGGGGATTTGTACAAGGAATTAATGCCTTTCAAGCAGCTACAGGGGAAAAAAACGGGAGGGGGGGGGGACTCTTACTGCGCAAACCGGGGTCAGAGAGCGAGGCGTCATTTGGATGAGGCTCGGGGTGGAGACGGAAATAGCGGAGCGGGGATCAGCAGCTGAACAGTGCGCCCTCGGGTGCACGCGTCTCTTTCTCGCCTGCGCACGCACGCACGCACTGCGCGGATGCAAACGTTCCCACGTCTCCTCACATCCTCACGCATGCTTCCACCTCCTCCCCCCCCCCCAAATAAATAAAACACGCAGTCATCTCCCCCAGACACTCTCCTTGTGCGCACACCTCCACCCCTCCTGCCCTCACTTGTTGGCACTATAAAACTCCACCCGGCCCTTTTCTGCCCTGAGCCGTTCCTATGTTCCCATTCTGGAGTCGCAGCCTCCCTTTTTTTTTTTCTCAAATCCCACAGTGGCAGACGGTATAAATGAAGCCGCCTCGCAGCCTAAAGCGCCGCGCAACACCCTAATAACTTCTGCGCGCCCCGCCTGAATGAGCCGCGCCGCCTCGTCAGTGGGTGAGTGCCAGCCGCGCACAGCTAATGACGGCTACTGGCTGATGACTGTTTACGGTGACAGGATCGTTGTTACCCCCCCCCCCCCAGTCTCCAGCTGGTATTATTATTATTATTATTATCATTATCATCACTGTACTGCTTTTGATAAGTCCCCGCAGACACCCGTTTAAGTGTTTGCTTGATGAAAAGGCTCTCGTGGTTTCAAGCACTCGTGCCAAGCTGATGTGATGGTCGGATTTACTCAGTGAGGTTTTTTTTTTTCACCCATTGTTTAACCGAGATGGGGAGAGTCAGTGTGTGTGTGTGTGTGTGTGTGTGTGTTCGTGTGCTTGTATCCTAGTGTGCTGGCCAGTTTCTCATATATATATGTATATATGTGTGTGTATGTGTGAACACGCCAGATGATGGAGAACAAATTGAAAATGAGATGGCTTGCACATCTTTTTTTTTTTCCCTGTGTGTTTTTGTGTGTGTCTAGTTAATTTATTCAGGTTATTTTCTCTTCTCCAGACCCATGCAAATGAGATTGAATGGGAAAGGATGATGACAAGCATTCAGGCACAAACACAGACAGCCTCCTCTCTCTTTCTCTCTCTGTCTCTCTCTCTCTCTCTCTCTCTCTCTCTCTCTCTCTCTCTCTGCTAACTGCCTCTCTCTCTTTCTTCCTCCCCTTTTCTTTTCTCTCATCTTTTTCCATGCTCCTCTCTCTCACACACCTGGCTTCACTCAGCGACACAGAAACACACACATGCACGTGTTTGCTTAAAAGCCCATGAACAGAGAGAGAGGGCTTTACTACAATGCCCCCGACCCCTGAGAGGAGAGGGCGGCTCTCGCAAACATTTTGCTCTCCCTGGTGGATTTGCCATGACAGTTTGCCTCCATATGATAAGCTCCGCTAACCACTGCCACTGAAGTGAAGGGGTTTTCTTTCTATTGTGTTTGGTAATAAGGGAACTGGCCCTGTGTTGGTGATTGCTGCTAATACCACACACCCCAAACAGGCAATATGACAGCATTGTCTCTCCAACCTTTTGATGCATGCTTGTGTGTGTGCATTTGTTCCAAGTCTGCGACATGGATGAGTGCACGCTCAAAGGAGAACCTTTCCAACATTCACATAAGTGTATGTGTCTCACCCTTGTGTGTGTGTCTGCATGTGAGTGGTTTTCCAAAAGCCAGACTGCTGGTGACAGGGAGGACAGAGGCTAATAGTTCTGGTGTAATTAGTTTCAGATTTAGCGTGAAGATGCCATGTGTCGTCGTTCAGTGGGAATTATTATAATGAAACACGCTGCATCTTTGTTTCTTCACACCCTTTCTCCTCTTTCCCCTCCTCCTGTTTCTTCCGGTCTCTATCCACCGCCAAAAAACCTCTCTGCTACTTTTTCCCTCCTCTTTTGCAACCTGCCGTGTGCCTGTCTCGGCCATTTCCAATCACCCTGTCCTGTCTAACCATGTTTTTCCACCCTTTCTCCTCCCTCCAGAAGTGCCAGTGTCTTCGGTGCTTTGTCTCTCCTCTGTCAGAGAGCTGCCGGTTCAGGTCAGGGAGCTCTACGCACAGGGTTTTGTCCTGGTCGCCGTCCACCCGTTCGTCCATCCCTGCGGGCCTCGTCACGCGCACATCCAGCGCCAGCTCCACCGGGCTGTGCTGGTCCGAGAGACACCGAGGTACGCAAACTGAACACACCCTTGTCTTCAGCAACTTTGTGGAATAAAAAAAAGTTTTGACTGCAGTTCTTTATGTTGCAGATTGATTAAGATGAACGAGACGATTCATTTTCAGCCACATTTAGAAAACAGTAAAAGGCAGTAGCTCAAAACTTCATTGTTTTGACATGGGAGCCTACTGAGACCCATTATCACGAGCAAAATTCTGCACCTCACCTCCTTCCCTTGATGTAAAATTAATTGCAGATGAGTCAGCCACAAAAAAAATGGCTAACTTTAGCTCAGTGTCCCAATTCTTTCACTTTTGACTGTACATGATAATATACTATACTGTGTGACTACACTGTATACTGTGCATCTCTTCTGTAACCCAGTTATTCTATGGTGTGATTAAAAAAACCCTATAATATTCACCAACACATTTGAGTAGAGCATTCATTTCATACCCCTTTAATATCCCTGCTATCAGCTTCGGTGCGGCAAGCAAGATGAGCTTTATTCTCAACTTACTGACACACCTGCATTCCACCTGCAGGCATGTATGCGAAGTTCATGTAGTCCGTTTGGTGGATTCATTTGTGGCTCTGCTCCCAATTTGAGTCTTGAATAATGTAAATTTCCCCCATTCTTACACTAGTTTTATCTCAAGAAATGCATCAGTTTTTTTTTTTCATAAAAAGATGAAAAGATGCAAGCTATTGGTCCTGGGTTGGGGAGCTATTTTCTCCCAGTTCCTCATAATATCTTTTAACCATGATATTGACATGCCTCCGTGGATGGCAATGTAAGTCTGTTGGGCCTCCACTTTGGTCCAGACTGCAATATCACAACAAATATTGAAATGTTTAGCCATGAAGATTTAAACATGGTCCCCGGAAGATGAGTTCAAATAATCTGAAGCTGAATAAGCTGAATTTTCATCTCGTACCTCCAGCAAGTCAAAGTTTTCACTTCTCCAGTGACATCTACCATATGGATTGGTACACAGTTTTGTACACACACTGTTTTTTTCAGGAGGAATTTTAGTTACTTTGGTGAGCCCTTAACCTTTCTCCAAACTCAGTTATCAAGTCTAATTACGCATTTATTTAATAGTTTGAGTTATTACTGAATATCTGTGCTTATACTGATGGAAATGACATTTCCATCAGTATAAGCTGTACAATGTCTTGTGTCCACTACACAAGACATTGTACAAACCTACCTAACAAATGTTAACATACTAAGATGGCAAACATTCTACCTGCTAAACATCAGCATATGAGCATGTCCATTGTGAGCATGTTTGCAAGCTGATGTTAGCATTTAGCTCAAAGCAACACTTACCTCAATGCAGCCTCACACGGCCGCTAGCATGGCTTTAGACTTTTAATTTGGTTCATTTGCTATTAATAGGATTTGAACCAAATTTGTAGTAAACATCCGTCGGTGTAATTACAGAGATAAAATATCTACAACACAAAGAGATCCCCCTCCTTGAACCGCCACCTTACTGTGGTGGAGGGACCCTAGGAGCTATGTTGTCGGGGCATTACATTACGCCCCTGGTAGGGTCTCCCATGCAGCAAACAGGTCCTAGGTGACGGGCCAGACTAAGAGCGGTTCAGAAGCCCATCATGAAAAGAAAGAATATCAAGGACCGTTACGTCGCCCGGATTGGCGTTGCAGGGGCCCCACCCTGGAGCCAGGCCTGGGGTTTGGGGCATGCAGGCTGAGCACCTGGTGTGGCCGGGTCTTTGCCCACGGGACCCAGGCCGGGCTCAGCCCGAAATGGCGGACGTGGGCCCGCCTTCCAGTAGGCTCAGCTCACCACCCGCAGGAAGGTCCATGAGGGGGCGGTGCAATGTGGTTTGGGTAGCAGTCGTGGCAGGGAGCCTCGACGACCCAATCCCTGGAACAAAACTCTGGCAATAGGGACATGGAATGTCACCTCACTGGGGGGGAAGGAGCCTGAGCTTGTGCGGGGGAGGTTGAGAGGTACCGGCTAGAGATAGTTGGGCTCACCTCCACGCATAGCTTGGGCTCTGGAATCCCAGCTCCTTGAGAGGGGCTGGACCCTCCACTACTCTGGAGTTGCCCAGGGTGAGCGGCGGCGAGCTGGTGTGGGCTTGCTCATAGCTCCCCAGCTCAGCCAGCCACGTGTTGGAGTTCACCCCGGTGAAGCAGAGGGTCGCTTCCCTGCGCCATTGCTTCGGGTTGGGGATAGGTCTCTTGCTATTGTTTGTGCCTCACGGGCCGAACAGCAGTACAGAGTAGTGCCGGCCTTCTTGGAGTCCCTGGGAGGGGTACATTTGATAGTGCTCCGGCTGGGGACTCCATTGTTCTACTGGGGACTTCAACGCTCACGTGGGCAAGCAACAGTGATACCTGGAGGGGCGTGATCGGGAGGAATGGCCTCCCAGATCTGAACCCAAGCGGTGTTCTGTTACTGTTATTGGACTTCTGTGCTAGTCACGGTTTGTCCATAACGAACACCATGTTCGAAAGCATAAGGGTGTCCATCAGTGCACATGGCACCAGGACACCCCTAGAGGCGGAGGTCGATGATCGACTTTGTTGTCGTTTCATCTGATCTCCGGCCGTATGTCTTGGACACTCGGGTAAAGAGAGGGGCTGAGCTGTCAACCGATCACCACCTGGTGGTGAGTTGGCTCCGCTGGCAGAGGAGGAAGTTGGACAGACCTGGCAGACCCAAACGTATTGTGAGGGTCTGTTGGGAACGTCTGGCCGAGCCCTCTGTCAGGGAGGTCTTCAACTCCCACCTCCGGAAGAGCTTCTCACAGATTCCGAGGGAGGCTGGGAGACATTGAGTCCGAGTGGACCATGTTCTCTGCCTCCATTGTCGACGCTGGCAGTTCGAAGTTGTGGACGCAAGGTCTCTGGTGCCTGTCGTGGTGGCAATCCCCGAACCCGGTGGTGGACACCGGAAGTAAGGGATGCTGTCAGACTGAAGAAAGAGTCCTATCGGACCATGTTGGCCTGTGGGACTCCTGACGCAGTTGACAGGTACCGGCAGGCCAAGCAAGCCAAGCGCAGCCCGGACGGTCCTGGAGGCAAAAACTTCGGGTCTGGGAGGAGTTCGGTGAGGCCATGGAGGAGGACTATCGGTCGGCCTCGAAGAAGATTCTGGCAAACCGTCCGGCAGCGCCTCAGAAGGGGGAAGCAGTACTCTGCCAACACTGTTTACAGTGCGGGTGGGGAGCTGTTGACCTCAACTGAGGACATTGTCGGACGGTGGAAGAAATACTTCGAGGATCTCCTCAATCCCACCGACTTGCCTTCCAATGAGGAAGCAGAGGATGGGGACTCTGAGGTGGACTCGTCCATCACACCCAAGCCGAAGTCACTGAGGTAGTTCAGTAAGCTCCTCGGTGGCAAGGCGCCGGGTGGGGGTGGATGAGATCCGCCCTGAGTACCTCAAATCTCTGGATGTTGTGGGGCTGTCTTGGCTGACACGCCTCTGCAACATTGCATGGAGGTTGGGGACAGTACCTCTGGAGTGGCAAACTGGGGTGGTGGTCCCTCTTTTTAAAAAGGGGGACCGGAGAGTGTCATGTTCCAACTACAGAGGGATCACACTTCTCAGCCTCCCCGGGAAGGTCTACGCCAGGGTACTGGAGAGGAGAATTCGGCCGATAGTCGACCCTCGGATTCAGGAGGAACAATGCGGTTTTCGTCCTGGTCGTGGAACAGTGGACCAGCTCTATACCCTCCTTGCAGGGTGCTTAGAGGGTTTATGGGAGTTTGCCCAACCAGTCCACATGTGCTTTGTGGATCTGGAGAAGGCATTCGACCGTGTCCCTCGTGGTATTCTGTGGGGAGTGCTCCATGAGTATGGGGTCCGGGGGCCTTTGCTAAGGGCTGTTCGGTCTCTGTACGACCGGAGCAGGAGCTTGGTTCGCATTGCCGGCAGTAAGTCAGACCTGTTCCCAGTACATGTTGGACTCCGGCAGGGCTGCCCTTTGTCACCGGTCCTGTTCATAATCTTTATGGACAGGATTTCTAGGCGTAAGCCAGGGGCCGGAGGGAGGGAGTCAGGTTTGGGAACCACAGGATTTCATCTCTGCTTTTTGCAGATGATGTTGTCCTGTTGGCTTCTTCAAGCCAGGACCTTCAGCATGTGCTGCTGGAGCGGTTTGCAGCCGAGTGTGAAGCGGCTGGGATGAGAATCAATCAGCACCTCCAAATCCGAGGCCATGGTACTCGACCGGAAAAGGGTGGTGTGCCCTCTCCGGGTGAGTGGAGAGGTCCTGCCTCAAGTGGAGGAGTTCAAGTATCTCTGGGGTCTTGTTCACGAGTGAGGGAAAGATGGAGCGTGAGATTGACAGGCGGATTGGTGCAGCGTCCATGCAGTTATGCGGTCGGTGTACCGGACCGTCGTGGTGAAGAAGGAGCTGAGTCGAAAGGCGAAGCTCTCGATTTACATTTCGGTCAATCTACGTTCCCACCCTCACCTATGGTCATGAACTTTGGGTAATGACCGAAAGGACAAGATCGCTGGATACAAGCGGCCGAAATGAGTTTCCTCCGCAGGGTGGCTGGGCGCTCCCTTAGAGATAGGGTGAGAAGCTCGGTCACATTCGGGAGGAGCTCGGAGTAGAGCCGCTGCTCGCCTTCGCATCGAGAGGAGTCAGCTGAGGTGGCTTGGGCATCTGTTTCGGATGCCCCCTGGACGCCTCCCTAGGGAGGTGTTCCAGGCGTGTCCCACCGGGAGGAGGCCTCGGGGAAGACCCAGGACACGCTGGAGAGACTATGTCTCTCGGCTGGCCTGGGAACGCCTCGGGGATCCCCCCGGAAGAGCTGGAGGAAGTGTGTCTGGGGTGAGGGAGGTCTGGGCATCTCTGCTCAGACTGCTGCCTCCGCGACCCGGTCCCGGATCAAGCGGATGAAAATGGATGGATGGATGGACAAAGAGATCTTTATATTCTAGTATTTACTGGAGCACTTTACAGACCATTCTCTAAAACACTTATTCTCTATCATTTCCAGAGCATATAGGCATGATCTGCAATACATCACATCTCATCGAAGATCCACCCTCTCTCCTGTGTATCTGCCATCAGCTTAATAGAACTTAATGATAATTTAGATGGAGAAATGACTCTTGCATAGAGACGGGGGACCCCTGTAGATCAGTCTTTGTGTCTTTTCGCTCAGACAACCATGGTTACATCTGTAACCTTCCATTTGTTGTCAAGTATTAAAGGAATTATGTTGCTTAGCCTACAGTTTGGGGCATCCTCTTGTGTCCTGTGCACCCCTTTTCATGTGAATTCAAGGAATAGCGTGTTGTGTACACACTCACCCACACATACGCACTGATACACACACTCTAGTGCACAGGCAGGTGCCGGGCTGCTCCTTTGATGCCCCTGCTGCCAAGTGGTCCTGCTGCTTCCTGGCACCTGTCACCGTGGAGACGGCTGATTGCATCACCAGCTCTCGCCAGAGGGGAACGGCACGCTGAAAGAGAGAAGCCATCTCTCCATCCTTTCATCTGCTTACTTCAGTGATGACCGCCCCCCCTTTTTCTTTTGTCCTCCTTACCCCCCTTCGTCCCCTTTACTCCGCCTTTTATGTCCCCATCACTGCCATCCCCTTTCATCAAAAACCATAAAAATGAAAGAAAAAATCTGACAGATCTACTGTTTTAAATCTAGCCGAGAATGTCACTCACGCCTCAGAGCACAAGATATTACCACGGCCTTCCCACTGACCTCAATCCAAATCTGAAGAGGCGTATCTGAATACTCCTTTTATGATCGTGTCTTGCAGCAGGAGCAGAAGGAAATTCACTCCTTTTTTCTGTCTTAATAAGTCTATTGTGATTTCGGTGAATATGTGCTCTCCTTAAATGGAAAATTCAAGCTGTACCAGAATTGACATTATGTTTCTGCTGTGATCATTCTGGGTCAATGAGTCCCCGTGAACATGAGCGTGTCTGCCAGAATCTATAGAGCACGGGGCTCATTTAGACTGTAATGTTGGTGGGTGATGGAACTGCTCTGGTGATAATGGGCAGGGAACGAACCTAAAGGAAACAGTCCTGGGTAATGTCATAACAGTACGAGAACATTTTCCATTTTCTGGTTCATAAAAGCAGAATTGAACTGAATTGGATGACATATGATTGATGCTTTATACTGAATATTTGTTCTCACCTTTTTTGTAGTTCAGAGAAAAGCCAAATGGGGTGGGGGAGGCATCGTTTGGAGACAGATGTGTGTGTGGCAGGTCACCAGGCTGCCGACCCAGAAGTGATCCAGAGCTACGTCAAGAGGGTGAGTTCAAGGGAGTGTGAAATCGTGCCAAAATGGTCTAATATGATTCCCTTTTAGTGAAGTTGTCTTCGTCTTGGTTTGAGATGAGATCAGTGTTTGCTCTTGTACCTCAAAATAAATGTTGTGTAATATATAGAATTTCTATAGAATTTCCAGGTTAGGTCGAATATGGTCTTAATGCAACATTACTAGAATGTTTTGGAGTAAAAGCCCTCTAGTGAAAACATGTTGTGACAAATCTAACTGAATGACATTGAATGCTTCATTGAAAAGAAGAATGAAAAGAGAATTATTTTAAATCTATACTTATTAGTTTAATCCTGTGTGAGACTATTAGGGATGCATCAATCCAACCTTCTGTCTCCGTACTTGTTGCACCATGTTTTTGCATGTGCCTCCCGTGTTAGCGCTGCATGAGACAGTGAGGAAAACATTACAGGGCTCAAAAGGCCACATGCGACTGCCTGTAATTGCCTGTCTGTCCATATGGTAACCCTGCCTCTTGTCCTGACACGCAGAGCTCCTTGAATTCAAATGGAGCAAATTTGATTAGTAGTTTTCCATTTCAAATATTGCAAATTTACCTGACTGGAAGAATTTTTAGCAATACTGGGTCTCCACCAGTTGCATCTCCTGTGACACCCTGCTCACTATCCCGTAACTAGGATACCAAAAGAGGGGCTATTTAATAAATGGAAGGTTAACGAAGTCATGCTAAACTATGGTGAGACTTAACCCTAAGATACCCTGCCAACCACAGCGTCATCACTGGCATTTATCAGCTGTAAAACTCACTTTTAGTCCCTCTGCTCATGAATTTTGCCAACGGTCCTACAATGGGAAATGAAAATGTGCTCTATTGAATAGATTTGCATCTGAACACCCAAAGAGCACAAAGGGAAACCTGATTGGATGGAAATGCACATCACTGAGTATAATGTGATAGGCTCTGGCAGCATGACATGAATAACCAATCAGATCACAAACTGCCAGAGAGAGTCCGAGATAAGAACCCAGGAGCAATGCTGGGCAGACAGAGTGACAGGCTGGTGTGTGTGTGTGTGTGTGTTTCCAGTTTTGAAATTCTATACTTCTATTTTGCCTGCCCGCACTCACTAGCCCACCCACTCTCAATCTGTCTGCAGACATACTCATCAGATGAAACTGTGCATGACTTTGAGTGTGCTGGATGGTAACAGAGAGGCTGTTCATATACGTGGTGTGTGTGGATGAGTGAAGTGTCAAAAGTAGTGGTTAATAGGGAAAGATGTGTCTCATTATTGTTTGGTGGTAGTTTGCAATTTGATTTCTCTCCCGTTGAGCCTGTCTAAAACTGTCATCCCAAATATCAACTGACAATTAAGCACCAGAGCTCCACGGGAGGGAGCGGCACACACACACACAAATATGCACACACTCATGTAAGCTCTTTCATACACATGTACACACACACACACACGGATACATTGAGATAATGAGGTCCTTTTGTCATTTGAATATTTGATCTTTGCAGATGATTAGGTAGGTTGTTATTGTGCAGACTATCTACCCTGCGTACATCAGTCTTTGTTTGTGTGTAAATTAGGCTTTGTTTGTCTGAGGAGCAGAACAGACTGTGCAAATTTATTTGTGCTGCTGCGAATGATTTCCTATATATTTATGTGTCAGTCGAATTTATTCTAATAGAGCTTATTGGCGTGCGTGGATATTAATGTGTGTGTATTTTACCCCTGCAGATCCAGGACGTAGCAGAGCAAGGGCTGATGTTTGTAGGCTTTCTCCAGCAGCCCGGTGGAGGACCCTGCTTTTTGGGGCACTTGGACCCTGAGGAGCTCTCCTCCTTACATTCAAGCCCTTCACCCATACATCGAAACCCCTTCAGTGCCAACACCAGCCCAACGGATCCAACAGAACCACATCTTAATGACACAGAACCTGAACATCTTCACTTTGAACTGCAGGGGTTAGATCATGAAGACGTTCAACAAAACATAAATCCTTCGGTGCCAAGAGAGCCAGACTTCAGTCCTCTGAAACCCACCCACAGTTTAGAGCTTAACCAAGTAGAGTCCACTGATCAGTTCCAGACCTTAGAGATCAGCCTCAAAGAATCAACAAACCAACCTCAAGATCACAGTGTAGACGCAGTTCATGGGTGTCTATGTCAAAACCCAGCAGAAACCCAGTTGTGTCCCAGCCCTGCAGAAACTGCAAGTTTAGTCAGACAGCAGAAGGGCCATCTGCCAGACCTCATGGAGTCTACGGAGAAACATTTTAACCTCTACAACCAGAGAGAAAGACGAAGTTCAAGCTCAGACAGTTGGCTCAGCTCTCCGGAACTGGATCGAAACCATCACAAAAAGTCAGAAAGCAGAGTGACCACGCACAACAACAACCATATCCGGCTCAAGAATTCGGAGAAAGATAAGAATGCTACTTCACCGCCAGCGCAGGGTAGTAAGTAACATGTTTCCTGCTTGTTGTAGGGTCATCAGATGAATCATCATCATGCAGAGTTCTATTTGGCGTCCAATTGTCATTTAGTTTTTTTTTGTTTGTTTGTGTGCCTGTAGGGATGCAGCTCTTCGCATTGTACAACCACACAGGGGAGCTTAACACTTCTCTGAGGTTCTACTCACTCAGGGTGCCACTGCGAGTGCAAAAGGAAGCAGGGCTGATCACAGAAATTGACACACACTGGCTCGACCACATGACTCAGCATTTCACCAGCGGCGCGCACCTCATCGATGGCTTTTTCCAACTTGGAGATGACAACGGTGTGTTTGAACTAAAACTAGGGCACAAAAGATCAGAAATAAGCGCCAACTGTAGAAGGCAAGAAGTGTGTAACTTTAATCTAGGCAGCATGAGTGTCACACTAAAAAGTGGCACAGTGAAATAAATTCTTGCATCCCCACGGAATAGCTTGAAGTCCTAATCCTAATTTATATCCTAGATTTTATGGCCATTTGAGAGCAGCACAACAAGCTGTAAACACAACATTGACAGATTATCCCCTTATTTAGTTGCCTTCTTGACTCATAAATCAATCATTTTAACGAACTGCCTACTTTACTGACTCGGACATCATAAGTCCTCATCTCCACTGACTCGTTGAGTGACTTGCCCCCTTTTATCTGCTACTACCAAGTGCACACTGTGAGGAAGAAGACCAGGGGAGACCACGCGTCTCCCAGACTATTGTGCGATTCTTCTATGAACTGTATTTGTGGGAATGTTTAAAAGGTAATTACTGCGAGAAAAGCAACCACTTTGGCGCCTGTTTGGACTCAGCACTGATGATCTAACTTGGTCCAGATGAATCACTCACACACACTTGATACTCAGTCTTCCAGCCCCAAATCTCATCCTGCATGCACACCGGGGGCGGTGGGGGATTAATCTTTAGATGACTGACTCAAGCAGAGCAAGGCAGCGTGTTTCTGTCCTCCTGCCGGATGTAGGGGCCAGTGTTAACTTTCCTTTTAGCTCTGTTTTGGTCTCCACCAACTCTTGAGGAAAATATCTCGCTGTGTAATGCTCCACTATGTTCACTAGCTAGTTGCTAATTGTGTCTGTTGGTTGTTTGTTGCTGTACAGCTGTGTACAGGAGGTTTATCGTAGCTTTTTCCTGAAAACGGCTGCTTGTGACATCTGGAAACAAGGTTAACAAGAGCAGTAAGACTGAACCAAAATAATAAAGTCATGGGTCATTAATCCAAAAAAGGCACTGAGAGAAGCTAAATTCTCTGAAAAGATGAGGGGAAGAGCAGAGATGGGCGATAATCACCTGCGGGGTCATCACTATGGATGACCACATTAATATTAAACATAGTAATTTGATGATCCAGTTTTCAGAATATTGATTATTGTAGCTTTAAAGTACATGTTTCAGTTTTTCCCCGGGCTTTAAGAATTTGTACTGGTTTTGCACTAGTTTCTGATGAGAGGAAAAAGCTGCTCAGGCTGTAGATCTGTGCTCCACTGCAGGGTAATGGATGACATGCATGGAGTTATGTGCCGTAAGTCCGCGGCTTACACTGTAAGTCACTGTTCAGTCAACCGAGGAATAAGTAGGCTTAAGCCAAAGGGAGCGGGGGATCAATAGTAAGAAATTGGAGTAGAGATGAGCTTGTAACTCCTGTCTGAATTACACACACCCTCCTCTGTTTATCTGACTCTGTCTCTAATTTGTCCTGTCTTCTCCAGATAATGGGGTTTCATCTGTGGATAGTGTGTTCATCTTCCAGAGCTCTGCAGAGGAGACGACAAACACCTCCTACGACGCCATCGTGGTTGAGCAGTGGACCGTTGTTGATGTGGGTCTTTGAGTTTTTAATACTCCAGAGAAGACGCGCACTTTGAGAAATCCTTTGTGCCTGAAGGCTCACGCTGTTTTCTGTCAAACATTACATAAGAGTGGAGATGAGGGAAAGCAGCGTGTGCGCTCGTGGCTGAGCTTGGATTTGCTTACCTGCACGCGTACTGTAGTGTGTTTGTGCACTTTTACTCAGTGTGTGTTTGCACTGTATATGTCTGAGTGGTTTTCTGTTTCTCTTTTCTGTCCAGGGTGTTGTGGTAAAGACAGACTACATCCCCTTGCTCCAGTCTCTGGCTCCGTATGGATGGAGGCTGATGTGTGTGTTACCCACGCCAATTGTCAAGACCAACAGGTATAGTCCTCTACCAAGATACCACATAAACTCACATCACTACTAAACCTGTCCTCTGCTTTTTTACTACATTTGATTACTTTTAATAACCTAAAATCAGCAAGGACTAATTACGTTGCCTGTGTCATTCGTTTTGGGATTAAGGCTGACAGCGTGGCTTAGATACACAGGACAGATGGTTCGAGATCTGACAAATCATGATCATATGCTCGTCCCGACATGAAACCGCTTTTGAAATCTGTCGGCGCCGCGAATAAAAACACAGTCGCTGATGTGCTGTTGTCTTGTAACCTGTCACTTTGCAAACCACAGCTAACAGAAACTGGATTTCAATACATGTAAAGATATGCAAGCTCCTCAGATTATAACATAACAGGTAACGGTGTTGAAAGTGCTGCTTTTTTGTCTCTGCAGTGACGGGAGTTTGTCGACCAAGCAAATCCTTTTCCTTCAGAGACCCGTTTTGCAGCGCAAGAGAAAAGACTTCAAGGTTTGCTCCCCTTTGTCTTCCATCTCCGCAGCAAATCTGTCACTTACTTCTGTTGTGCCTTTAGGATACGTGACTTTATGTCACAGACGGTGCCATTAAAAAGTCATGTTACTAAATATGGGATGTACAGCAAATACAAACCAGCTCAGGAAAAGTCTAATAATAAGCACGTAGTCGACCCCAAACTGTACAGGAAAGAGGCGTCAATGAAGGAGGCTTTGTTGTGGTTTGTCAGGTGTCTGGAGAGATGGAAAGAAAAAGGCACGGCACAAAGTGCAAAACTGTCTCAAACACATCTATTTGGTTTCAGATGCTGAACCTCAGGGGTCGCAGCAAGGCGAAGAAAAAATCTACTGGAGACGCGCAAGAGGAGAGAGAAAACAGGTCCCCTGTGATGGAGACAGAGATGGACAGGTTGAGAAGAAACTCAAAAGAGGAGGAAGGAGAGGCAGACGGGAGGAAGAGTAGGGACAGCGGAGGGAGCGACGGAGCAAGCCTTCGGAAGGGCGGAGAGGAGAGTGAGGAGGAAGTGCGACATCAAAAGGGCCTCTCGCTCCTACCGGGGAGCAGAGTGTCCGTTAAAGAGCAGGAAGAGGAAACTGACGTTGACGAGATCCTACTGTCCAGGCAGGAGAAGTCCGTGAGATGGACAGATGTGTGTCAGAGAAATGACGGAGGGGCCAAGGAGGAGGTGAAGACGGAAGAGCGGATCAAACAGCAGCTGTTTTCCGGTGTCTGTTGACACACTGGGTGCAAAGCATGACATGACCTGTTTTAGTCTGTCAAAAAAAAAAAACCCTTTAAAAATGAGCTTTTGTTGATCTGGAATTTTAGCTCCTCTGTGGACAACCCAGATGTAATCAGTTATACTGTTACTAGTCATCATGTACTGTTACTTTCGCTTCAGTCCGCTCTGTTCAGTGCGTTAACACTGTTGAGTCTTGAGGTTGTAGCTCCCGTAAATGGGAAAGTGTTGTGCAGTTTTCTGCTTTGGGTCAGTGTTACTATTTGATGTGTCCTTGTATATGAAATGAAACTGTACAAGGCAATAGAGTACAACCTAGAGCAAGTCTCCGGTCCAAGCCTTAAGTATTATTTTCTTGCCCACTGTTGTATTTTACTACTTTCTTGTAATAGGACTGTTAAAAAGGGAGTACTAATTTCACTGGGCTCGCTGTATTTTTGTATGTAAAGTATATAATTTAAGATAGAAACAAAAGGGGAAAAAAGAAACAAAGTATGTAGTACAGTGCATTAGAGCCTGACTGATGCATCTGCAGTGGCCAATTTTAGCTTAGACATGTGAAGTATATTAATATTGACTTAAATGTCGGCCTATAATTAAAAAAAATTCTGATTCTTTAGGTAAGTTAGAAACTTTGTCTTCATCATATATTGTGGTTTCTTCACCAGTGTTTATTTTTAAATTTCAAAATATTTTACTCAATACACACAGTCTCTTGGTCACAACAACCAAATTAGAGGGATCCTTATTAACTCTGTTCATTAAAAAAAAATAATTTCGGTCCGTTCTATAGTTCCGATTTTTTTAATTCTCCATTAGTATTGGCCAGGCTCTATACTGCACTGAGATATTAGATTGGTACGTTTTATTAGGCCTAAACATAAAAGGGTCAGTTCATGTAAATTCCAAAAAATATCTATATTCTGTCACCTAACTCTTTTAGAACCTCTATAATTTTGGCTTTATCCGTCCAGGTTTTGAGGTATCCATCTCTGATTGTTATGCTTATTACATAAAGAAAAACCCAAATCAGAAACATGTCTTTCCAGAAACACTGTCCCAGATACTAGATAATCCACTGACAACAGTTTTCGTAGGAACTGTTTCTTCACAAGAAAACAGTTCCTATGGAAACTAATAACTGTGAGGTCTGTCATTTATCCAGAGTTACTGGGATACTGCTTGCTGAAAGACATGTTACTTTTAATTTTTTAAAATACATTTTATCAGTGCTGGGAGAATCACACATTATGTCCATTTACCTCCATTGTGTTTGTGTGGCAGAAATTTGAGAGATATGTCCAAAACCTGGTTTGATACAAGAGGGAAGTAAAAATGTCCTTTTTGTAATTTGAGAGAACTGACTTCTCATCTTCAGAAAGTGTGTAAATTACAAATCACCAATTTATTACCTTATTTCCTAGGACCACCTGTGTTGTGTTTAAGTTCTGCGACATGTAAGTCTTTATATAAAAGCAGAAGTCAATAAAGTGTTTGAAAACAGATTGACTCAATTTCCTTTATTTCCTTTAAATCTCACCTTTCCAGCATAAACAGTTTTCCTCACTTGAGGAAGGAACGCAGAAACAACTCGAAAATGAGTCTCAACAGTACAACCCCCCACTGAGAGATGACAAGGAGCTTGCAACCATCTCCGAGGGATGTTCAGTGATCCAAGCCAATCAGAGACCACCTGGAGGTTCCATTACAGTGCACCATGGGATATTCACTCCACCCCAGAATGAGAAACATTTTATGGGTATGTGTGTGATTGAGTTAAAGCGTATATGTGTATAACAGCGTGTGAGTGAGTAAAACAGGCGGGGACACTGGCCAATATGTGGGAGATTGTTAGAATCGACTCTAAAAATATACTCAGTGTGAAGATTGCATGTGAGTAAAATGTTATTAACAATAACTCCAATATAACTTAGTATCAAGCCAAACAACTCTAATTTCTTCAGTTCTGCAAATAAATAAGTCTGAGTCATAGCAGTATATACACACACACACATTTTTATATATATATATATATATATATATATATATATATATATATACGTAATATTACACTTCTAAGAATGGTTTTAAATAGCAAAGGTATTGTGATAGAAAATAAATGAGTTGCTGATTCAGCACTTGTGTAGAGTGTAAAATAGCAGTACACATTGATATTGTCTGCACTGAACCTCTGTATCCTCAGTACATTGGAGTAGTAGTTTGACACTTTAGAAAATATTCTTTTTCACATTCTTGCTGAGAGTAAGATGAGACTGTCCGCTAAATATGAAGCTGTCAGCCATTTAGCTTACCTTGGCCTGAATGATGGAAAGAGGGTAATTAAACACCATTAAACACGTTTAATTCGTACAAATACCAAAATGTAAAAACAAAACGTCACGTTGCATTTTTGTTGTGTGCTGGACTATTTCTTGTACATGTGCAAGAAATAGTGCTTATATTTAGTAAACAGGTTACAAAGTGGTATTAATCTTCTAATCTGACTCTCAGCAAGGAAGCAAATAAGTGTATTACCACAAGACAAATTGCTTCTTTATGACATGCAGGGAAATTACTGTGTAAACATTAAGGTGAAAAATATGGGAAAAACTAAGCATCACCTATAAATGTCTTTAAACGGAACCAAAGCAAAAATAGGCTGGACATGAGGTCAGCTTTGAAGAGGTGCAATATCTGTGTCACAGTGTGTCTGTCATACACATAAAAGGGATCACTGGAGTTGCAGATTTGTTGCAATACTCAGCAAGGCAGTGAGTTGAAAAACATCGACAAGGTCAGTCTTTCTTAGATTAAAAGAAATAAAAGTAATCTCTATTGTCTCTGTGAGTCAGCTGCTAGCTGAAGAGTGGGCGGTCCCAGTGTATCACAGATCAGGCACGGGTTGCAGCAGAACGCATCGGAGGATGAACTTCCTGAAGCACTTGTGCGCTCATATTAACGTCTGTATCTCTGGAATATATCTGGAATATAGTCGTTTTCCCATTCTCACCACACCTCATACATCCTCCCCATGAAGACTGCAAAAAGGATCCCAAGCCAGGAGGACATCTCCATGAGGTTTCTGGGGAATCTTAAAAGGTTCTACCACCACTTCTCAAAGAGGATTCTGTCTTTCGTGAGGCCAAGGTCCATGAGGGTTTTTGAAATCGCCTCAATCATGGGCGGGGGACCACACAGGTAACACAAAGTCCTCTGTGGGTCCACATGAGCCCGCAGCTCCTCCTCTGTGATTCTCCCGTCTGGCGAGACACAAGGGAAGTCAATCAATTAATCAAGACTCAGTGCTGCGGCACCTATTCCCTCAGAGTCTCCCATGTGGAGCTTTGATAGAGCCTGTTCTACATGACGATAGAGATAAATCAACAAAGACAGACTGTTGTAGAATGTGACAGTCACTAAATCATCGCTGCTAAACAAAGAAATGCGTGTTTGTGTGTGTAGGGGCATTACTTACGGTTGAGAAATGGCTGGAGGTGTGGGTCGACATCTGTGCTCTGTTGCGTGACGTGGAAGTCACAGGAGAACTTGTCAGGAAACTCCCGACACGCCTCGATGATGGAGCTCTGGAAACACAGAGGGCAGATAATAATACATTTGTAAACCATATTGCAGTGCATGGACACTGTTGTACACCTTGTGGCGATATTCCAAATTAAAAATCAGCAGGTTTCCTAAAAAAACAACAAAAGAACGCACCTTAAAGAGCAGTTCCTGGGTGTTCTTGGCGCTGTAGCAGAGGTGTGCAGAGCCTATGTTGTAGTCCTTCCCACCAGAAGCATGGTTGAGATGCAGCAGATCCCTGGTGTGCAACAGGATTGAGTACAAGGGGTTGATCCCTACGCCGCCTGCCACCAGCAGCAAATCCACAGAGGGGTCTGAGGGAGACGGGTCAAAGAAGAAGTCCCCGCCGACACGCATGGCTACCCGGGAGCCCACTGTACACTAAGGAAGGAGGGAGGAGAGACGAATCAAAAATAAGACAGATAGACACTCAAAAACGTACAAGGAGACCTCAACAGATTGTTTGCAGCTGGGTAAGATAGACACTTGAGCTCCCAACATTTCTCTTTGCTAAACATCTGAACACCTTTAGAGATACATAAATTCCCAGAAAAATACAGCATCGCTTTAACTACATGGAAGCCTCAGGAAACACTTTTTGATCAGCACGCATTTACGCACTTGCACTTGCACACTTTTTACACGCATACGCTTGCACGCACGCACGCACGCACTTTGCACGCACACCCTGTGCTGCACGGTATGGGTGAGAGCAATTTCACAAGTTGTACAGAGAAGATCTTTTGAAGTCAAAAGGAGCAGCGACTATATGCCTCTGTCTGCTTTTGTAAGCATGCGAGCGCATGCACACAATGCTCGCACTCTTAATCTGCTAACATGGTCTCTACACTATTCGTGCTCTTTGCACAGAGGAGTCGTAAAGTGAAGTATCAAACAAATGGATCATCAAACGAACCCGGAGCAGAGAGCTGTAAGTCTCAGAACGCTCGAGCACATCACACCGCTTTCTGATACTTATTTACACGCGACGTGGTAGCTCAAAGCTATTTATTAAGGCCCATCATCAAACACAGAGCAGTAAACAAACACCCAGAGTACAGAAATGGAAGAGAAAGGTGAGCAGGGAGGAAACATTGCTCATATTCATGCTACTCGCACACAATGGATTAAAATAAGCTACTTTTTGGAGCATGTCTTTGTAGACAAAATGCAATGTTATGCACAAAGAGCTTTTTTTGTTGACAGATTAGAATAAATAAACATATGATGAAAAGAGCATAGACTGAACCAACTTCACTTTAAATCTTTCTATACTTCTTTTATTATTTATGTATTCACACCCGTTTTCGCCTTGTTTAGGCTTGCTGGGAATAAAGGCTTTTTTCAGAACGTCGCTCAACACACAGTTTAACACAAAGTTCTCTTGAGTTTTTAGCTGAACTATCACAACTGTACATGACTAAAAAACATCAGGGGTCATATGGGGTAACAAAACCTAAAAGAAAATCACAAGAAGGATAGGAATTATAAACTAAATCTTTAACTATCTCTCTCAGGCAGCTGTCTTTGTAGGTTTTTAACATTACAGTTCTCTTTGAGCAGAAATGATCCATCAGACTGCCCGACTCACCATGGTGTGGACCCAGTGTGCTGGGGGGTGTCTGGCATATTTGATGGCGAGTTCAACAACCCCCTCCTTCTGCAGCAAGCCTGGGCTGGAGCACATGGAAAAACCTCCCACCTTCTCCACCCCGGGGATAAAGAAATCCACCCTGCGTGCACACACAACAAAACACAGTTGATTCATTCATTACTGAATCAGTCAGCTGATTTATTTAAGTGGATGTTTGCTCTTTAATATCTGTATTTAGACTAAAGCCTGTGAAGTTCTGATGTCTACATGCTGTATTTCTAATGGTTGACAATCTGACCCTGTCCTTCACTTTAACATGACAAAACTAAGACTGACCACATGAGTTAGTCTAACATCAACGTGTTGTGTTACCTGTATTACATTACATGCAGCTTGTTATACGATCAAATCATTTGAACCACTTTCATTTACGTTGTGTTTTCACCCAAAAGTCTATTCTGATTGGAAACATAGCTGACTCATTTTCTATACAATAGTTAATTCACGAGTAAAAACATGCTGAACAGAGGGTCAAAGTGTGAATGAAGGTAGCGTGGAGCCCTTTGACCCCAGAGAGGGGAGGTGGCCTGTTCCAGAAACAAGCAGAACTGAACCAAACCAGATGGACAGTTGCCTGCTAGTGAGTTTAAACAAAGTGTGGCGTCCCGGTCTTACACCCAACACGGATACATATGTCCGTCGACAGGCAGCCCCCCACCTCCACCCCCAAGGAAAACAGCAATGCTTAACAGTTGGGCTAATGTTCCACCAACACAATGACCCACTGTTACACTAGAGAGTGACTCGGACTCCACAACCCTCAAAGGCATCATAAATATGGATCTGCTGTGAAGATGCGCACATATGTTTCACCCACCTCCTCCTCCTCCTTCTTCTCTCCCTCCTCCTCCTCCTCTCCCACCTGGAGATGAACAACTAAACAGCCCTTTTTCTCAGAAACACTGAAACTCAAGGATTTCCATCTATTTACATTCATTATCAGCCACCGCGGGGCAACTGGCTGCCGGTTTTATATCTCACCACCGCCCACCTACAGTATGGGCTCCTGCACATATACCGCATGTGCAGGGTACACTAATTAACATTGGCAACATTGACTGGCAGACAGACCCAGAAAAAAAGAGCTCTGCCTTCATCAAACAAGTATGTAACTAACTGTTCTGATTATAAGAAGTTGGGTTGAAAGCTCAAACATGTCCCCATATTCTGCAGCAGTCAAAAACAAGCCACTGTGTTTGAAGCAAGTCAAAGACGCAAGCAAATATGCAACTCCATGCATACAGCAGTTACCTACACAAACCTATTGATTCCCCAAATATTTGGTTTTACCCTTATTCAACAAGAAGCTTTGATCCTTCCTTTATTTGATACGATACATTCCCCGACAACTGTCTTCTTCTTATCAACAATAATCTTGACCTGGCTTTGTACGTGTTCACTGTGATACCTCCTGTTTACTGCCAAAGTTTCATGAAGACAGAAAACCACCAGGACAAATCACACACAATGCCACCACCTTGTGGTTACTATGAGCACTACAGGCATTATGATAGGGACTGTAGAGGGATGTTTCTCCGAGCACACTCAGGACGTAACCTAGACGTATTTTGACAGGTTCTGCCTATTTATGTTTCATGAAGACAGTGTTACTATGGCAACGTCTGCTTTGAGCCTTACTGGTCAGAGACAAGTTTAAAAAGACTACTGTTGCCTTCATGCAACGTCAGAAGAATGGGAAGGATAGGAAAACGTTTGGTTACCATGGTAACCCCGGCTCTCTGTGAATCGAGTGAGGTTTTATCCTTTAGATTTTATATATAGTATTATGAACAAGCCAGCTATGGTGGCTTTGCAGCAGTTTTGACACAGGTTTGTTGTTCCTGACATCGACGGCTCAGAATTACAACTAGCTGACTGGTGATGCAAGCAGATTTTCTGCCTTGACGGCTCGTGACTGCTGTCTGAACAACATGACATGAAGAGCTCAACATCTTAAATGAACTCAACACTCCTGTACGCTGTCGAAATTAAACAAAGTATTTTAAATATATTTCCATAGGAAGGGAAGAGAGATAATGGGAATGGGTAGTCTCTATACTTTAGTGTCTATTGCATTTAGAAAACTGGGCCTCCGAGTGTTTACAGGTATACTCATTATATTACAACAGTGCAATCTGCAATTACATTGTATAAGAGCACTGTTGGCTTTTTCAGTCACTGGCTGTTATACATTTTTTCAAACTGCACCGTCAGCCTTCATTTTGTGACTGCAAACAATGTATGATTTTGTTGTGTTTTGTGCCATGGCTGATTTGAGCTGTGCATTCTATTTAATGGCACAAACCTAATCTTATTCGTTTGTCCCAACAGAAAAGGTCACAAGTGAGTGGAATAAAAACGCATCTAAGCCAAGTTAAAAGATTAAAAGGTTAAAAAGTTAAAAGGAGTATCTACTCACCACTGTCCTGCTTTGAAGCTGAAGCCTGGATGGACAGCTAGTCTCAAGCGTTTCACCATCTCTGACTCGCTCATGATGCCACATACTTGAGCTGGATACAGAGCCTGAGTTCAGCAGGCAGTCAGGCACATAAAAAACACACAAACACAGGAAGAGAGCAGATTAGTGGGTTAATAATTAAAGGATGGACTGTCAGCAAACGATACATTTAAAAAGTGGTTCACGTAATGTTGCAGTCAATGTGACTATACTCATCTAAAAAATATCAACTTACATGTTGTCTGTAGTTGCTCGCTGTTCTCTCTAAATGGTCCGTTTGCCTTTTGGAGGACATTCTTCTCCTAATAAAAAAAAGGAGGTAGTTCTCGTCACTTGCCGTGGATGTCAAACATTCTTTTGTGCAGTGATAGAGTGAGGAGCCACACAGTAGCATTATGTGACGAGAATATTCAAAAAGCAGCAAGTGGACTTTGCCCTCATTGGCAGCAAATGGCAACAAAGCTTAAAGGGGCAGCTTTCCTACATTTCAATTCACGCCTTGTAGTTGCGTGTAGCCATCGAGATAGTTCTGGTTTCACGCTTGAAATGTTGACTAATGACCCTTCTGCTGTTGCTCCAGGATAACAAAGTTAAACAGCCTTTTGCTTGTGGTGCTTTAAGAACTGAAATATTAAAAAAATACTCTGTTGTATGAAGACAAATACATAAAACATATAATATCCTAATATCCAATTAGGATATTAATATCCTATTTCAATATCAATATAATATTTATTTATATAGCCCAATATCATAAATCGCAATATGCCTCAAGGGGCCCAAAATAATCTTTACAGGATGGAAAAATGTAAGAAACCATCAGGAACGACAACTGTGGAGGGATCCCTCTCCCAGGACGAACAGACAGACATACATGGATTAGATGTTGAATATATAGAAAAAATTCACAACAACATCACAGTGTTAGAATCTGATAACGAAGATACAGATTGCAAAGAAACTGAGGAGGTTGCGTCGAGCAGCTTCAGGACTGCCAGAAACACAGGACTGCTCCACACCACAGGACTGCTCCACACCACCTCCTCTCCATCACGGTGACTTCTAGTGCCATCACAGTCATATAGTTCTAGTTACCTTGCTATCAGTCTATACCATTGACTTTATAAATTTATACAGAGTGAACAGAGCCGGTACACGGGGCTCACCTGGGGGGGGAGCTGAGGCCCAGCAGCTGGTGGCAGAGCAGCCCGGCGGCGGGGCACGGCAGGCCGAGGCTTCGGGCAGCGGAGGACAACAGACAGGGGCTACTCATGACTGGACTGACCTGGACAAGAAAGGTTTATTCACGGTTAGCCTCACATATGTCAGTATTACTAGTTCATTAATCCCCTCGTTTTTAGTTTTGGGATTGTCAACAACTATTGAATCCTGTGTACAGCTGCAATAGATTCAACATGTGTACATAGTGGTTTAAATTATGTTATGTTAATGTTAGTTATGTGTGGTTTATGTAAGTTATGTTTATGAATTAATTATTATTATTTTTTTTTTTAACCTTTGAGCTGCTGTTATTTTATCTCTATTTTCTTCATATTTTTCTACCTTTTAAGATGCTGTCTGTTTTTTTGTATTCTGTATATGTACCGAATGTATGCTGAAAGACCGGAGTCAAATTCCTTTTATGTGTACTCATACCTGGCCAGTAAAGCTGTTTCTGACCTGTCTGGGAGAAAACCAAACTCCCCTCACAGAATAATCTAGTCTTCTTCTCATTCATAACAGGGAAAAGCCACCTCACTATGTCAGCAAACTTGCCTCTAGAGCTAAGTATTACTTATAATGCTCTCTACCACCCGCCGTATTGTGCACTGATGAACAAGGTTGATAAGAACAAGAGTGAGACTGTGGCTGAAGTCTCACATACGGAACAAAAAGCGGCCTGTTGTATAATTGTGAATATTTCAGACGGAATCTGGCGTGACCTCCCATCTCATGCTGCCATAGTTAGCTCACCCGCTAAAGCTGCGAGCAAGCCAATACCGGCTTATGTAACAGAGACACACAACACAAAAGAAAAACAACTGACCGCTGGGCTCTTTTTCTTACCGAAACAAGACGCTCTGTTTTTGTCAAATGGTGTTCATGTGTCCCTCCAGTATCTTCAGGATAACCTTGGTCATATCATAATTACATGACAAGGCTCATGTCTTCTTCGTTGATGTAACGCTGCAGATATAATCTTCTTCTGCTGGATGAGCCGCTCTGCATTCAATTTGTCTCAGTAGCGCCCCCTTCTTGATGGTGGGCTTTTAGCTTCTAGGCCCAGCTACTGACGATGAAATAAAGACCAGACTTTAACCATTTTCCTACTATTTGCCATATTCTTTTACAAGTAAATTCTTCAAACACCCATACATGTTCAGTCTTTTACATCTTAACATTATTTACCAGAGTTCCAGGGCTGGAAACATTATAAAAGTTGTCACTACTGCTAGAAAGATTTACCGATTCTTTATAATGGTTATAAATCTGCACTTGGTATGCCTGTGACATTGTCAGGTATAACGACCACTACAATGAAAGGGTGAGACCTGACCAAAATAAAATCATTTGTGAATTCCTCAAAATGATCATTTTGAGCCTTTGAGTTTACATCCTTCTATAAAAATGAGATCTTATAAAAAGACAAAGTTTTGTTTTTGAGACACAAAAATAGTTAATGCTTTATCCTGAGTTTATCCTCAGATGTGTCGCAAGTGATCTGGTTGCATCTTGGATGTGAGACTACGGGAAATGTGTGTTGTTTAAATAACTAAGGAGTTTAACTTCATAAAGTTTTCTCACAAGCATTAGATTTTTGTTCATAAAACATTTTCAGGTTTGATTGTTGGATGTTATTTTGTGTAATCTGAGAACAGTCGCATCCATATCTGGATCAGTGGAGCATGGTTTTAGCTGATCAGCAACACATGTGAGGTGTGTCTGGGGGACATTTAAGTGGATACCTCTCTTCATCCATCATGGCTTGTAATGCTGTCGTTTTAATCATAGAGAGGACCATGTGATTAATTTAAAACACATATATACAAGCAACCCTCCATTAAAATTAAAGATTAATTAATGACATTTAAAAAAAGATTGATTTTATGAGTTCATTTGACAACTAGTTTAAAAATTATTCAACACAAGCATTGTATAAGTTCTGAAATGGTTCAACAACTAACAGTTAGCAAGTTAACTAACTTTCTGACTTCATAAAGAATTAAAGCTAGAAAATATGTGTTATGGTGACCAGGGGTCCTGTTTGTTTCTAGAACTGAAATCTTTACTTTAAATGCTGATAATTCATATTTTTAAGTTCACACTACTTGTACCCATTATTGATAAAAATACCTTTTTACAGCGTAATACAATAATTAATGTATTGCAATGTTGCAATGTAAATTAACCTTGAAACATAAACACTAGTTCTTATATGCTTACATCATATTTCTCATTTAAGCTAATAACAGAAATCAGCAGGTAATATGCAATACAAAAACTAATAATATGGGTCTGATGAGAAAATAGCATTCAAACTGTTTAAAAATCTACTAATATCTCAAATATTAAGGAATGATGACTGATCTGATAACTGCACAAATTGATGTGTTTTATTGAGAAACATGGAAACACCTTTTAAAACATTTAGAAGTCACATTTACAGAGCAAATTAACTAAAATGAATGAAATGTACTTTTAAGGGAGTGTTGTTTTAAATGTTTTGTTTTGTTTTAGGAGTTTTTTGGGAGTCATGCAGGTACAAATGATAATGGTCCAGATGCTCTTTTTGTTGACCACTGGTCGTAGTGACATGGACTTGAGGCTGATGTCATTTTTTTAGCTTCAAGTGGGGGTGGCCTGAAAAAGACATGTCAGATCACATAAAGCTGAGTGAGAAACATTGCTGCAGGGTTTTTACCTAAAGTGACAAGGTTACATTATGTAGAAAAATTGAAATTGTCAAGTTGGGTGTGAAAACCTACTTGCTTTTTTTTTTAATGCTGGTCTTCATTTTTGTGTGATTGAATCTGCAGGTAGACGAGGCTGTTGTTGGTTTCTGGCAGAGACTGTAGGTAGAGGACTCTGTAGGTGGAGACGTTTGGTGCAGGATTCAAGCAGAGGATGGATGTGGGGTTTAAGGTGCAGGTGGAGGTGGTGGATGTGGTTTTCTTGCTGAGGGCGAAGTGGAGGTTTGGCTGTAGCTGTCTTACAGAATCTGCAGGTCGAGGTGCTTGCTGTTGAAATCAAGCAGAGGCTGTAGATGGACAAAGTGGCTTCATTTTGCTGGCAAAGGTTTTAGGTGGAGGTTCAGGCGGTGGAGATTTAAGGTGTTGGTGGGGAGCCTTGGGCCACAGGTCTTCAAGTCTTTGGCCTTCTTGCAGACTCCCGGAGGATGGAGCTGAGGGTTTGATGCAGAGGCTGGAGGGAGCTGGCATTGGTTGTAGATGGAGGTTTAGGGTGCAGTTTTCTACCAGAATCTGCAGGTAGAGGAGGTGGCTGCAGGTTTCTGGCAGGGGCTGGAAATGGAGGCTTAGGTTGCAGATGGAGGTGGTGGCTTCAGGTAGTTTGCAAAGTTATGAGGTGACAGTTTAAGTCACCATGTCTGCCAGCTTTCTTTTAGAAACTGCAGGTAGAGGAGGTGGCTGTAGGTTTCTGGCAGGATGCAAGAGACAGGAGGTGGAGATTTAGGCTGCATGTGGAGGCGCTGTTTGCAGGAAGCTGGAATAGCTTTGAGCTGGAGGTTTGGTCTGCAGCTGTGTCGCAGAATCTGCAGGTAGAAACAGTCGGTACAGGATTTAAGCAGACCTTGGCAGTGGAGGTTGAGGCTGCAGGTTGAGGTTTTAGCTGTAGTTGTCTGTGAGAATCTACAGGCGGAGAAGGTGACTTCAATATGGAAACAGAGGCTGAAGGTGGAGATGTAGGCTGGACTTTGCAGTGGCTGGTAGAGATTTTTGTAGGAGGTTTTGGTTGCAGCTGTCTTCTATAAACTGAGGGTGGAGGAAGCTGTTGGTTTCTGGCAGAGGCTGTAGATTGAGGCAGAGGCTTGTAATGCAGCTTTTTGCCAGAATATGCAGGTGGAGGAGTTAGCTGCGGGTTTCTGAGAGAATATTTCAGCGGAGGCTTGGTTGCAGCTGTTTGACAGAACCTGCAGGTTGAAGTGGCGGTGTTTTTTTTTCTGGAGGAGGCTGGAGGGAGCTGGCATTAGTTGTAGGTGGAGGTTGGCTTCCTGCCAGAATCTGCAGGCTGAGGAGGTGACTGCAGGTTTTTGGCAGAGGCTGTAGGCGGAGGCTTTTGTTTCAGCTGTGTGTCAGGATCTGCTGCTGGATATGGCGGGTGCAGGATCGAAGCAGGGGCTGCAGATGGAGGCTTAGGTTGCAGATGGAGGTGGTGGCTTGCAAAGGTTTTAGGTGATGGTTTAAGTTGCCATGTCTACCAGAATCTGCAGGTGGTGGCAGAAGCTGGAAGATTATAGTAGATTAACTGGAGAGGGAGGAGGAGGAGGCGGCAGCAGGCTTCAGGCAGGGGTTGTAGGTGGGGGTTTGGGTTGCAGCGGTCTTTCAAAAAGGTGGAGATTTAGGCCACAGGTGGACTCAGTGGTTATAGGTAGTTGGCACAGGCTTTAGGTGGTGTGTTAGGATGCCATTTCCTGCCAGAATCTGCAGGTGGAGGAGGCAGTTACAGGTTTCTGGCAGAGGCTGTAGGTGGGGTCTCAGGCTACAGATGTGGGCCCAAATCTGCATGTGGAGGAGGAGGCTGCAGGTTTTTGGCAGTGGTTGTAGGTGGAGGTCTGGGTTGCAGCCAAAAACAAAAAACTGCAGGCGGAGACAGTTAATGTAAAAATCCAGGAGAGGCTGCAGGTGAAGATTTAGGCAGCAGGTAGACTTGATGGCTGTAGGTAGCTGGCACAAGTTTTAGGTGGAGTGTTTGGGTCCAGCTTTCAGCCACAATCTCCAGGTGGAGGAGGCGGATGTGTTTTTTCTGTAGATGGAGGAGGAGGAGGCGGCTGGAGAGGCTCTAGGTGGAGTCTTAGGCTTCTGATCTGTAGAACAATCTTCAGGTGAAGGAAGCGATTGCATTTACATGACAGAGATGGTAAGTGGAGGCTGACGGAGGTTTCAGATGGAACAAACGTCTCCTGTTTTTCGAGGCAGAGGAGGTTAAAGGTGGAGCACATGTACGCAGCTGTCTGCTGTCTGCAGGTGGAGGCTAAGACAGCAGGTGGCTGCTGTCAAATGATGGTAGTTTGGATCTGTATCTGGTTGCAGGAGGCTGTCGGTGGATGACAGAGAGGAACACTTCACAGGCTTTAGGTGGAGATGTGTTTGTAGCTGTCCTCCAGCACCTTCAGGTGGAGATTGGTGCAGCAGCTGGGTGGTAAAAGCTGTTGAGAGGATGGAGGCAGCAGGTGGCCAGTGAAGGCTTGAGGTAGAGGCTGGAGTGAAGGAGACTTTTTAGGTGGTGGTTGGCACAGGCTTTAGGTTTTTCATCTGGCAGGAAGAGGCTTAAGGTGGATGGCTGGTTTTCAGGTGGGTGGTGGAGGAGGCAGGAAGTGTCTTTCTAACTACACTAATATTTACAGAATTCATCTTATTTAACTATTTACAGAATGAATTGAGCTCTAGTGCTTAGCTCTTTTCTGTGGCGGGTTCTTTGGCTTTGGCTCTCCCGAAATGTCAACGTCATAGTGGGGAGGGCTGACTCCAACCCCATATGACATGTTAAAACTCAGGAGACCGTTTTCATCCGCAGACGTCACACAACTGTGGGGCGGTTCAGTCTTTCCCACAGCTTTTGTTTTATGCGACGCCCGAGCTCTAAGCTGTATGGACGAGTGCGACCGTTCTTGTAGCTGTGAGGAGTAGACAAAACAGAAATGAAAACATTAAACCACGTCTGTCATTAAACAAAGTACACACTGACAAAGTGAATGAAAGGTTTTTAAATGAAATGTGATTTTCCGATTGAAAGAGTCAGGAGTGTTCACACAAACATACGTCAGCATCTCGTCGACCACCTCGTGGTAAATCCTCTGGTACTCCTCCACTGAGCGGTTGTGGATTCTCAGTGGGCTGTCAGAAGTCAGGGCGCGGAGGAGCAGGAGAGGGCGGGGGGCTGTGGAAGGGCCACATTAGAGGCGGCTGGCAGGTCTTCAGGAGGGATGGTGGCCTGAAGCTTTGGGGCCAAGTTCAACAGCCCTGCAAAAGCAGCAGCTGAAGTGCAGGGCTGAGGACTTGGAGCGCGGTTTGGCCCCTCAGGAGGTCCAACTGCAGGTTTAGCAGGAGGAGACACGGAGGTCCGCTTTCTCTTCTTTGCACGCTCAGTAGCAGTGGCAGAGTGCTGCTGCTTTGGGTTTAAATTCAACATGAAGGAAAGGTCAACAACATACGATGTCAGGCTACAATAAACTGCTTACTTAACAACATACAACATTTAGATCAGATATACTGCACAGCTCTACCCTATCAAATTAAAAGACTCTTTATTGATTCTGTCCATTTTACAGAAATTTTGAAAAAAAAATCACTTTGCTGAAAGAAAACTAAGCATATAATATATAATATAATAAGCCTTTACTTTGTCCCAAAATATTCAGTGTTCACAACCTTGTCCACCTTGTATTTGCATTTTTGTAAAGCTGTCTAAAGTCTTGTTTTTGGGACATTTGGGACATAAACATTTTTCTATCCAAAATATGAAAACCAGATGTCTTACCTGGTTGTCTCTGCAGCAGGGACATCTGCTGTAGGCACCAGGCTTCCTGGCGCTGTCTGCCTGACGTGAAGAGATCCTCCTTCCTCTGCTGTAGGAGTGGTCCTGCAGGTGGACTGGTACTTCACACTTCTACAATACACACACACACACACACACACACACATGTCAGAACAAAGCTTTTCAAATCCACTTTCCCAACTTTTAAACTTTTTTTAATTTATTTATATTATCTACCCCGAGATTTGCAGTAATAAACTTAATAAACACAGTCATTTAGCTGTATGCAACATGTCATCAATTTAGACATGGAAGGTTTTTAGTTTTACCACTAAGTCTCCATATGCTGTATGAAAATATGATGTCACATATCTACTCAGAACTACATTTATATTCATATTATCTCCTTGTATCCCACCTAATGTAAATTATTTGATTATATGTATATAAAGTATCAAATTAGCATCAGTATTATTATTTTATGTGCATTTTTGGTCTGTTATTTTTATTGATCCGGTACAGTCCAGTTCTGACATTGTGCATCATTACAATAAATGAACTTTTCCTACATTATTTATTTCCTGCAATTAATTATTACATATTTAATTAATATATTGTCTGTCGGGGGAGTGTTCATATCAGAGCCTGTTCGACGGCAAAAGTCAGCGGAAATGATGCACCTGGAAACAAAACATGGTAACCATGGAATCCTTCACGTTCATTTTGTTTTCTTACACTGACATCTAACCTTGATAATGTGAAAAAAACCTCAAATCTACATGTGTACATCTGGTTTGGGGATGACTATTGCAGCAGTTTGAAAAAATGTATTATTTAACCTTCATATCTCTCAGTTCAAACACAAACAAATGTACCTATACGGATTTTAAATGTTTCTACACACAGCTGCTGAACGGGAGGTATTTGCACATGTCAGCACACACATATGGGCCCATAAATATTATAAATAAATGACCACAAAACACAATAATCACTAGTAATATTCATCACACCACAGTAGGATCGATATGAGCTAGATAGATAGATCATATGATCATCTATTATTATTATCATTATTATTATTATTATTACAAAAATAAAAGTCAAAATGGACTAAGTTTACTAAAATAAAAAACACTTGCGGAGAACTGGACACATTTTCAGAATAATTAAAAACCATCAGATTTGCTGTGACAACCTGAATAAACATGATAATTTAGTATGTATGTAATATGGAATGAAAGTTGAAGTCGCCATCACTCTGTGAAAAATGTCACATATCTGTTGGGAATGATAAACTAAGTTTAAGTATCAAACTACTGTCAAAGGGTTCAAATCTCACATTTTCCATGGTGGAAGTTAGTCTTGTGCTTTCAGTCTTTGGGAGTCTTTAGTCCTTGTAAGGATGAAAGAAGTCCTCAGTTGAAAACGTTCAAATCTTTGAAAATCGTTGAAATCGCCAAGTAAAACTGGACAAACACTTTCAGTGACCGTGAGAGGTTTAAAAGAGTTTTAAAAGAGTTTAAAAGTGTTTAAAAGATGCTCTGATTGAATTGATGCACGTGGAGACAAAACATGGCAACGATGGAATCCTTCACGTGCACTTTGTTTTCTTACAACCACATCTCACCTATTATTATTATTATTATTATTATTATTATTATTATTATTATTATTATTATTATTATTATTATTATTATTATATGCATCATATTTTTATTTATTTTGTGTTTTTAACTTGACAGATATGGTCTTGTTATCGTTTCCAATGAGTTGTTCATCGTTTATCTTTTGTACATTAGGAAATATACTTTGCCTAAATTCTTTGATATTTCTTTTAATGTTATTTTGCTCAAGGATATGAGATTCAGTGTCAAATGAAATAATGTTTGGAATTGCATGTACAACTTTAATGGTGTTTAGCTTTTAGAATAAATCACTCTGCTGGTGAGAAAATAAAATCCCTTCCGGCCATTTCAGAGGAAATCAGAAAATATATCAGCATCATCTTGTCTTCACATCACTGTTATGTTATTTTTAATTTGATAGTATATATTTATATAGTGACACAGTGACAGTTTGTCATGGGAACAGGAGAGGTAAAGTTTGAGTGTTGAAGCTGCAGTGAGACATGAACACACAGTTGTTGTCCCAGCAGGGTGTTGAGCAGTACAAAGAGTGTAGAAAGACTGAGTCCCGCTGTATGACTCAGCACACAGGAGCATCTCTCTGTTTTTACTTGTGGAAAAATGACATATCAGCTCACAAAAAATTAATTCTGCAATCACAGAGGATGACTCCTGGGATAGTTATCATTTTCTTGAGTGAAAAAGAAAAAAAGAAAAAGGTGACAAACAGCATACAAAGCTGTACGTAAAGATACCACAGCTTGCTTCTAAGTTTTATATTTAAAGTAATTTTAAGTTTGTTTAATCAATGAAATGTGTTCTTATTCACTGATTTGCTCACAGTGTTTTTCCTGCACTGTATGACTCATCTACGACATGGAAGAACTTGAATATTAAGCACATCCCCACAGCTGACATTAAGATGAGAATTTGTCAAAGAAATGAAAAATACATTTGGATTTTATTGTGTTTTATTTTTTGTGTTTAGGAACACCTTTTAATGAAAGACATGCAGTGGCCTGAAGCAAGATACCCAGCATGTAACATGGGGACAGTGGACTCTTTGACATTTCAGACAAACATTTTGTTTTAGACTACTAACGATTGTCCTTTAATGACTTACAATAAATTGTTCTAAAAACTACACATGGTATATTTGTGACATAACTCAAATAATAATGATTAATTACATTATTTAACAGTGAGGCATGATGATGAAACATCTGTTTTTGTGTTTCAAACTGAGTTTATTTGTCTTTATAAAAATGATGTAGCTGTCAGTTTAGAAAATGACAGCATGCCTGCATTTTGTATATACATCATTGGTTTGAATGCTGAAAGCTCCTTACACATTTTTCATCGTAGAAACGCCATTCAAACCTCAAAACGTTCAGCTCAAGTTAGGACATGCGCGCTATCTACTTTTCTCATTCCTAACATTCAAACTTTCCAAAATATTCCAGGTTTTTCAGGAATTTTTTCCCATTCAAATGAATGGACAGAAATGTTCAAGATTTTCACACTTTTTCACACTTTTTCAGCTCTTCACCATTCATTCATACTTTCAGCTATTAAGTTCCATTCAAAACATCAAAATGTTCCACATCTTTCCAGGGATTCAGGATATCATTCAACTTTTCAAATCCCATTCAATCTTTTCAAAATATTCAACCTTTGTTTGAGGTCAAGTTTTGGCAAAATGTTCAAAACTAGAGTGGGTGACATCATCAGCCTAGAGTGGAGAGGAGCTGTGAAAATCTTGTGAAAAGGTCTCTCTTCAACTTACTCTCATTCCCACAAGGTTTACTCTACATAGATCATTTTTACACCAGTTTTACAGGACGATTTATGCTGATCGCGCATGACATGTATTTAGCTAAGCAAATGGACTGAGCAAACTGGCTCCAGACCCCTCCAAGCGAGAGGAGCACCAACCAACTGCCCCATCTACTCCCATTATAAATCAGACCTGAGAAGTTGGAAAAAGCTGAAGTATACTACTTTTTCAAACTGCTCTCATGACCACATTTTCAGCTCCACACACATAAAATCTACATCACTGTGTTCATGAGACTCTTGTCTCTCTGATGGTATCATCACTTCACTGAGGATAGGACTTATGGTCTGACCTACAGGAGGCAGGAGATCGAGAGGTGCACCTCAGCTGAATCTCTGTGAAAACAGCTGTCAGAGGCAATAGTGCATGCAGTCACCATGGTAACCAGTGACTGAAGGTTTTCACACACAGCTGATTGAGATGACGTCATTACTGCAGTTTGACTGTGTGTTTACTTACAAGAGGAAATCCCATCGCTCACACACACACACACACACACACACACACACACACACACACACTAATTTTTACCATCATGACCAGAGCATCAGATTAAAGAATGGCTTCTTATTCAAATAACTTTTTAGATATATTTACAAACTTATTAGTACTCACAACCCTTCCAACTTCGTCAAGCATTTTCAAAGTCTTATTTGATTCAACAAATCTTAAAATATTCTACATATTTCACATATTTCTTCATAAAATTTGAAAAAACTTGAAAAATTCCTTATTTCAAACTTTTCAGGACTCATTCAACATTTCACTCAGCTATCCAGTTTAGCGTAAGCCTTTCATTCAATATGTCGTAAAATGTTCCACATACTTTATACATTTCAGGTTACATTTAACTTCATTACTCAGCTATCCAGTTTAGTGTAAGCCTTTCATTCAACAAATCTTTAAATACTCTACATCTTTCATATGTTTCTTCATAAAGATAAAAAAACTTTCAAATATTCCACATACTTCATACACTTGAGGCTTCATTCAACTTCAGCTATCCAGTTTAGCATCAGCTTTTTCAGCAGTCAGCATTCACACCGCAATTTCTTCAGAAATTGCATTCTCTAGTTTATTATTGTTGTTGTTGTTATTAAAATATGCACCATATTTTTATTTCTTGTTTTGTGTTTTTTCAGTTACATTTAATTAATCTGACAAATGTCTGTCCAACTGGGATGTTGTGTGGGTGGACAAAAAGTATTCTGTTGCTGAATTCTATGAGGAGAAGACTGAAACTGATTACAGCTCCCTCCTGAGAAATCTACCTACCTATGACAGTGGAGATCATGGGCTTCTCTCCAGTCCTGAAGAAAGCCTTAAAGCACCTCAGCTTTGTCCCTACCAGCTTATGGCTGGCGGGTGACTGTCCTGCTGTGGGAACAGATCTGTTCACGGACAAAGCTTGGGTGAAGAAGACCCGAAACAAGAACTCAAGCTGAGCCGGGAAGTGTGCTGGCCACTCAAAGACACACTGTATGAGGCTTTGCCCAACACCTGGCTGAGCAGAGAGGGTCTGATGGAGGACGTGACGCACAGATTGCCTTGTTGGCCTGCAGCCTTATAGCTGCAGAAATAATAAACTGCCTCAAACCTACTGTGAGGTTTGCAGCCAACACCAAGCCTGGAGATGAGACTCCATACAGCCTCAACATTTCCATCCCAAGGGAGGAAAAAGAGGCCGAAAGAGAGCTGACCCAGCTGGAGCTGCATCTGCAGGAGCAGCGAGCACAAGAGAGGAGGTCTTCTCTGCAGAGATCGTGATGGAGCCACCTAAAACTAAGAAGAGGAACAAATTCTTCTCTTGGCTCTCTAAATTGGTCAGGAGGAAGGAGGAAGGCATAGATGCCATCCTCTCGTCCACCCCTACACCCCTTTCCTCAACCCCTTACAATTCTTCCTAAATACTCTAGCCATTCCAAATCCCTGTCCCTCCTTTAAACCTGAAGAATGGCATGATCTTGTTTGTGAGTGGCTTTTAAATGGTTCTTTATTGTTTGTATTTTTTTCTGCACATTTTTTCTGCTTTATACATGCATACAGAGAAGTGGACTTGAGTTGATTCCTGAGAGGAATACAGAGCACTGACCGCAAGGCCTCTGACTATCAGATAGAGCCACATAAAATTAAGAAGAAGAAAAATTCTTCTCATGGCTCTCGAAACTGGTCAGAAAGAGGAGGGCATAGACACCATCCCCACCCCCTTACATTCGTCTCCCTGACTCATCCCACCGAACACGACCCCTTCCAAGCCTTTGATTAAAGTACTCTACCAACATGTAATATACTTCAGGATGGGACTTTACAGAAGCATGTTTCCACCACTAGGTGGTAGAAACAGACAACTGTTTGGAATCATATCGGTTCAATATGAAGAAAATTAAAGATGATCATAGATTTTTATCAACATTATGGTATCAATTTAGTAATTACTATATTTACATTTACAGTTTACACCACTTTATGTGGAAAGCACCATCACTCCTGCATTGTTGGGTAATTTCAAAAAGTTATGTTCATTATTCACTCCATATTTTCACAAGATAATTCCCATAAGTCCCAATTCACTCAGGTTAAACAGCACTTTATGAGGGAAGAGAAACTTTTGTGTATATTTTTGGCCTTTGTTCACCCAGAATTACGTTCCCTCAGCTTATTATAGTAATAAATTATTCATACATTATAACCCAGTGTTCAGATTTGGGTTTTGGGATCATGAAGAGAACAGCTTTTAAGTCAATGATCCAAATGGTTCTTGTATCAAAAGACCTCTCAACAATTTCTTCCTCTGATTCTCAAAAGATTAATCCAAACCATATTTTATTTCTTTTCTGTATTTTATGTGTAATCACAGAGAAGTTCCTCTCTGATGATGACCTCTTCTTCCAGGTGTATGACATGATTGCTCCTCACTTTGCTTCTTTACAAGTTTAGATTTAGGAGGAATCACTGATCAATCACTGATCATGAACTCAGAGCTTTCTCAGAGAAAAGGACAACTTGTGTACTAACTTCTTTGTCAAACCCACAGACAAAAACTTGCTCCTCGCAACAGACTGTTACCTTCCCCAAAACTGTAAGAAATACTTTGACTTAATTTTGTAACATTTTTTTTTTACATTATGTTGCTTAAGCTTTAATGTTAAATGAAGTAATGTTTGGGTTTATATGTGCAACTCCAATAGTGTTTAGCTTTTAGATTTAATTATTCTACTAATGAGAAAATAAAATTCATTCTGGACATTTCAGAGGACCTCAGTAAATATCACAATCAGCTTGTCTTCTGTCTTAGATTTAATACCATATAATTATATATCATATTTGGGAAAAAAGGTTTTATCCATACTTCCACATTGCATTGTGCACTTTTATCTATGAAGGAATATGTCATACTGTTATAAATGTGCTTTTTTAAAATCAACATAGTCATGGTTTGTTCTACAATATATGATTCAGAAATTCCCTACTGAGTGTCAGTCCATAAAAATAATTTGTTATAATAAAAATGTGCCTCATGGGTCATTTATGTCAAGTAACAGGCAGAACTCTCCTCCATAAAATCTGCATGTGAATTTAGCTGGTTTACAGAAGTAATCTTTATTATTGATTAAGATTGGGAATATTCATAATAATATATAATAATTCATAATAATAATAATAATAATAATAATAATAATAATAATAATAACTTGAAGAAGAAGAAGAAGAAGAAGAATTTTTAAAACACACTTCATTTAGACCATTTATGTAAAAAAAAACACTTGACAGACCATTTGACAATCATCATCTTAGAAAAGGTGCAAACTTTAACTCTCCCTTTGCTTTGATACAAGAGTTTATCCTTAGATGTGTCTCAAATGTTCTGGTTGCATTAGTGCATCTTGGATGTGAGACTACGGGAAATGTGTGTTGTTTAAATAACTTGGGAGTTTAACTTAATAAAAATTTCCCACATGTATTAGTTTTTTGTTCATAGAACATTTTCAGGTTTGATTGTTGGATATTATTTTGTGTAATCTGAGAACAGTCGCATCCATATCTGGATCAGTGGAGCATGTTTTTAGCTGATCAGCAACACAAGTGAGGTGTGTCTGGGGGACATTTAAGTGGATACCTCTCTTCATCCATCATGGCTTGCAATATGGTAATTTCAATTATAGAGAGGACCATGTGACTAATTTAAAATATATGCAAAGATACATAGCAGCCCTCCATTAAAACTTTCCATATTAGTAAAAAAAAAAGGTTGATTTTATGAGTTCATTTGACAACTAGTTTAAAAATTATTCAACACAAGCATTGTATAAGTTCTGAAATGGTTCCACAACTAACAGTTAGCAAGTTTACTAACTTTCTGACTTCATAAAGAATTAAAGCTAGAAAATATGTGTTATGGTGACCAGGGGTCCTGTTTGTTTCTAGAACTGAAATCTTTACTTTAAATGCTGATAATTCATATTTTTAAGTTCACACTACTTGTACCCATTATTGATAAAAATACCTTTTTACAGCGTAATACAATAATTAATGTATTGCAATGTTGCAATGTAAATTAACCTTGAAACATAAACACTAGTTCTTATATGCTTACATCATATTTCTCATTTAAGCTAATAACAGAAATCAGCAGGTAATATGCAATAAAAAAACTAATAATATGGGTCTGATGAGAAAATAGCATTCAAACTGTTTAAAAATCCACTAATATCTCAAATATTAAGGAATGATGACTGATCTGATAACTGCACAAATTGATGTGTTTTATTGAGAAACATGGAAACACCTTTTAAAACATTTAGAAGTCACATTTACAGAGCAAATTAACTAAAATGAATGAAATGTACTTTTAAGGGAGTGTTGTTTTAAATGTTTTGTTTTGTTTTAGGAGTTTTTCGGGAGTCATGCAGGTACAAATGATGATGGTCCAGATGCTCCTTTTGTTGACCACTGGTCGTAGTGACATGGACTTGAGGCTGATGTCATTTTTTTAGCTTCAAGTGGGGGTGGCCTGAAAAAGACATGTCAGATCACATAAAGCTGAGTGAGAAACATTGCTGCAGGGTTTTTACCTAAAGTGACAAGGTTACATTATGTAGAAAAATTGAAATTGTCAAGTTGGGTGTGAAAACCTACTTGCTTTTTTTTTTAATGCTCGTCTTCATTTTTGTGTGATTGAATCTGCAGGTAGACGAGGCTGTTGTTGGTTTCTGGCAGAGACTGTAGGTAGAGGAATCTGTAGGTGGAGACATTCAAGCAGAGGATGGATGTGGGGTTTAAGGTGCAGGTGGAGGTGGTGGATGTGGTTTTCTTGTTGAGGGCGAAGTGGAGGTTTGGCTGTAGCTGTCTTACAGAATCTGCAGGTCGAGGTGGTTGCTGTTGAAATCAAGCAGAGGCTGTAGATGGACAAAGTGGCTTCATTTTGCTGGCAAAGGTTTTAGGTGGAGGTTCAGGCGGTGGAGATTTAAAGTGTTGGTGGGGAGCCTTGGGCCACAGGTCTTCAAGTCTTTGGCCTTCTTGCAGACTCCCGGAGGATGGAGCTGAGGGTTTGATGCAGAGGCTGGAGGGAGCTGGCATTGGTTGTAGATGGAGGTTTAGGGTGCAGTTTTCTACCAGAATCTGCAGGTAGAGGAGGTGGCTGCAGGTTTCTGGCAGGGGCTGGAAATGGAGGCTTAGGTTGCAGATGGAGGTGGTGGCTTCAGGTAGTTTGCAAAGTTATGAGGTGACAGTTTAAGTCACCATGTCTGCCAGCTTTCTTTTAGAAACTGCAGGTAGAGGAGGTGGCTGTAGGTTTCTGGCAGGATGCAAGAGACAGGAGGTGGAGATTTAGGCTGCATGTGGAGGCGCTGTTTGCAGGAAGCTGGAATAGCTTTGAGCTGGAGGTTTGGTCTGCAGCTGTGTCGCAGAATCTGCAGGTAGAGACAGTCGGTACAGGATTTAAGCAGACCTTGGCAGTGGAGGTTGAGGCTGCAGGTTGAGGTTTTAGCTGTAGTTGTCTGTGAGAATCTACAGGCGGAGAAGGTGACTTCAATATGGAAACAGAGGCTGAAGGTGGAGATGTAGGCTGAACTTTGCAGTGGCTGGTAGAGATTTTTGTAGGAGGTTTTGGTTGCAGCTGTCTTCTATAAACTGTGGAGGAAGCTGTTGGTTTCTGGCAGAGGCTGTAGATTGAGGCAGAGGCTTGTAATGCAGCTTTTTGCCAGAATATGCAGGTGGAGGAGTTAGCTGCGGGTTTCTGAGAGAATATTTCAGCAGAGACTTGGTTGCAGCTGCAGCTGTTTGGCAGAATCTGTAGTGGCGGGTTTTTTTTTCTGGAGGAGGCTGAAGTGGCGGTGTTTAGGTGGAGGTTTTTCTGCCAGATCTGGAGGCTGGAGGGACTGCAGGTTTTTGGCAGAGGCTGTAGGCGGAGGCTTTTGTTTCAGCTGTGTGTCAGGATCTGCTGCTGGATATGGCGGGTGCAGGTCGAAGCAGGGGCTGCAGATGGAGGCTTAGGTTGCAGATGCTGAGGTGGTGGCTTGCAAAGGTTTTAGGTGATGGTTTAAGTTGCCATGTCTACCAGAATCTGCAGGTGGTGGCAGAAGCTGGAAGATTATAGGATTAACTGGAGAGGGAGGAGGAGGAGGCGGCAGCAGGCTTCAGGCAGGAGGTGGGGGTTTGGGTGAGGTCTTTCAAAAAGGTGGAGATTTGCCACAGGTTTTTGGCAGTTGAGGCTTTAGGTGGTGTGTTAGGATGATTTCCTGGAGGCTGGAGGAGGCAGGTTTTGGCAGAGGCTTGTTTCAGCTGTGTGTCATAGGAGGATCTGCTGCAGTGGAGGTTGGAGGCTTTCAGCCAGAATCATGCAGGCTGAGGCAGTGGGTGCAGGATCGAAGCAGGGGCTGCAGATGGAGGCTTGGAGGGAGGTTCTGGTGGAAGGAGAGCGGCTGGAAGCAGATGTTGAGGAAATCTTGGTGGCTTGCAAAGGTTAAGTGGAGGCTGACGGAGGTGATGGAGGTGGCAGAGGAGGTTAAGTTGCCAGGTTCTGTCTATCTGCCAGAATCTGCAGGTGGTGGCAGAGCTGTCTCAGCTGGAAGATTATAGTAGATTAAGGCTGGAGAGGGAGGTGATGGTTGGAGGAGGAGGCAGGGAGGCTTAAGATTGAGCAGGCGGAGAGGTGGAGGAGGCTTCAGGCAGGGGTTGTGCAGCAGGTGCAGGGGGTTTGGGTTGCAGCGGTCTTTCAAAAAGGTGGAGATTTAGGCCACAGGTGGACTCAGTGGTTATAGGTAGTTGGCACAGGCTTTAGGTGGTGTGTTAGGATGCCATTTCCTGCCAGAATCTGCAGGTGGAGGAGGCAGTTACAGGTTTCTGGCAGAGGCTGTAGGTGGGGTCTCAGGCTACAGATGTGGGCCCAAATCTGCATGTGGAGGAGGAGGCTGCAGGTTTTTGGCAGTGGTTGTAGGTGGAGGTCTGGGTTGCAGCCAAAAACCAAAAACTGCAGGCGGAGACAGTTAATGTAAAAATCCAGGAGAGGCTGCAGGTGAAGAAGATTTAGGCAGCAGGTAGCGGGTGGACTTGATGGCTGTAGGTAGCTGGCACAAGTTTTAGGTGGAGTGTTTGGGTCCAGCTTTCAGCCACAATCTCCAGGTGGAGGAGGCGGATGTGTTTTTTCTGTAGATGGAGGAGGAGGAGGCGGCTGGAGAGGCTCTAGGTGGAGTCTTAGGCTTCTGATCTGTAGAACAATCTTCAGGTGAAGGAAGCGATTGCATTTACATGACAGAGATGGTAAGTGGAGGCTGACGGAGGTTTCAGATGGAACAAACGTCTCCTGTTTTTCGAGGCAGAGGAGGTTAAAGGTGGAGCACATGTACGCAGCTGTCTGCTGTCTGCAGGTGGAGGCTAAGACAGCAGGTGGCTGCTGTCAAATGATGGTAGTTTGGATCTGTATCTGGTTGCAGGAGGCTGTCGGTGGATGACAGAGAGGAACACTTCACAGGCTTTAGGTGGAGATGTGTTTGTAGCTGTCCTCCAGCACCTTCAGGTGGAGATTGGTGCAGCAGCTGGGTGGTAAAAGCTGTTGAGAGGATGGAGGCAGCAGGTGGCCAGTGAAGGCTTGAGGTAGAGGCTGGAGTGAAGGAGACTTTTTAGGTGGTGGTTGGCACAGGCTTTAGGTTTTTCATCTGGCAGGAAGAGGCTTAAGGTGGATGGCTGGTTTTCAGGTGGGTGGTGGAGGAGGCAGGAAGTGTCTTTCTAACTACACTAATATTTACAGAATTCATCTTATTTAACTATTTACAGAATTTACAGACATGAATTGAGCTTGAGCTCTAGTGCTTAGCTCTTTTCTGTGGCGGGTTCTTTCTGGCTTGGCTTTGGCTCTCCCGAAATGTCAACGTCATAGTGGGGAGGGCTGACTCCAACCCCATATGACATGTTAAGTAAAACTCAGGAGACCGTTTTCATCCGCAGACGTCACAACCGTGGGGCGGTTCAGTCTTTCCCACAGCTTTTGTTTTATGCGACGCCCGAGCTCTAAGCTGTATGGACGAGTGCGACCGTTCTTGTAGCTGTGAGGAGTAGACAAAACAGAAATGAAAACATTAAACCACGTCTGTCATTAAACAAAGTACACACTGACAAAGTGAATGAAAGGTTTTTAAATGAAATGTGATTTTCCGATTGAAAGAGTCAGGAGTGTTCACACAAACATACGTCAGCATCTCGTCGACCACCTCGTGGTAAATCCTCTGGTACTCCTCCACTGAGCGGTTGTGGATTCTCAGTGGGCTGTCAGGGCGCGGAGGAGCAGGAGAGGGCGGGGGGCTGTGGGCCACATTAGAGGCGGCTGGCAGGTCTTCAGGAGGGATGGTGGCCTGAAGCTTTGGGGCCAAGTTCAACAGCCCTGCAAAAGCAGCAGCTGAAGTGCAGGGCTGAGGACTTGGAGCGCGGTTTGGCCCCTCAGGAGGTCCAACTGCAGGTTTAGCAGGAGGAGACACGGAGGTCCGCTTTCTCTTCTTTGCACGCTCAGTAGCAGTGGCAGAGTGCTGCTGCTTTGGGTTTAAATTCAACATGAAGGAAAGGTCAACAACATACGATGTCAGGCTACAATAAACTGCTTACTTAACAACATACAACATTTAGATCAGATATACTGCACAGCTCTACCCTATCAAATTAAAAGACTCTTTATTGATTCTGTCCATTTTACAGAAATTTTGAAAAAAAAATCACTTTGCTGAAAGAAAACTAAGCATATAATATATAATATAATAAGCCTTTACTTTGTCCCAAAATATTCAGTGTTCACAACCTTGTCCACCTTGTATTTGCATTTTTGTAAAGCTGTCTAAAGTCTTGTTTTTGGGACATTTGGGACATAAACATTTTTCTATCCAAAATATGAAAACCAGATGTCTTACCTGGTTGTCTCTGCAGCAGGGACATCTGCTGTAGGCACCAGGCTTCCTGGCGCTGTCTGCCTGACGTGAAGAGATCCTCCTTCCTCTGCTGTAGGAGTGGTCCTGCAGGTGGACTGGTACTTCACACTTCACTACACACACACACACACACACACACACACATGTCAGAACAAAGCTTTTCAAATCCACTTTCCCAACTTTTAAACTTTTTTTAATTTATTTATATTATCTACCCCGAGATTTGCAGTAATAAACTTAATAAACACAGTCATTTAGCTGTATGCAACATGTCATCAATTTAGACATGGAAGGTTTTTAGTTTTACCACTAAGTCTCCATATGCTGTATGAAAATATGATGTCACATATCTACTCAGAACTACATTTATATTCATATTATCTCCTTGTATCCCACCTAATGTAAATTATTTGATTATATGTATATAAAGTATCAAATTAGCATCAGTATTATTATTTTATGTGCATTTTTGGTCTGTTATTTTTATTGATCCGGTACAGTCCAGTTCTGACATTGTGCATCATTACAATAAATGAACTTTTCCTACATTATTTATTTCCTGCAATTAATTATTACATATTTAATTAATATATTGTCTGTCGGGGGAGTGTTCATATCAGAGCCTGTTCGACGGCAAAAGTCAGCGGAAATGATGCACCTGGAAACAAAACATGGTAACCATGGAATCCTTCACGTTCATTTTGTTTTCTTACACTGACATCTAACCTTGATAATGTGAAAAAAACCTCAAATCTACATGTGTACATCTGGTTTGGGGATGACTATTGCAGCAGTTTGAAAAAATGTATTATTTAACCTTCATATCTCTCAGTTCAAACACAAACAAATGTACCTATACGGATTTTAAATGTTTCTACACACAGCTGCTGAACGGGAGGTATTTGCACATGTCAGCACACACATATGGGCCCATAAATATTATAAATAAATGACCACAAAACACAATAATCACTAGTAATATTCATCACACCACAGTAGGATCGATATGAGCTAGATAGATATGATCATCTATTATTATTATCATTATTATTATTATTATTACAAAAATAAAAGTCAAAATGGACTAAGTTTACTAAAATAAAAAACACTTGCGGAGAACTGGACACATTTTCAGAATAATTAAAAACCATCAGATTTGCTGTGACAACCTGAATAAACATGATAATTTAGTATGTATGTAATATGGAATGAAAGTTGAAGTCGCCATCACTCTGTGAAAAATGTCACATATCTGTTGGGAATGATAAACTAAGTTTAAGTATCAAACTACTGTCAAAGGGTTCAAATCTCACATTTTCCATGGTGGAAGTTAGTCTTGTGCTTTCAGTCTTTGGGAGTCTTTAGTCCTTGTAAGGATGAAAGAAGTCCTCAGTTGAAAACGTTCAAATCTTTGAAAATCGTTGAAATCGCCAAGTAAAACTGGACAAACACTTTCAGTGACCGTGAGAGGTTTAAAAGAGTTTTAAAAGAGTTTAAAAGTGTTTAAAAGATGCTCTGATTGAATTGATGCACGTGGAGACAAAACATGGCAACGATGGAATCCTTCACGTGCACTTTGTTTTCTTACAACCACATCTCACCTATTATTATTATTATTATTATTATTATTATTATTATTATTATTATTATATGCATCATATTTTTATTTATTTTGTGTTTTTAACTTGACAGATATGGTCTTGTTATCGTTTCCAATGAGTTGTTCATCGTTTATCTTTTGTACATTAGGAAATATACTTTGCCTAAATTCTTTGATATTTCTTTTAATGTTATTTTGCTCAAGGATATGAGATTCAGTGTCAAATGAAATAATGTTTGGAATTGCATGTACAACTTTAATGGTGTTTAGCTTTTAGAATAAATCACTCTGCTGGTGAGAAAATAAAATCCCTTCCGGCCATTTCAGAGGAAATCAGAAAATATATCAGCATCATCTTGTCTTCACATCACTGTTATGTTATTTTTAATTTGATAGTATATATTTATATAGTGACACAGTGACAGTTTGTCATGGGAAAAGGAGAGGAAAGTTTGAGTGTTGAAGCTGCAGTGAGACATGAACACACAGTTGTTGTCCCAGCAGTGTGTTGAGCAGTACAAAGAGTGTAGAAAGACTGAGTCCCGCTGTATGACTCAGGCTGCACTACAGCGTCCGTTCACATCAAGATCCCACCACTGAGCAGGGGGCTTTGACCTGCTCCGTCTCCGACCTGGGCCGGCGGACCCCTCCTCAGACGACCTGGTGGTCCCGGGCTCCCCCAGGAGCACCATATCGGTACCGAACTTAGTGCGGACACCCGATCTGCACAGTCCGCTGCAGCTCACAGCTCCTGAGCTCAAACGATCCTCCAGCCTCGCGGTGACTTGGATTACAGGCGCGCGCCACCGTACCCCGCGACATCCCTTCATTCACGGAGGTTTGTGACGTCATCAGGCTGGACAGTGAGGAGAAAACAGCTGCAGCTGGAGTGGTGAAGGCTGATCAGTGTTTGGAGCATTTTCCTAAAACGGTCTCACTGATCAAAGCTGATTTCAGCTGAGATCAATACAACTGATCAGTATCTGTAAACAGCTGTGTGGACTGTAGACTCAGTGTGAGCTCTCTGTCCTGTTCTCATGTTGACACACAGTCAGTGCTCTTCTCACTGTGTTGGTGGTACAGTTACTTACAACCTGCTATTCAAATATCAGTCAAAGAGCAGCACTGATCATGAAAACACAGCAGAGGAATCAACTTTCACTCCAACTTAAATGATGTTTTTACAGGATTGTGGGTGCTGCAGACAGCAGCTCAACCTGAGTCAGCAATGTTCTGTTTGTAAGATTCTGTCATATTAGTCTCACTTGTAAACACAGGAGCATCTCTCTATTTTTACTTGTGGAAAAATGATATCAACTCACAAAAGATTTATTCTGCAATCACTTAGGAGAGGACAACTCTTGGGCTAGTTGTCCTTTTACTGAGTGCTCCTGTTCTGACAATAATCAGCTATATATAACGAATAATCAGTTTGTTTGTTTAATCAATGAAATATGTTCTTATTCACTGATTTGTTCACAGTGTTTTTCCTGCACTGTATGACTCATCTACAGTGGGACAGGACAGTGGACTCTTTGACATTTCAGACAAAATTGTGTTGTAGATTATTAACGATTGTCCTTTAATGATTTACAGTAAATGGTTCTAAAAACTACACATGGTATATCTGTGACATAACTGGAATGATAATGATTCCTTACATTATTTAAAGGTGAAGCGTGATGATGAAACATCTGTTTTTGAAGTGACAGCATGTTTGCATTTGTATATACATTATATATAATTTGGTCATTATTATTATTATTATTATTATTATTATTATTATTGTTGTTGTTGTTGTTTGTTGTTATATCTCTATTATTATTCATTGATAAAAATGTCATATGTTTTTAGTAAAAATAACTCACACACACACATATATATGTATTCTCAGTAAGAATACATATATATATATATATATATATATATATAAAGTAATATAAGTATATAGTAATGTAACTGTATAATATGCTGAACATGTTGAAGTTAATGGTTAAAATATTTGAAGTGATATATGTGTGACTGTGAGTGTTCAGTTGTCCTGTTGTTGAAGTGAACAGTAAAGTTTAGATACAGAAATTGTCCTTGTGCTTTTTCTTTACCCATGACCCAAAATTTATTTTAATTCAGGGTCAAATGCAGGGTCAAACAGCTCTCTCAATGGTGACATCTCCCAGCTCCCTACTACAGTCATCATCAGCAGTGAGCTGGTGGAAATCTGCTCGTCCAGCTGATGCTGAGACCCACTGAGGAGCTTCATTGGTTCAGCAACAACTGCTGGCACTCTGCCTGCACATGAGCGCAGCAACTTCCGAGACTCTGAGGAAAGTCCCAGGTGTCTCTGTTGATGGGAACCTCCCTCCTCCTTCATGCAACACATGGAAAGCTGTCGTGCTGCTCCAGAGCAGCCTCATGAAAAGGTTTGACACCTTAATCCAAGTGAGGAAGCAGCTGGTGAGAAAAGGGCCTGAACTCCTGAGCTTCATTCCTCATCACATCATCGAGGCCGTCCTTACAACATACGGGAGGGTCAATATTTTGCACAAAACTGTGCTGCTCTTTCATTTAGATAAGAGTCACATTGTAAATATTTCATGTTCATGCTTCTAGCACTTCCTTTATGTTTAACAATATTTACTATTTTTGTAATGCACCAATATGTAAATTCTTTGTATGTGTAAATGTATTTGGTAATAAACCTGATTCCAATTCTGAAGGCAGAGTCTACAGTTGAGACACCCTGCCAGACACCCGGTGATGAGGAGCTCTTCTCTCAGTTTCTCCCTGAGTCGGTCATGGAGGACATGTTTGAGCAGCATGGATCCTGGATAAGACACATTAAGATCTTCCAGAGGGCTAAGACTTCCTGGAGTACCAGCAACGCATCAGCAAGCCTCATCTTTCAAACCGGGATGTTGTGTGGGTGGACAAAAAGTATTCTGTTGCTGATTTCTATGAGAAGAAGACTGAAACTGATTACAGCTCCCTCCTGAGAAATCTACCTACCTATGACAGTGGAGATCATGGGCTTCTCTCCAGTCCTGAAGAAAGCCTTAAAGCACCTCAGCTTTGTCCCTACCAGCTTATGGCTGGTGACTGTCCTGCTGTGGGAACAGATCTGTTCACGGACAAAGCTTGGGTGAAAAAATCCACCATCAGATGTGTGTTGGTGGAACTTTTCAAATGTCGGGATAAGAACTTCTACAAACTGCATCACGAGAAGAACCTGGCCTTTGAAAATGACATGGTGGAGCATGTTCACTTGTTGCTGCAAAAGGAGGCAAATAAATACAGGAAAAACTGAGTCTTCCTCCAAAACCTGAAACGCCTTGAAGACCCGAAACAAGAACTCAAGCTGAGCCGGGAAGTGTGCTGGCCACTCAAAGACACACTGTATGAGGCTTTGCCCAACACCTGGCTGAGCAGAGAGGGTCTGATGGAGGACGTACAGATTGCCTTGTTGGCCTGCAGCCTTATAGCTGCAGAAATAATAAACTGCCTCAAACCTACTGTGAGGTTTGCAGCCAACACCAAGCCTGGAGATGAGACTCCATACAGCCTCAACATTCCCATCCCAAGGGAGGAAAAAGAGGCCGAAAGAGAGCTGACCCAGTTGGAGCTGCATCTGCAGGAGCAGCGAGCACAAGAGAGGAGGTCTTCTCTGCAGAGATCGTGATGGAGCCACTTAAAACTAAGAAGAGGAACAAATTCTTCTCTTGGCTCTCTAAACTGGTCAGAAGGAGGAGGGCATAGATGCCATCCTCCTCCACCCCTACATTCTTTCCTCAACCCCTTACAATTCTTCCTAAATCCTTTAGACATTCCAAATCCTCGTCCCTCCTTTAAACCTGAAGAATGGCATGATCTTGTTTGTGACTGTCTTTTTAAATTTTATTGTTTGTGTTTTTTTTCCGAAAAATTTTGTCTGCTTCATAAATATGCATGCAGAGAAGTGGACTTCCTGAGAAAATGAAATGATTCCACCAGCTGTTGAAGTATGCAAGCAGGTGACTCTGATCAGCAAACGAGGTGGGCGTGACAGGCATGCCAAGGATATCCTGGAATAGGAATACAGAGCACTGACCGCAAGGCCTAAAACTAAAACTGTGAAAATTAGGTGATTAAAGTACTCTACTAACATGTAATATACTTCGGGATGGGCGGGACTTTACAGAAGCATGTTTCCACCAGTAGGTGGCAAATGTGTGTTGTTTAAATAACTAAGGAGTTTAACTTAATAAAAATTTCTCACAAGCATTAGTATTTTGTTCATAAAACATTTTCAGGTTTGATTGTTGGATATTATTTTGTGTAATCTGAGAACAGTCGCATCCATATCTGGATCAGTGGAGCATGGTTTTAGCTGATCAGCAACACAAGTGAGGTGTGTCTGGGGGACATTTAAGTGGATACCTCTCTTCATCCATCATGGCTGGCAATGCTATAATTTTTAGAGGACCATGTGACTAATTTAATACACATGTATACAAAAATACAGACGAGCCCTCCATTAAAATTTTCCCTTTTAGAAAAAAAAAAAGATTCATTTTCATTTGAGAATTAGTTTAAAAATAAAAAAATAAATAATGAAACACAAGCATTGTATAAGTTCTGAAATGGTTCCACAACTAACAAACAGTTAGCAAGTTAACTAATTTTCTGACTTCATAAAGAATTAAAGCTAGAAAATATGTGTTATGATGACCAGGGGTCCTGGTTTGTTTCTAGAACTGAAATTTTTACTTGAGATGCTGATAATTCATATTTTTAAGTTCACACTACTTGTACCCATTATTGATGAAAAGACCTTTTACAGTATAATACAATAATTTATGTACTGCAGTGTTGCCTGAATTTTAAATGTGTACACATATTCTATGTTCTGCACATTTTTCTGTTGCATTTAATAAATATTCTTGCAGCGAAGTGGAATTGAGTTGATTCTTGAGAAATCAAAGTGATTAAAGTACTCCACTAGGTGGCAGAAACAGACAACTGCTTGGAATCATATCAGTTCAACATGAAAGAAATTATAGATGATCATAGATTTTTATCAACATTATGGTATCAATTTAGTAATTACTGTATTTACATTTACAGTTTACACAACGTTATGTGGAAAACACCATCACTCCTGCATTGTTGGGTAATTTCAAAAAGTTATATTCACTGTTTACACCCTATTTTCACAAGATAATTGTTTATATATCGGAAGTCCCGATTCACTCAGGTTAAACAGCACTTTTTGAGGGGAGAGAAACTTTTGTGTATATTTTTGGCCTTTCACCCTGAATTATATTCTCTCAATTTATTATCACAATTTTACCACCTTATAGTAATAAATTATTAATGAATTATAATCTAGTGTTCAGATTTCAGATAAAATGAATGATCTCAAATAACCTGTTAACGATTTCTTCCACTGGTTTGCAAAATAGTTGCTTATTGGATCATAAAAATATGGTATATATTTTTCCTGACATCATTTTTACAACCTCTGTTTAATATGAAGTGTGTTTTCTGTATTTCATCTATAACCATAGAGAAGCTCCTCTTCGATGATGACCACTACTTGTAGGTGTAAGGCACAAGCATGGGTAACCTTTCTGCTGCTCACTTTGCCTCTGTGTATGTTGAGGTTTTGAGGGAGGGAATTCAATCAGCTCCTAAAAAGACAGACAATTTATACTTCACAGTGCACTACAGGTTTGAAAAGATTAACTTGTTTGGATAATTAAAGAAAGGGACAACTTATTTCATCAAACCCACAGACAGAAACTTGCTTGGCAGGCAGTTGCCACCCTGAATACTGTAAAGAATCAGCAAAAGAGACTCTGACTTTTAGCACCACCTTCTGGTGACTGAAAACAAGTTTAGGAGGCTTTACAAACCAATGTAGGACGCGACAAGTAACATTTATAGGAAACAAAGAGAGGAGCTGTTTGAAAGGAAACCAAGTGGAGAGGCTGAACCTGTTTTGTTCATTACTAAATACACTGACCTTTTAGATAAATATGGAAATGTAAGCAACACATTGGTACATTCTGAAAACATCCCACCAAAACAAAGAAAGGAAACTGTAATCACATTGGTCCCCCGTGGTGACTATAAATACTGGGCTTGTGCAAAATACAACAGCAGAACTTGACAAAAGTAAAAGTACCGTAACATCTAAAAGAGAGACTGCAGTAGATTTTATCAAAATTAATGATTGAAAGTGATGGAGATCATTCAAATACACTGTCTTTTAAAAAAAGGAACCTGAATAAAGCATTATTTCATTACAGTATATTGAAACAATACAGAATTTACTTACTGACACATCAACCATTTCAAGCTTTGATGGGTTAAAAATGAAAAAGTGTATTTGTTTGAGAATAATGTAAAAGGTGGTTGCAATGTTATACTTTTATATATTTATAGTTAAGATATTTATAGTTTGAAGCCAAGGACAATGGGATTTTGTAAATATACGTTTTGAACAAGCAACATTTTACAGCAACAGGATCATTTTAATCTCAGAGCCTGCAGTCTGGCCCTTTTAATATAAGCGACCAGCTATTGATTCACTATTTCTTGGTGTGAGGAAAAAGTGTTTGTGGATAAATAAAGGTCTGAATGTGACACTCGCTGTAACTTAAGTGAGTAAATGGCTGCATAAAAAGTGAATGTGTAAAACCTGCAGTCACACATGGTGGTCTAGAGGGAAGCCCCACTAAGGGTCAGTTTGAGTGTAAAGCTCTGGGATCATGACACAGATGTTTAATATTTTTAAAAACATGCCAAAACAAAAGTTTTTGTTTTACTGTCTGTAACTGTTACATTTCATGCCTAATTATGTCTTAGTGCAAAATATATAGCATGGCAAGTTGTCAGGTATTTTATTTAACTTTAAAACTTTATGCTATTTAACGTTTTTGGTGATGGTAAAATTTGATGGTTAAAACAGGTTTAGAAAGCCCACAAAAATGATCAGGATTAAGGACTTGATGCAGGTTTTTCTCGTCATTTTTGTTAGTAATGTTAAGTAAGTTAGTAAAATACAGACTAGTGAAAAAATAATGAAAATACCCCAAGACGAAGGCAAAACAGGCCACTTTAGGTTTAGGACATTTAGTTTAAAGTCACAGTTAGAATGAAGTCATTTAACACTGGACATGGCATGTGTGGGGCAAAGGTCAAAGGTTTTGGAATCAATAGAGGAAGTGCAATTTAATCCAGCAAATCTGTGTGTTTTCATAGCTGTATGCTTATATTTGTGTGTTCGTCCATCTGTTATAAGAATAGCACGTAATAGAAAGACGGATTCTGTTGGATTCCTTTCTGCATTCCTGACGGTTTCATCTTTAGCAAGTCCAGCAACTTTACTCACAGTTTAATAATCCGAGGGGAGAAAACAATGGAATCCTCAAATTGAGCACACAATGCAGTTCATCGAAACTCTCTCCATTAACAAGAAGAAAGCTCAGCCTGCTCCACCCAAATTTTTAGGAAGAGACAATTGTTGATGTGATTAGTGGGAACTGACCCATGTCCCCCTCAGTTGTGAGGTGGATCATCTACATTTGTTTAGAGGTAACCAGTGTTTAGAGAGCCCAGAGGGGTTTTGTCTGAAGAGGTTAGTAAACCAGGTCTGTCCTTGTGTATACTTAGATACAGTAGCCGCTCACTTCCTTTGAAAGTTTTTTGTTGTCAGCTCACTCTACCAGTCCGACTAGCTGCCTTCCTGCTCTCTTTCCCATGGTTAGCACACCTTGGTTCAACCTGTTGTTCAATACTGCACAATGACGGAGATTTTCAGGTTTATCATCTCACAATGACTTAGTGGACTCATACGCACACCGCACACACGTCATCCCACACACGGACGCACCACAACATGAGCGTAGACAGGCGTGTGTAGATTGCACTGTGTTCATCTGAGTCAACATAAATATTTATGCATGGCTGAATGAGTCACGGCGTGTTCATTGTGTCTTGATCCAATTTTATCGTAAACTATGACCTTGAAAGTGGCAGCTAATTATAACTATATGATGATCGGGCCCTTAATATAAATTGCATGCTGTTAATAATTGAATCCCAGCTAAAAACATCAAATAAAATGACAGTTTTGCTTCATGTATTTGTAATACATAAACAACAAACAAACACTTTCAAATATGTTTTTTATGTTTGACAGCCAGAAAGCAACAGTTCAGAGCAGACAATCTGTATGGCTGGTTCTCCCTCACAACTGGTTGTTAGGGAGAGAAATGTTGATTCATTGTGTTTGTGATGGAAGGAAGTCAAGCATTTCTTTAGAGAGAGATACAGGTGGATGGCATTACGTTGTTTCAGTATCTCCCTACAACACCACTTTTTTTTTTACACACATTCTCCACATACCGCCTTGTCTCAATAGAGCAAATACTCAGGTTCCCTCCCTCACCCCCCACCCCCCGCCTGAGGAAATCCTTCAGTCAAAACTGGAACGCACTCAATGAGCGATGTGCTCTTGGGGTGGAGAGACTGATGTTTACAGTGCAGCTCTATCTAAAGCATCTCTGCTTGGATATTTTCTTTATCTGCTCTGGTTGACGTTGATGATCAGCTTTCAGTGAGACTGCCTATGGTTTATAGAGAGGAGAGCAGATTGAGAGATATGGTTCAGAGGGTTGGAGAGATGGAAGAAAACAGACAGGTGATATAACAACATAACATCCTGCAATTATTATGATGCTATTTAGACCAGAAGGAGCTCTGTGCATGTGGGCTGTGGGTGAACAAGACAGCAAAAAGTGGATCATTTAGACTATTTTGACTGGTAATTTATCAGGTAGAAAAAAGGGCAAAGATTAACTGACTCCAGCTTCTTAAATCTAAAGATTTGCTTTTTAAAAAAATCTTGAAATAGAATATATCATTGGGTTTTACACTCTTGGCTGGACAAAACTAGACATAACCTTGGGCTCTGGGAAATTGTGATGGGCAATTTTTATTCTTTTCAGATAATTATAGATGAAACAAGTAACCTTGTAATCAGAAAAGAAATCAGCAGACGAAGCGATGATGAAAATTAGCATTAGTTTCAGCCTTGGAATGTAAATGTGTAGGCCAAACTACATCTGCATCATCTACAATGTATATGTATATGGAAATGTGTATGAATTTGAGTGTCTATGGCATCCATGCTTACCTGTATGTGTGCTCAGATAGGATAAAGTACAATGGGGGACAGCCCTTTGTGTGTGGTGGTCAGGACTCAGCAGAGTTTCAACTTAGATGGGAGATCGGAGGAGAGAGAGTCCCCCAGGTATGCACCTGCTGCTGGAGGAGAGAGAGAGAGAGACAGAGATGGCTTACATTCCTGTTACCACAACAGCAGCTCTAAACTTTGGAGGAGGCAGGCTTAAGGCATTCCCTGATTCCTCCCTCCTCTCTCTGTTTCTGTCATCCTCTGTTTTGCTGCTCAGCCCAGACTGGGTCATCCCTGTTGGCGCTGGCCCACACAGAAACCATTTTTCTCATTCCAAAAGCATACCAAGAAAAACTGCTTTTCTTTGCATAATGTCACGTCTAGAGATGAGATGTGATTTCCTCAATAACAAGGACTCAACCCTTAACCCTAATGTGAATACTGTACAGTAGTGTCCCTATCCTTTCATGATGCTCTGGTTATGAATGAGTGGATATGAAGTGGACTGTATATTGTAAAAATGTGGTGGTATTTTAAGGCTGTGTTGTAGTTTTTTTTTATTTTAAGGAGGTTTATATCACTGAGGTTGTTCAGGTTAACATATTTTATATGTTGTGTTTATTAGCATGTTTTTATAACATGGATGTGGACCAATTCTGTTTTTGACAATAAGGTTTCTGTTGTTCCACATTATTCTATACTGTATTTTATGCACTACTAATTCACTCAAAAGGAATTACTTGCACATTGCCATGTTATGAAAAAACCCTTTGGCTGGTGTTCATCATCTTCCAAGAATAACAGATGCTTTGTCTATTTTAGCTTTTTAGTTCATTAGAAAGACACCTCCAGAAGATTGTTCCTAAAAAGAGCTGCAGGGCATACAATATGGACCCAAATGTAATTACAAATAACTAACTGATTGAATAAATATTCAGATCCTTTACTGAAATAAAAGTTGCAGTACCACAGTGTGAAAATACTCCACTACAAGTAAAAAACATGTATTACAAATGCAAGTAAAAGCACAGCATTTTCAGCAAGAACCTTTTACAATATCAAAATTCAGTTGTTCAATACATTCATTGTTCAAATAAATGACCCCTTGATTGTCTTATGTACTGTATTATTGGATTGTTAGTATTGATACATTTGTGTGAAAACACCATTTTAGTATTAATCATCAGTATATTATATAATGCTGGACTGTTAATCAATAATAATGTATCATATTTCACAAAGTCATCATGGAATAACAAGTTTAATATTTACTCTGAGATGTGTAAAAGTATTAACATCAGAAGTACCTACACCTCAAAGCTGAACATTGTCACTTCCCATCACTGCAGACCTGATGGATTATTATAATAATCTATTAAGTTCCTAATAGTTGACTCAGTATCTTAGTAAAAATATGCTGACACATACGACACTGTAGTACTGTAGTGACTAATTACTTTTGCAAATTTGTAAAAGAATTTAAAAAATCATAGCAAAAAGGGAAGTCAAATATTTTTTTCTCGACCAGGCAACCCACGTGGTATGACTGATCTAATGAGTATTTGTGGTACCCCCCAGGGGTGATATGAAAACCTGTTGCAGATTTTACAACTGTTGTGGCATTAAGAATCACAATCACAGCTGTGTATTATCCTTCAAAAATGTTATCTCTGTGTCTATATGCTGGATACAGTATGTAACTCTATATACTGTATATGCTGAGTGGCAGATGCTCATCAGGGCCGTGAGTAAGTGTCCTGCTCGCGTGTCACTGTGACAGACAGGGAGTGAGACAGACAGGTAGAGGGGCTAACATGAAACTTTAAAGTACAAGCATCCGGAAGAACCCCAGCAGATGAAACCTGCGCCGGACCAAACTGCTTCCCCTCACTTAATTTGAACGTCTTGTGCAGTAATATCATTTCAGGAGACTCCCGGCCTCTTCCTGTCGCACGCCTTCTCATCATTTCACCACGCAGCCCGGATTGCACGCTGCTGAGTACAACCTGTTTGGGCCGGTGACTATTAATATCACTAACATCCCCGAATAAACATCTCACTACCCCATTCCAATCTTTGGCAGGACAATGCACAAGTCACTGCAGCCTGAACTACCGGGCGACCAATAATCGGAGGAACATAATTTGGCTCTCTGGCTTGGGTTGGGTTCAGCAGATACAAAAGGCTCTTCTTTCTTTTTTTTTTTTAATGTCACTGAAGAGGCGCACGCTCCCATGGGGTATGTTGCCGGGCAACCGCAGGCCCCACCCACCACTGCAGCGGCTTCACCTGAGCGGGGCTCACGTGACAGACGCGTCCACTTCGTCCAATCAGGCGCGAGGACAGGTGCTTCTAGATGAGAGTTTCGGAGGCGGAAACCTGCTGGATCGGTGGACGACAGCCGCTCCTTATAAATGTGTCATTTCGTTTGCGCTTTTCTCAGGATTTGCAGAGGAACAGTGGTGATATTTTAGGAGAGACATACTGAGTTTATTTTCTGTTTTGTTTGGAGGTGAGAGATGTGAGGAGGCAGCACACCTGGCTCGTGCGTAATATGGATACCGCCGTCCTTTGAAGGACTGCTGTCACGGTTGTGCTCCACCTCTGAAGAAGACCCTGACCTGTCCTGGGGATTTACAGCCCAGCACAACAGTGTGACATTAACACTTCGCTTTGGTTCGTTTCGAAGTGTCCACACCGCCTGCTGAAAGTCAGGTGAGCCTTCATGGGGGCCTGTGTTTTGACGCATTGTTGGCCTGTGAATCACAGCTTGGGTTTGCTCTTCTGTTCTCACGACTCATTAAACCAGTTTTACAGAGAGGGCAAACATGGTTACACTGGTTATTCCTCTGTTTAGTTAGTAAGAAGCTGTCTCACCAGTGGAAAATGGTTTTTCAGAGAAGTGAATTGCATTTACAACACATTCAAATTTAGAGAGCCCAAATCATGTTGTGTTCAAACAGAAAACAGGTCTGATTGTCAGGGTGAAGATGAAAATGAGGTGCAATATGAGGAAAATTGTGATTTAGAGGAATAATGTGATGCATTTCAATGAACTAAAGAGTAGGAGAGAGAATTAGGATCCTGTTAGAGTATGTTAATAAAGTGATATTCTGCAGAGCAAATCATCTCAGCTACAGCTGAATTACTGATAGTATCTGTTTCCTGTTCCAGTTTCCTCCCTCCAGTCAAAGATGACAACAGAGAGGACGCCATGGTGGAAGGCATTTGTGTCAAAGAGGAAGAGCGGAGGCACCAAGGACAACTGTTCGGCCAACACATTTGAACCGGACTTTGACCCTTTTGCACAGCGGCCAAAAGACCCCACTGCAAGCTCCAAGAACCCGGCTGACCCCTCTCAGTCCAACAATAGCTCCAACCTCCTCAGTGATGACACGTACGACGACTCCCGCATGGAGTCTGTCTTTAATGAGCAGACGTGTCGCAGGAACATGAAAGTGTCACGCTCTGGTCGATTCAAGGAGAAGCGGAAGGTGCGCTCGAGCCTCCCCATCCAGGAGAACGAGACAGAGACCGGGGCACATGGTAGAGAGGACGTGCGGTGACGGCCAGGAGGAGATTTTTAGGGGATCAAAGACTGCTTTAGAAAGATGCTTGAAGAAAATGAGAAGGATTTGAGAGTACACTCACTCTCTTGTGGCATGCCAGAAGCACTGCTGTGTGTTGTTAATGATGATGGTGATGATGAAGATGACAAGAGGCATTCAACTTTAAGCCCAGTGCTGCAGGGACATGTGGTACATGAATTATTGGAAATTCGGACACTTGTATCAGTGGACTTGTGCCAGAGGACTGCAATGATAAATGACTTGAAAATAGATTAGATTTGTTCTTCATGATGGTTGATGAACCATTTTGCCAGCAATATCCTACAATCAAAGCCCAAAAGAAGAGATACAGTAGTAAAGCAGTAAGCACTTAAGAGCCAAACATTTAGTTAATATCACACAGTGTCTGTGTGTCAGTCACAGTCAGTGTCCTCAGTGGACAATTATCTATGACCTTTAAGAAAACACAATCATTGTATGCCATTTTTTTATCAATACTCCAGATAAAGTGTGATATGCTTCAGGATAATACTGTTCATAAGATGTTTACAATATTTCTCCAATAAGAATAATATATGTTTAATAATGAAGGATACGTATAATTCTCTTTTTAATATATGCTTTTACAAAAAAGAACAGGAACATAATGTTGATTCTAAAGGGTTAGAAGGATAATTATGAAGGTGTAAAAGGATTTTAATATTGTGTGTGTGTGTGTGAAGAAAATCAGTTAGTGGAAGAAATTAAAGAATGCTTGTGAGCAGCTTTTAGTCAGATGCACAACACTTGCCAGCAAAAGCGCATAACATACGTTAAATGAAGGATGAAATCCGGCATGTTTATGACATAATTGGTCAAAAAATGATCTACAACTGACATTTAAGTAAAAAGCTAATGTTGTGGTATCCAACTGAATGAGATGTGGCCAAGGAAGTATGAGCCAGCCACAGATGTAGTTCGCTTTGCATGGACTATTTGTACTTTGGACCACCTGTGAATACATAAATGAAGGCAAAAAATGATAAATAAATCTGATAACTGCTACAGTTGATTGTGTGAGTGTCTGTGTGTGCTTCATTATGCTACGCAACCACAATCAAATGGCTCAACTTGGACGCCACACACAGGTAACTTTATGCTGACAACCGAAGCCAGGGATTGAAAAAAGCCACAAACACGGAAGAAAACATCACATGAGCTGGAAGTCCACAGAGGAGTGATGGTAGTCCAAGTGGCAGCCATGTTGGTGCCTGATCACTTTACTGTAAGAGGTGAGTAGGGTCTAGTGTGTGATTATCACATTGTCTGAAAAAGGCAATTACAAGGCATTAGTTTCATTTATATATAGTGTACAGTGTGTGTCAAAGCCAGGTCTAAATTACACTGGTCTGTCAGTAAAAGGGAGGAGCATGCCTGTGTCCCTGCATTCCTTTGGCACTTCCAAGGTTTGAGGTGTGTGTGTGTGTGCAGCTTTCATGTTCATTTAACAGAGTCATTAACCGATACACCTGTAAAATCACTTTGAGGTTTTTAGATTGAATCTCTAATTATCCCACACCAGCTCGTTAATCAAGATGCAAGAAGTGAAATAGACACTTGACAGGGACACATTTTGAATAAGGATGCCTTGTAATGTCATATGTTCACCACAAGGAGGCGGAAATTTACCATCACGCACCCGAAAAGTAGAGTTGAACAAAAGTTAAATAATACTGAGTGGGAAGAAAAGCAAACACAGTGAGATGTTGTTAGAGAGGAGTCACCTGTGCGGACTCGGTTCCAACCACTTCTCATGCATGCACAATGTTTCTTTTATCCCCCAGGTGTAATTCAAGGTGAGAGAAAGCGTCTGTGCAGCTGCAGCACGAAGTGCCCTGCCTCTCTCTCTCCTCATTGGGTCCTTGCTGAGCGTGGGGCGGTGAGGTGTGGCCTCCTGCGGAGCGCTCACAAGGAGAATAAACTGTAAACAGACAGAGACATAAAAGAGACCATTGTGCAGAGCCACTGCTGCATGCTCTCATCGTCTGTTGCACCAACATAAAGTAACATTTTAACTTTCCGGAGCTTTTTTTTTTGGAGAGGATCACAGGATCCCAAACGGCGCTGTCCTCATTTGACTATAAATAACTTGGAAACTTTGTCCCTGGCCCGCTATGAGGAGCGCACTATGAGGCCAGTCCGCTGCGCTCCATCTCACTGAAGCCTTCACTGCAAATAGGTGGATCTCGGGCATTTCGTGAAGGTAAGACACACTAGACCTGTTATCGCGGGCTCATTCACTGCACGCTTCTCTCATTGTGCGTGACAGGTGGTCGATTGCAAAACTGCGAGATGAAATGTGTAACACTGAAGGAGAGACTCTGGCTTGTCCAAGCACTGTACCTTATAACTGTCCATGGTTCATCAAGTGCACCTGGAAAGCTCTAATAGGATCAAATAATAAAGTGTGATAATATAGTGTCTCATTTTTGGGGTTTAACTTGTAAATATGTACATTTTGCATTATTCTTGTGCAAGTAGAAGAAATAGACATACATATGTAAGAATGATTGTTTTATCATTTAGACATTGTCTTTACTTCCTTATTGTTTGGGGTTCTACAGACCCCACTGGTGTCCTGGTTAAAAAATACCACTACTTAAAAGCAAAATCAACATTTTTCCACTCCAGATATTTTTTCTTTCCATTTGCTTGATATTGGAATGAAAGTACATTCAAAAACAGTGTAAATACTACTGCCAACACCAAGAGCATGTGGAAATTCACTGTATTTATCCATAATTTACAGCTGGAGACTCTGAGACCCCAAATAGCACGTGATAGTTACACCCTCTCCACTGATAGACATTCAGTCATATCCTCTAGTCAGTTAGACCAGCCTCACGTGGCTCCATTGTCTCAGTCTTATTGCATGTCTTTCATCTAAAAACTGTGGAAATCCCTTGTTAAGGACACAGCAGCTGTCATTTCTCAGCCGCTTGTGTGAGTCCTGTCAGGTCTTCTTTACCACAGGAAGAACAAGACATACTACAGGTCAAAGAAAAAAACAACTGGCGTGAGAGGTGCATTTCCATGCAGTGTCGCACCTGTTCCTCTTGAGCTCAGCCTACCAGTGTCCATCTTTGCCCCCTTTAAAGACCTTCGCTAGCAGTGTCACAGAGGCTGCTTGACACAGATATGAAGATAGAAATAGCAACGCAGGACAGCCTGCCAGTTGCATAGAGGGGAGGCTTGAGTGGACACACACACACACACACACACACAGACAAAGACAGATACAAACAGACAAAAACAGGTTCTGTTCCACGTTTTATTAAATTTCTCAGTATCAGCATGTGCAAATTCCACAGAGAACTCAATGTGCTCAGTCCTCAGGCTGTTTTCAGTCTCTCACCACCATGGAAGACGGCTCGTCAAGAATTCATGATGTCAAGAAGTTGGGTGGAGGTCTCAGTGACTGTCGCTGTGGATCGTTTACTGGCTGAGTTGCCAATAACATGTGGAGGGTGGAACATGGTGACATAATCCTGGACATTAGTCGTTCCTGGAAAGGTGCTGTTCAGTGCTTATTGCTTATCTCTTTGATTACTGGACCAGTTGCTCTTGATAACACAACCACAAGATATCCTGTGTACATTAACATGTTGAGTATCATCTAGAAAAAAGAAGAACAATGTGTGTGCACGCGTAGCTCTTTCCTGTGGAGTTTCCTCGCTGTGTTTTCACTGTGAAGGCCTTTGGTTGTTGAGCTACTGAAGGGTAGGGGTCCATTACTTTTCACACAACACGCTCCATTGTTCCTCTCCCACGTCCCGCCACAGGGCATTGTGGGAAGAGGAGGAGGACAGGGGCGGCGGGGTGTGTGTGTGTGTCAGATTTCTCCACAGGGGAGAGAGAGCTTGCTGTTTCCTGTTTTGCGCTGTACGGTGGTGAAAGCTCTTCCTGTTCAGGGAAGAGGGTAGGAGGTCATCCAGTGTGCCCCTTTACACAGTAGCAGCTTCTGACATGAAGGCAAAAAAAAAAGAGCATGAATATGGCAATGATGTGTCTGTATTCTGCAGGTATCTGAGGCCTCACCATGCCAGTACCCCCTCCTCCCCCTCCGCCTCCGCTGGCTCCCCCTCCACCGCCACCACCGCCCAGCTCTGCCCTGCCACAGGTGAGACTCCGTGTGTGACTTAGACTCTCTCCCGTGCAAATGTGAACGCTCACTCGTGTCCTTCTCACTGACCATCAACTATCACCTGGAGGTTATTTATTTGCATTATTGATTGAGGCGATACGCACACACCACACACACACACACGCACAGAGTAGGGCAGACGGCAGACTCTCAGTGGCAGAGGAGTGTTATGTTTCCACAGCAGGCGCACAGTGTCCTCATGTTAAATGAGCTGCCGGCAAACAAGGCCACGCTGCAGAGAGGCATCAGTAAACAGAAGTCACAGGGCTTCTCAACAGGAGTGACATGAGAGAACAATAATCTCTTTTTAGACAAAACAATGTAACTCAACTTCAGTTTCTCTTCCTTCACTTTTAATGTTGTCCTCTTCTTCTTCACAGTAGCTAAATGCTTTCACTTCAAGAGCTGAGGTGAAGTTCTCACCCATATGTTATATCAAATAAAATCTAAAATTAAAACAACAGCAACAAAAACTTTTTTTTTTTTTCTCTCTGTGTGAAAGTGTCCGTCTGAGCCTCCTAAGCTCCAGTCTGGTGGAGGAGGAGGTGGAAGGAATGCCCTATTGGCGGACATCCAGAAAGGAGCCAAGCTCAGGAAGGTCACACAGGTCAACGACCGCAGTGCCCCTGTTGTTGATAGTAAGAGCAACGTCCTTACCATACAGCCAATATGTATGCAGTTACAGTCAGGCCATGTTAAGATACTAAATTCATCTAGTGTCACTGTAATTCTCCCAGCAGGGCTCAGAGGATGGACGTTTCATGGTGTGTGTAATCTGTATGTTGAGGTGCCATAGTGTGATGTAAGGTGGGGAAAAACAGGAGAAGGTTGAGGATGTTGTTGCTATATTTGAGCTGAAACACACACACACACACAATAGGCTATAGGAATGCTCTACAGCAGATACGGATGCAGGCAGAATTGGAAACAACTATATCTAGGGACAGACATAACAGACAAGGCACAGTATACAGCAACATTTACAAGATTTTTTTTTATTTTAAAAGGATGTTTATGTATGTTATTTGTGTTTCACTTGGTTGCAGAACAAACTTCCCATCCCAGCTGGTTGGAAGCTTATTGACACGAAGCACCTAAGATGTAATAAAAAAAAAGTAATTGCAGAAAATTAATGTTTAAACATTTACTTTGTACTCATTTGTCATTGTGGTAAATAGCTCTGTTGCATGAGCTTCCCTATTCAAAGAGAAAACCAACTAATTGGCAAAAACACAGCCTCCCTTCAACTAAAACGAAGAGAGTCAACTCAATAATCTCCACGTACACGAGAACAATTAAGGTGGTTGGGTGGATGTCAACGTATCATGTAATATTGTAGCAATAAGTTCATCACTAAGGAATTAGGTTAACTTACATTAAACTGTAGTTTACAGTAGCATTGTCAGGTACATGTATGGAGCCAGGCCAAGTGAAACAGACCGCTCCAATTTGTGAAAAGGTGTGTAGTTGGCCCTCGGGAACATCATGTGGTTTGGGTGGTGCAAAATGTACTCATGTTCCTGCCAGAACTCTTGCTCTCAGCTTCTTTATGTTGTCTTTTCAAAATTCCCACAATTATAAAACCTACTTAGCTCATAAAATGCTATGTAAAACAAAAACCAGATGTACAGATTAACTCATTTGTTAATGAGTATATGAATGATTAATGATTGATGGACACTGATGTCATTGTTATTTATCATTTCTAATGTGTGTACATGCGTTGTTCCCCAGAGCCCAAGGCTAACACTTCAGATGTATCCAGCAGCGTTGGTACTTCTCAGGGCTCATCAGGAGCGATGGCACCCATGGGACCCTCTTTGGGGGGGCTGTTTGCTGGAGGGTTCCCCACTCTCAGGCCTATAGGACAAAGAGACTTAGCAGGGAAGACCCAAGGTTGGTGTTACTACGTCTATGTATTTTGTTCTTCTGTCTGAATGGTTTGTCAATTGAAATTATCCTTCTTGTGTGTGTGTGTTTTAAAGTGTCACGTTCAAGCTCCTCTGCCTCCCTCAAGCCTCTCTGGAACCCCCCGACGCCGGCAGACACGTGCAGCGTCTCTGAACCTCACAGGGCGGCAGAGCTCCGCGGCTCCATCCATCGCCTGCTCGCTCCCTCGTCCTCTGCTCCCTCCTCCCCCTCTCATGGCAGCAGGCACCCACCTCCTTTCCCTGCTTCCTCTCCCCCTCCGCCTCCACCCGCCCCTCCCTCCGCTCCTCCCCCGCCTCCCCCTCCTCAAGCCTTCCAGGACCGTCCGGCCAACAAGCCTCCGCCTCTCCCCTCCTGCCCTCCTCCTCCACCTCCGTCTCAGGTCACCAAGCCCACCTGGCTCCCTATCCAGCACTCCGCACACACCACCATCTCCCAGCCATCTACTCCTCCTCCTCCCCCTCCACCTTTCCAGTCTCCCTCTTCTGTTCCAGGGGACCGCTCCTCAGGGTGCTTCTACGCTCCGCCCCCCTCCTCAGTCCACTCTGAACCCTCTAGGTTCCCCATCCTGTGGGACAGCCCACTGGGACCTCCTCCGCCACCTCCTCCTCCTCCTCTACCAGCTTCTTTCACCCCCAGCTGCTGCCCGTCCACCCTCCCACCTCCACCACCCAAGGCACCTCCAGTTCCTTCCCCAGCCATGCGCGCTCTGCCTCCCTCGTACCCCTGCAACGCTCCCACCCGACGGCCACCTGCTGTACCCAGAAGTGCAGGTAGGTGGACATTAGACGTTGACTTTTCTGTTGATGGTAAATAGAGAACTGCTGCAAGGTGGAAAAAAAAAAATCTCTTTTTTTTTTGGAGTGAGCTTTTCAACACAACGGCCATATGAGATGCTTTTCACACATCTTCAGCCATAAGTGTACCTAATAAGTTGGAGCCAACCCAAGAAAGAGAATGTATTTGCTGTTCCTTTCTAATGCTATGGATTTCTCTTTTTCGTCTCATTTACAAGTTAGATGGTGCTCAGGAAGGCATCCAAAACACCAGTAGAAATATTTGTAGTAATTGTTAGTTGTGTGTTTTTTTTCTGCATCTGAAGCTTCCAACCAAGTACAGGTTGGAAACTTTGGCAGCTGTTGCAACTAGTCATTAAAGCCAACAAGGTATGTGTCGTTTACAAAAGTGTGTATGTGGCATCTCCGTCTCAGTTATCACAGAGGAACAATTGAGGATGTGTTTATCTTAATGTAGATTTTATCACTGATGTCTGACTCCTCTTTTCTTGTTGCCCGTGGTAACAGGTGTGGGTCGACTGGCACCTCCTCCGGCTCCTCCGACACGTTCCCCCTCTACTGAGCTGTCCAGCCGCATTCCTCCCCCTCCACCACCACCTCCCCTGCCTCCATCAAGTCTCAGGAATGGACACCTGCACAGCCTGGGTAAGACTTTGTATAAATGTGAATTTATATTTTATGTTTCTGCCATGAGTATATTCTCTCATCCAGTGTGACAAGAAGTAAGAGCAACAGTTTGATAAGTTACATTTCATTTTATTATATTTATTTAGTTTCTTCAAATATTTCTCACCTCTTTTCATGTTCTCACGTTGTAAGTATAGGTCAATAAGTGCCTTTCCAAATGAATGTAATTTTAAAGTGAAAGAATAAGTCATTTTCCTCTATTGATGATGTGGACAATATGAACTGTTTTACTGAACACCAGCCAGCGAAAACCACCTTTTACACACACCTAGTGGTAGACAGTAGAACAAGTTTGTAAGGATGACATTATTGTCACACTATGGTTTTATTGCCTCACTTGTGGAATATTTTCATGTTATGTGTAGTCTTCATCTGGACTTTCATTGTTATGGGTATTTATATTTTATGTTTTTGCCATAAGTATATTAAGATCAGGATGCTGTAATTAACGATGAATTGCCAATGATTTTTTTGAGGGATAAATAAAATGTACTTGAATTTTCAGAGCGAGTGTACTGTGGAGGGAAGGAGACTTGAGATGTTGAGTCATCTAGACATGAGCTTTTGAAAAAAGTAGATGTGGGCCTTTGAATGACCTTGTATTTTAAATGTAATATTACTATACATTTACCTCTAGCAGATGACTTTGAATCCAAGTTCCAGTTCCACCCTGTGGAGGACTTACCCCCTCCCGATGAATTCAAGCCTTTCCCTCGGATCTACCCCAGCAAAGAAAACAGAGGTAGCAGCACAATGCACATTTTTTTTCCTCAACATTACGCACAACTTCAGTATCATCTATGGATTTAACTTCCTCTTTCCTCTCTCTTACAGCTAACCCCAAACCACCTGGGATGAGGACACACCTCAGATGAGTCAAGGCCTCACCCTGTTTTCACCCCCCAACACACACAAACATATCAGGCAGCTGCACTCAGTTCTCCTCCTCCTCCTCCTTTTCGTGACAATAACACAACAGCCACGGGCGCATCTGGATGCAGACTTTTTATATGTGTGTGTATTGTTTGTGATTAGTGTATTTGAGTGTGTGTGTGAGTGTCAAACAGGGTCCCGCCTTATACTGACTACATGACCTCTGACCTTTTCCAGTGTGGAATGTTTTGAATGTGTGTGAGGAGGAGGGCTCTCCCTACTCATGCTCATATACACATACACTCCATGGACAGTGTCTTCCAGTATCTATATTTAACATGACTCTTCACACACTTTATTTCAGTACCTAGAATTTCAGTATCGGCATACAGAGTAGAATATTGTAATTTAACCTCTGAGATTAGTCAAGATGCAATGATGTGTCCCTTTATACAGTGGCACTTTTAAAGTCTAACCTTTAATCCAGAAACATGATTAAACACACAGTTTGACTATGATAAAGCTATTTTACAGACAGATACTGTGGTCCAGAGGCAACTACTGTACAGGAGGAAGCTACTATGTTTGGCACTATGCTCCATGTTCATCATTTTAAAATATGGGAGCAAAGACAATCTGCCCAAGATGTCATCTGTTTTTTTTATTTGGGACTTTAATGCCCTTTATGTCCACTGTTAGCAGGAAAAAAAATCTTTAACTCAATATAAAAACAAATTGCAGGTGAATACCTGAGACCACACACATGTGCTGCAGGATATGCTAATCTTTGAGGCTCATAAATCTGTGTACATAGTGGTGCTCTCTTTTGTGTTTTATGTAATTATTTGTATGAGTAACACATACACCCAGAAAAGTGTAGAAGATAATGTACTGGCATTTTAGGACTATGGGAGTGCATCTGTTTTAAGTTACACTGCGGAGTTGACTGCTTTGTATGGATCATGAAAGCGATATACTGTTTTCCCTTCTTCCAGTGTACCAACCAATACTAACACCTGTGAGGACAGTGCCACCTGCTGGTTTAATGTAATGTAATGTTGTAACAGTATTACAAGGTGCGATCACCAAATAAACCACAGTATTTTGTTTAAGAAGGCGTCACTTTATTGATCACATTGGTCATACAGTAGAAACTGACATTAAAGAACACAACATTTCCCACCTGAGCTCAGTCTTGATGTGTTTCCATAGAAGAAACTCCCCCCTCCCTAAAACTTCAGGACGGTCTAGATTCTAGTCGTCATCGTATGTTACCTCACCTCACTTTAGCCCATCAGAAATAATTCTGATTCATCTTTATACAAATTTAAATGCCTAAAATGTAAAAAAAAAAAACAACAAAAAAACTGCACTTAATGTTGCAGCACAGCTCTGAACAATAAGTCCATGTGCAATCTAACTTTCACAGACTTGTCAAACACAGGTGTCTCTAATCGCATTAATGATGGCCGGATTCCATTCAGGTGCACTGGTGCCGCGGCCCCAGCGGTGTGCGTACAGAATTATTAGGAGCACTTAAATGGAACAGGGCGGTTATGTCATTAGTTACACCTGCATGTCCTGCTGTGATGCCTCTTAATGTCTGTCATGAAAAACGCCAATCATGTCTATGAAAAAATATCCAGTTTACGGCAAAATAGAAATGTCATGAAAATGTTTCATAACTAGACACACACAGTCTAGTCAGTATGACGAGACTTGAGCCTGATGTAATGACATTTTGGTTACTAGTTTTGAACACACTCTGCCTGTAGATCACATTTTTCTCCTCAGTGGGCTGAAAAAAAAAGTAAAGTACTCTCTCTTTCTAAAGGGACCTACAAATGTTAAACTGTATAAATCTAGTAGCATTTTATAAAGGAAACAAACACTTTATGTCACAGAAAATTTTAGTCTTACATCACTTAACATACAAGCCTTCACTCTTTTTCCATTACCACTGATATCCTGTGACACTGACACAGTGAACAATGAAATGCAGTCTTTAAATTGTATAAACAAGAGGAAGTGAAATCATTTTACCCTAGTCTAATTTTTGTAAATGGAAATGTGCCACATGATTTTTTTAAGTGGAAATAAACACAAGGAAATGTAAAGATTTTTAAAGCAAAACATCATTGAAATAATCTGATTAAAAAAAAAAAAAAACTTGGCTCAAATCCCACCATGCAAACCTTGACACATGAGGAGTGTACGTGCCACGCGCTATGCAAACACAATCCTTCTACAAAACTGTATTACTTTCCCGTAACCTGAGAGTCTTTGCAGTGAACTCCAAAGCACCAAAGAGTTTCCACCATGAATTTATAAAAAAAATGACTGGAGTGAATGAGTGAGCGCATTGCGGCACAGACAGTGGCTTTAAAGTTCATCGTGTTTGTAAGTAAACTCTCTGGAGGATATGAAGCCGTCTTTGTTTGTATCCTCTTTGGCAAAGATATCCTCCATCATGTTCTCATGTAGGGTGTCGTTGGGAGGGTAGCCGTGACGCTCAAACTCTTTCCTCAGGTATTCTTTCACCTGGTAGATGGGGGTGAAATCACACAAAGTAACTGTGTCACAAATAAGACATTGAGCGAGGCTGAGAGTATTTGAAATGAAAAACAAACCCACTGAATGACATCAGCAGCAGCAGCATATTCATATGTAATAAATCAGCCCTCAACTCCAACTGCAACAGCAACTGTGTGTTGGAAAGCGGACCCATCTGTCAGATCTATTTACACTATTATTTGTGCATTTTTTAATACTGAGACTAAACTCTGTTCTATCTTTTCAGTTGGTGAAGTAAATTATTATTCACTTGTAGAAAAGATTGTCTAATGGATCTGTTTTAAGTTAAAAATGTTTGCGAGGGGAAAAGATTAGCAGTGTAAATGCCTGTCATCACCTCATGCTTGGACAGCCTCCAGTCATCGTTCAGGTCCATCTCCTGGAAGGACTCGTGTGACCTCGGCCCATTTCTGATCTCAAGCACCTCAATGATGTAGGTCAGCGTGCTTTCAGGTGGGACTTTACCTGATCGTGGGCAACAGCACAGGACAAGAGGTCAGCTAAAACTTAGACTGGCTTTCTTCTGAAGTTTCCGTAAGTAAGCATGCTTCAGTCTGAGTTACAAAACATGCAGTAAGTGTTAATGAGAAGCGATTTTAGGTAGCATTAAAGCATATTAAGCCATTTGGGCTTTTTGTTGTCATGGCAATGGTTAATTAAGCACAGAAGGCATAGATGTTATTGGTTAGGGTGGTGTGTGCTTACCAGGACAAACATGCTCCATGCTGAGAAACAGTGGGCTTACATTGCTTCATTCAGTGTTGGAGTCCTACAGAGCCATTCAAAACAAGACAAGTATAATATACATACATGCAGAATACAGAGAATAATGTTAAACAATTCCTAAAACCTCACCACTTTTACAGTATGAAGACAGTGCCATGTGTCTGTATAGCAGCATGCAGTAAAGCTTGCATGCATATGGACAAAGCTATAGTACCTTTCCCTTCCTTCCCATAGGCCAGGGCTGGAGGTACGATGAGCTTCCTCTTCTCTCCGGAGCACATGTCCTGCAGGCCTTTATCCCAGCCCTTTATGACCTCTTTAACACCCAGTGTAAACCACATTGCATGCTTATCACCCTCTGTTCGGCTGGTGGAGAGACACAGACAGAGTGGAGAGCTCAGAAAGAGGAAGTCCTGTGAGAACATCTGTCAGACCCCCTTTTACAGACAAAGCAGTGGAAATTAGAGTTGACCCCCTTGGCTACATCCGGCTGTAATTACAAAACTTTGCAAAGCAGATAATATGTTATTACTATCTTTAATGGTTTTAACTTTGCAGAGCCAAACATTGGTTTAAATTAAGTGTTGTCCAATCTTAAAAAGGGGCCCTCAATAACGTGATATATGACATAAATATGTGGTGTAAGGGATTATTTCTTGTCAAAAACTTGTCATTTTTTTCTGAGTCTTAATATTATTATAGGTAAATGAGGTTAATATCAGTCACAGGGGAAGAAAAAAAAATCAGGAATTCTTCCTGAGGTTTCTCTCATACTACTAATGTTAAAGCTCAGAAATTAAAGGGTCAGTTCTACCAAAAATCAGAAAAAATATATATATAATCTCATATCCCTACTGTCTGCCCAGTCAGTCAGTTTTACATGCCAGTGCTTGAGAAATATTGTGTACTGTGTTTTCCATTCATTTTCTAAACCTGCTTATCCTGATGTACTGTGTTTTGTGCCTGTATTTTGTATTGTCTTATATTGTATTTTGCTGTCCTCTCTGGCTGAAGCGCCAATAAAAACAACAAAAGTGTTTGCAGCTGGGTGTGTGGATTATTTAGGGATGATCATGGATTATCAAGAGTGTGTGTGTGTGTGTGTATGGGGGGGGCGTGGCTTTAGCCTTTTTAAACATCACATATCAATTCTTCCTGTTTCCATGTTGAATTTCACTGTTAGTTTTTCTGTTTCAGCTACTTGCACGCTGCAGACAAACCACTTTTACCTCCACTGTAATGCTCTGCTGCACAGAGGAGAAGGACACCTCAAAGGGGGTACATATGTAGTCTTGCAATTGTGAAATGACCCTTTAAAAAGTTTTATCACGTGACCCTGATGGCCAGAGGCGTTACCAAGGAGATGTAACACGCGCACACTTACATGAAACGGATACATCAAAAGAAAAAAAGGAAGAAAAAAAAGCATCATGTTTAATTATCAAGGGTTAAATATGTGTGCGCACACCAGCACTACATATTATGTTATTTACTGCTCAGGGGCAATGCAGGAGAACTTCCCAGCCCTTTCTCAGCCCTGACTCGCGTCAGGACATGAATCAGACCCACCTGGTGTGCAACAAGGTGCCGTTCTCGAAGTAGACCTCGTGATGCACCAGCAGGATGTCTCCGTACTTTGACTTTCGGTGACAGAGGAAAGGTCTGTGCAGCACCTCGATGCTCACCTCGGCCTCGGGCAGCTTCCCCCCGCGGACGGACACCAGCAGGGAGGAGCAGAGGCAGCTCAGCACGGCCAGCAGCATGCTTCACACGGCGGGGAGGACGCACAGAAAGCCGAAGTACGCGAAGGAAGAAACCAGCAGCGAGGCGTGCAGCTGCTCCTCTACGTGGCAGTTTCATCAGGCATGTTGTTGCTGGAAGTCTTTTCCCCCCCTGATTGGTTGCTTTTTCCTCATAAAACCCGCCCACGGACACGCCCCCCAGGACTCAGACGTGTAGGCCTAATCTTTATTAGAGTACAGTGTTTTGGGAAACTTACAGTCATGCAGGCAGATTATCCACTAGTCACATTTTGCTGGATTGGTTTGGATGTAACTGAGCAGTTTCTTCATGCTGCTACGACAATCACACATATTCTCCTTGCTGCTGTTGCGGTATGACATTCGTTTTCCACCTGTCGGAGTATTTCAACATTCACTTTGAGCGGGCCTCACTTTGGCGAGTACATTTACAACACTGGTTAAAGCAGTCCGCTGTGCACCGGTACACATATACATGCAATAACACGGCGTTGCACTTCATAAATACATGTTTTGTAATACAGTTCACGGAAATAAACACATTTACACCCCCTGATTTGCATACTACAGTACATACGGTATCAGTAATATCATTGCCTCTTTTGGAAAAGGTTCTTTTTTTTCTCTCTCTCATTACAAAAGAAGTTCAGAACATAGCTTATTTCTGCATCAACAGTCAGCAAGTCATACACATTGTAACTATTTCATATGATACAATCATTGTTCATGAAAATGTTCCCCACCATCACCAGCGTCCATAACAGTGCTGCAGCCGATGGAGTGACAGTAACAGGATGCTGCTCCCTGAGGCCAGTAAAAGAGGTAAACCTCCAGGGGAGACAGTAGATTCAGAGCTGACTCCCATCACTTGCCATGGCTCAGAGCAGGCACAAGAGCTTCTCTTAAGTACTCTTTCTCAGTCCATCAGTTGTTTTTTTAAAGGGTGAGACCTCAGTAGAAATCTGAAGTATAGTCCCAGTGATCAGAAAGAAGAACTGCAAAATTTTCAATCTGGTAATTTTTTTTCCACTTTCCAGTTCAGGTGAAATACTTGCAACCAGTGGAGTCGATGATGCAGTTGTCTGTGCATCTGAGGTGCCCAAAGGACCTGCAGAAGACACAGAAAATTACTTATGGGCACAACTGATTGAGCGGAGTTTGTACTTACATTTAGTAATGTAGCACACCATGTTATACCATAAATGTACTGCATAATCATGTTATATGATTATGCAGCAGTTCAACATTCAAGGAAGTACGCTTATTTCAATACCTCATGTCTGTATATTAAGTTTGGAGCTCAGCCAGGAGGCAGTTAGCTTAGCCTGGGTCTATTTCAAAGGTATAACAAAATCTGCCTACAACACCTCCAAAGTTCTCTAATTATGTTATTTGTTTAATCTGAACAGAAGCTTACAATTTAAAAATGATATTGAAGTTATATGGTCATTTGTATGCAACACTGTTTACTTGGCTGGGAGCAGTTCATTCCAGGAAGTGGAAGTATGTGGATTAAACAAATGAGTTACACCATGTAAATAATTGAGCTTTAGAGGTGCTGACAGGCACTTCTTTAACCATGGAGAGAGACAAACTAGCTGTCTGCCCCTGCTTCAAATCTCTATGATAAGCTAAGCTAATCGGCAGCCAGATTTATATTAAACATGCAAAGATGAGATTGGAATCAATTTTCTCAGCTCTTCACGAGAAAGCACATATGTGTATTATGTTATTATGTTATATTCCTTAATTCCCAATACTTATACTACTCCTTTAAGTATAAGTATAAAGCAGTGTAGTGTGATTTAAAGATCTACACTGTGTCTGTGCCAGGATAATGCACCTTCATCTCTAGATGGGTTCAGAGACATCACAGTAAAAGTACAGTAGTTCATTCAAGTGACCTTTACAATCTCCAGATGGGTGCACTATAATTGTATTGTTGGATACAAAGGAACTGCATTGTGCTGTCTTGGCACAGAATATCTCTGTAAAACACTTGCCTATAGTAGAGAGGTGTACCCAAATAAATGGACACTTAAATGTATGTTTGTGTGTGTACTCCGAAACACATCATACCCGGGAAGATAGGATTTGCAGGTCTGATAACCAAAGTCCTTTCCATCGCACTCCTCCATGCCCTCGTGTCTGTAGCCGTCTCCACAGTAGGCCCACTTACAGTCTGAGTCAGTCAGAGTTGGGCGGGAGCAAAGCAGGGAAGGGAGAGAGAAGACATTACTAATTGCTTTGGCACCCCTGTGTGTTTCAGCGATGCCAATACAGCATTTTCCTGCTAATTTAATTGAACAGAGAAGGAGAGAGAAGTGAGAGGGTGGCAGGAAAAGACGGGGTGAGATTAATGAAAGATCAAGGAAAGGTTTCACAGTGCTTACTGCTTTTATCGTCTGCCATGTGGGTTCAGACTCTGCGGTGCACTGTCGTTATGCTCTGCAGGGAATCTCATGAGCAGCTGGGTATGTGACAGCGCGGTGGTGTTTGCAGAGCAAAAAAAGCTCAACTACTTTGTTACTGGAGAATAATTCTGTTCTTTTAGATTAAGATAAAACATTTTTGATCTTAGTTTTTGCTAAACTTTTTTGTTCTTTGTCTCAAAATAACTTGGTATATGTGCAGGTAACTCACTGAGACAAGCATCAGTGACGAACTGGTTTCCATCATCACATTCCTCTCCGTGCTGGGCCTGCACCTTTCCGTCCCCACACACACCAACTCTGTCCGGGACTTTCTCTGTGGACTGGAACGGCTGGAAGGGCTAGAGCAGTTGTAAGAAAAAAAAAACACTAACTTGTAATCTCAGGCAAAGACAAATCTTGCACACTGAGTTTGGCTGATGAGATGTCAAGAGATTTAAGGTAAAACTAGGCTTTATGTAACCATCCAGTATAGTAGATATCTAAAACAATTTTCATGCATGTGTAGCCCAGTTTGACCAAAACATATGATCTAGGAGATTAAACTGTCTCGATTGTAATGCCGCACACGATCATATATGACCAGATGTTTTGACGACAGTTGAACCATCTCTTTGACAACTAAGTAAACTCCATCCAGTGAGGAAGACTGTGAGATTTGTTGTAACTTTCGATCAGTTCAGTTTGGTCGGAAATCTGTAGTGTTACAGCTCAGTACTGCAATTACGGTTGTCGTTACCTGTATGGGCTTCCATCCATCTTTATCTTTGAAGTAGAGCACCCTCTGGTCCTTCCTGAATGCTATTGTGTTGTCTAGCTGTAGACGGTCCATCTCTTCCTCACTGTTTACCACAAATATCTACACACAGGACAAAGTAAAACTTGATGAGTAATAACTGATTAGTGTAAACACAGATTCAGTTTAGACTGGAAGAATCAGTTTTGTGTGAGTTGGCTCTTACAGCAGGGACTTTATTGGAGCCACCCCGCTGTGTGTAGCTTCCAAACGGAGCATTGTTTGCTCCAGGAATGGAGTCACAGTCACACCGACCTGGTGGACCTGGAAGACCCTTCTCTCCTTTTTCCCCTACCAGATAAAGACCTGAAAAAAGATGTATAACAAAGAACAGTGGACAACACTTACATGCATATACTAGACCGAGATATTATTCAGTATAAACCGTAATTTGCCACTGAATGTGTATGAGTTTGTGAGTTACTGTACCTGACGCAGGTGGACCAGGTGGCCCTGGATGGCCATTTGGACCTGGGGGTCCTGGGGGGCCCATGACTCCTGCGGCTCCTGTGTGGCCCTTCATGCCCTGCGCAAACCAGGCAATGCCCCAAATTTAGAAAAGACACACACACATACACTGAAGGTGACTTACATGCTACTGCCACTTGTGCATAGCTGTGATAATCTGGTTCATGAAAAGGAATATGCATGTGTGTCTGTGTGTGTGTATGTATAAATGTGTCAACTGAGAAGATCTAAGATTCCAAAGACCCTACAGCCCCAACAGAAGTCTGGCTGTAAAACTTGAGTGACTGAATGAGCCGGTGAGAGGACAGAGCCAAGTGTCAGTGCACCACACCAGGATGTGTGTGAAATGTGAGGAACGTCCGATGCCAACATGCATCTGACACACAGAGTCAGGCGCATTACATGCCAAACACACACATAATAAACCAAACACCCAGTGCACTCGTGCATCATTCTTCCTTGTCTTTCCTCACCTGTTTTCCTCTCTTCCCAGGCCGCCCAGTGGGTCCTCTCTTCCCAGAGACTCCTGGCTCTCCCTTTGGTCCCTGTTCACCCTGGGAGAGCAGTTGAGGAATAATCAGCTTGATCATTTTCTTTATTGTACTTGTTATTGAACATTTCTTACCTTCTGTCCAAGCATCCCTGGCAAACCAATGGAACCCTAGACAGAGAGAAAATGAGAACTTGATGTGAGAAAAGTCATTAACTCAGCAGAGCAGGCACTCATAAAATGTTAATGTTAATTTAATCTGTCTCTGAGATAGAGGGCTCAAGGGAGCTTGAAATGTTGGGACCTGAAAGTCATGAACCCCTTTGGATCCTAACCAATAACTGAGCAAACTGTTTTAAAGTTTTTCTCTGTCTGATCAAATGATTAAGTCCATTAAAACACAGTGTGAAGTGCAGTGCTTCACAGCATAAATGGGCTGTAAAGAGTCACACAACAGCATTTTCAAAAACAATTTAATGAACTGCAATAAAATAAAAGAGACATTTTCTCCACCACCAACCTTATCGCCTTTTGGTCCCGCTGCTCCAGAGTCACCATGAGTCCCCTTAAAAAAAAAAGGCAACAGAGTAAAATGAAATGAAGGATTCAATAGTTTTGCAATGACATGTCGTGACAGGTGATTCTGAATTTACCTTCTCTCCTTTGTAGCCAGGCAAACCCTGAAAAGATACAAAAGGAATGTAACAGAAGACAAAATTAAGAAAATCAATGATAGTCAAAGAAAGAACTGAAGAGCTTTTTTTTCTTTCCTAACATACACACAATTGTGTGAGTGATGCTGTGAAGATGTGACCAACCTTTGTCCCTGGTGGTCCCCTCAGTCCTGGTAATCCCATGAGTCCTGGATCCCCTTTCTCACCCTAAAAGTAAAATATAGACAGATGGATGGATAGAGTTCATACTGTATACTTCATACTGTATTACGCCAAATAAATCTGTGTATAACTTTAATGTGAGATGCGACACTAGTAATCCAAAATGTGTCAGTTGTACCCAGAAGGATACCACGAGACTTACCTTAGGTCCCTCTGGACCAGGCCATCCATGAAGTCCTTGTTTCCCTGGGAGACCTGGAGCCCCTATACGGCCCTACAGAGACACAAACATCAATGCCAGCAATTAATGAAACTATTGATGCATGTTATATTCTTTCTTTATTGAACTTGCTACCTCTTGTATGTAAGCTACTATTTGCAATAATCATATTTATTTCAAGCATCCTTTGCACTCTCACCACTGCACTAGTGTCACACTGTTACTGTTGTTAGTGTTCTTCTTTTATATATATATGTATATATATATATATATATATATATATATATAGATGTACTATTATATAGATCATACATAGTAGTTATGTTAATGTTGATTTTTACCTTGTATGTACAGAAAGAGCGTAGCAAAGACCAGAATCAAATTCCTCGTATGTGTACACATGCCTGGCCATTAAATCTGATTCAGATTCTGAAAGGTAAGGTAAAGCTGACACATTTGGTCCCCTGCTTTAAATGGCATTTGAAGGATCTTGACACACTAGATTTCTTTATGAGTGTTAACTGATCTTGAACTGCAGGGAGTTTTAGCCTTGTTTTCCTAAATAAAATTTCACATCTAGCTAAGAATAAATCCTGTAAACAGGATGAAACAACTAGCCTGGCTGTCAAACTGCAATGAAATCTGCCCACCAACAAGTCTAAAGCTGACTGATGAACACATTATGTCTCACCGATCTTTACAAAAAAAGTAGAAATGAAGTTGTGATTTTATGGAAGTTTGATGGCTTCCTGGATTCTCAACTCCCAGTACTGATCTTCTCATCAACCACTATATAACACTTCGTTATATATGCTGATGATCTGCAACTTTTCATGTTGCAAGATTTTTCTTTCATGGTCCTGTTTTCTCTGAAATGGAGCTGTTGATTTTCATAGAGACCAACCAGGTTAAATAAGAGTTTGGAAGAAATAAGGAAGACAAAACCTAGCATGCAAAGCTTTACCAAATCCACTGAGATTTGCTAATTAGTGGGCTGGAATAAAGGTTTAATCGATTGTGCTCTATTGCTAATCCCCTGCAAGCAGGAGGGCCAAATATATTACACAACAGCCTCACATCTCTGTGACACCTGGACGAGTATCCCTGAGCTGCTGCCACGCTAGCAATGTGCTCTCATTTAGATGCTTGTCATTAAAACAGCAGCCTGTAGAGACGCCGTGGACCTGCTGCTGTGTGGAGTGATTTATCAAGGACAGCAAAAGCACTTAAGGAGATTAAAGTGCAGAAGTGGAGTGCTGGAGAGCCTGGATCAGCAGGACTGGAGTCCAGTACGAGGGCTAATGGAGCCAGGCCAAGGAAAGGAGGACAGAGAGAAGGAAGACGCAGAGGAAAAGGAGAGAAGAGGGGAATGATAGAGCGGTGAGGAGCAGGAGGATGACGGGAGACATCCAGGGATGTGATCGAGCTTTACTGCGTGGTTAGGATGGCCACTGAGACTAATGTAGCATGACCCATTTAGCAGCTGCAGAGGATATTCTGAGCACATCAATAGACAAATCACATCAGAGAGATTGAAGATGCATAGAGGGGACAGCGGAGGCAGGGAGGGAGAAATATCCCGATCCCATTATTCCAAGGACACGCAAGATGGACCGGTGAGCGATGAGCAAGAGACCGAGACACGCAGGAGGGGAGGAGCGGCTCACCTTTGACCCTGGTCGTCCGATTTCTCCCTGGAGGAGGACAAATGAGGGAAGAGGAGATGTAGCGCTCATTAGAGCAGACAGGAACACAAGGACACACTCGCAAATACTTCTACAGCAAAACACATCAGAGACATATTTCAAGACCATTGAAAACAAAAAAAAAACAAACAAACACACACCTTCTCCCCCTTTGGTCCTCTTATGCCAGGAAGTCCACGGGGACCCTGAAAAATGACAACAAATTTATATTGAACTCACATATTCCAATAGAGCACAGTACATTTGTAGAGAAATCAATACTAAAATAGTTATTGTGTTTCATTTCCATGCCTCCATGTTTAACAATATTTCAGTCTACGTTAAAATTGCTACAGTTGGCTGATTACGCCATCTGATGGATGTACTTTGATTTAATAAGACTGGAAAGTGGTGCTCCCACTAAAGTGAGGCTTCCAACATCATATAGTATTTCAAAAAATAGCCTTACCTCAGGGCCCTGGGGGCCTGGAGGTCCAGGAGGTCCAGGTGAACACCCAGGTATCACAGGTTTTTGTTTTTCCCGTTCCTGTCCTCCAAAAACATTTGGGTCTAAGACGCTAATACCATCCTTCAATTGAGCAAACAAAATCCAAGACAACCAGGTTTCAATCAGTGGCTTACTGTGACAAATGTGTGTAAATTAGGTGTGTTTATGTGGGTGGATGAGTGTGTTTGTGTGTGAACACCCACAGGGCTGCCCCGCTTCCACAGCTGAGGTGGTGGAGGGAAGAGCGGCGGCGGAGGCGGTGACATGAGGCAACAGGGGTCAAATCTCAACGGCTCATCCAGCAACCTGAAAGCTGAGAGGACGGACAGACAGACGGCACGTATCACTGACAGTCTTGTTATGTGACAGTCTGTCTTACAATAGACTCACACAGCTTACCTGAGCGGGCTGAGAGGATGCTGTCCATGTAAGAGTGACTGGACGTGGCCCACACAGGACACAGAAGGATGTGGAAGGACACAGCTAGTTTGATAAGATCCATGTTGCTGTTTACTTTCCCTAAAACACACAACACAAGCTGTCAAAACACACACACACCCACACTCTCTCTCTCTCTATTTCTGCTGCCTGAGCTTAATGCAGTTACTGGCAGCTGTCACTTTGCCTTATTCCCTCCAGAGAGTGTCACCATTTGATTACTCCCTTCAGTCCTCTGAAGCCCCTCTCTCTCTCTCTCTCTCTCTCTCTCTCTCACACACACACACACACACACACACAAAGACACACTCTCTCTCTTTATGGCATAATAAACTTGTTGCAGGCTCCACACTGCAGCAGATGCAGCCACCTCTGTAATTCCAGCTGTGCCCCCCCCTCCCCCCATCCACCTGAGGCTGCCACTCAGGTTTATTATGACTTCTGTCACTTTGTGTCATATAATCCGGCTGTCACAGGTTCATTCAAACACACACATTTCTGGTATGCTCACATTTCATATAGTAGCAGAACAAAGATAGTGGATGCAAGAAGATGTTGGAAGTGCTAAAAAAATAATAATGGGTCCACGTGCGTTTTTGCAGAATATAAACTGCACTGGGCTCACTCTTTACCTAATCAACATCTTCATTAACATAGTTCAGCGTGTTCCCTTCTGCTTTGACTGCAGAATGCCTTAATGCCCTGTTAAATGCATCTACATCAATGCCTTTTCTAAATGCATAAGATCCATCCCTTACCTTCCACTTGAAATTGAGCCGCACTTGTGGACCCTCCAGTCCTAAATGCAATGCGTCGCGTGCAGCCCCGCACACTGTGGCTCCTCTGACATTTGGCGTGCCGTAGCCAATCTGGACCCGCCAATAAATCTGATCCACTTCCACCCGCTTCCTTCCCTCCGCCCGGACAATAACAACACAATGAGAAGGGAGGACCTTTTTTTTGGGATGCACGGCGGAGAGGCCACCGGGTGGAGCCGGCACAGCGGGGGCGGCTCAGGCTCAGAGGCTCAGAGGCTCATTAACTGTTGTTCATCTGGATGTGTTTCAGCGTGCAGCTGGCTGAGGAGCCGGGATGACGTGCCGACACTCGGTTTGGCACGTTTTCTGTGCAGAGCGGCGCTGATGGTCTCTTCAGCAGCGAAATGGCGCCCCCTGCTTGGATGTTTTAGTACATGGACGAATTTATAGTAAAATCAATATTCCATAATCTTTTAACTTCACTCTCCATTATTGACTCGGCCAATATAGCCTAATATATGTTTGCATCTAGAAACGAAGGTGAAATGACTATGTAGTGCAGATATGCATGTGATTGAATCTCCACCACATTTTCTAGTTTGCTAAGCAATGTGACTTCGCTCAGAGGTTGTCTATGTAAATTAATACTTTTTTCTTTGTCAGCGTATTTATGTATTTTAAAACCATGTTCTTGATGTTGGCCCTGCTTTACTGTGTTGTGTTAATGCTACGTGGTGAAGAAAAAGATATCAATGAAAGTTAGTACAAGGTTAACTGAACTGAGTGGAAGGAAACAATGAAATCACAGAGCAAAGAATGGCCCACAGAAAAAAAAGACTAAACAATAAATATTTTATTGCCACATCCCCTTCCACAAGTCAAGGTCAAGGTATTATTTAGAAATGAAATAATCAGAGAATAAAAAAGAAACAGTAAAACAGTGAAAAGAACATAAATGAAATATAAGCAACAGGTCATTATTAGAACTATTATTAAGAATGATAAATATTACTTTAGGTATTTTTTAAAATGTCATTTTTTTCTGACCTCACTATTCTTAAGTCAAAAACACATGGATTTATAAAATGTATAAATAAAAAACAACTTTATATAAAAAGCATTTCCACCTAGTGGCTTAGAGAAGAGGAAAAAACAAAGTAAACAGTCAAGCACCATTTAGTATGAACACTTTTTAAAATACTGCTCATTTAGACACTGCAGAAAAAAATACATAAAAGAGACTTAACAAGTAGTAAACATAATATAATCAAAAAAAGTAAAACAAACCTAAAAAAATAAATGATCCACAGTGCCGTAGAGATTAAGTGGCAAAAACATGCAAAGTGTGTTGTTTCAGTGAAAGCAGTAGTAAAATATTTAGGTAAACAACACTGTAAACCCCAAAGAACGGCTGCCTCTTTAAGAAGCCTTGACCGAGAAGTGTCTGGAACATCCACAAGTTGCACGAAGGCTGACTCATAATTAAAAACAGTCTCCTACGCACAAAAACAGTGTGGCAGAAATGCTGGAACAAAATGTATGGATGCAAATTTAAAAAAAAAACTACTGTAAATGAGGATGTTTTTCTTTGTAAATGTACAGTGTAATGCTCCTGTCCACAGCTGTATGTGGATTTTTTGTGCTGTCAGTGTATTAGGAGGTGGCGTCCTTTAAATAGGCTATAAGATCCTTCCTTTCCTTTTTCTGTCTGATCCCAGTGAAGATCATCTTGGTACCAGGAATGTACTTCTTCGGGTTTTCAAGGTAGGTATTCAGAGTCTCCTCGTCCCATATGACACCTAAACAAGAACAAAACATAGAACACATGTAAATATATTACCAGGAACATTGTCTTAGTTGTATGACAAATTTGCATGCCCCTACATCTGATGACTGTGTTTAGGTTTTATCGCCTCGTGTTGGAGCAGAGCTCGGAGTCAGAGCCGCCCTGCCTGTTCAGACTTGCTGCTCTGACTGTCACGTATATAAAATACAAGGACCAAGCTGCTTCTGCTCTCTAGCAGTAACAAATAACTGCACACACTGACAGTGGAAATTCATACAAATAAATAAGAAACTATCTGATGGTAACATTGTTTCTGCTACAAAATAACACTCACATATCCTAAAATGTGGCTGTATAGTTAATTCCTAAATCTCAGTGTAACTCTCCATGTTGACCAGCATCAGGAGGAATCAATATATCACATTAATATACATGTGGCATAAATTGATCTCCCTCAGATTAATCCAGGACAAAAGAAATCTGGGCTGCTCATGTCTCACGTGTTTCTAATTTGCCTTTATTTGCCTGTTGCCTTACTTGCATCTCGATCAGTTAGCTGTTTACATGCATGGCCAGTAGTCTATGAATCAACCTGTCGGTCGGTCGATCATTTCTCTCAGGCTCGTTGGACTCAAGGTGTGACCTCTACCTTTACTGATGTTGGCCTCTGTGTAGGAGAAGCCAGGCGCCTGTCCCGTCTTCCTCCCAAACAGACCCCACAGGTTGGGTCCCACCTTGTGGGGTTCCCCGTTCCCCACTGTGTGACACTGTGAACATTTCTTGACAAATACGGACTTCCCTTTAGCGATGTAGCCCATGACCAGAGCTGGGAACAGAGGAAATGCAATGCAATTATAGGCAGCAACACATCAAGTATGTGGAAAAAACACCAGTGTAGCAAAATGAAAAGTATGTCAGACACGTGTAGTTCAAAACAAGCTGCCCGGATTGTTGTGAAAGAAGTCATGAAACATGAGTTGTTATGTACAGTGAGGCTATGACTTTAGATCTTAAGAAAAAAATGAAAGTATTTCAGTGTTTATGTGAAACTGAAACTGAACACCGTCTCTTTAGCAGCCTGGATGTAAAAAAAATAAAGGCTCGCTGTGACCTGTAAAGTTCTTATCCCATTATAATAATAAAAAACATGGCCACAAACAAACAGAGACCTGCGCTCTAAAACAGCAGAGTAAAACAAACAAACAAACAAAAAGAGTTACTATAATTCAACACAGACACACGGACCGACGGCACACGCTGTTTTTATCCAAGTTAGTGAGTAAAAAAAACACAAGAAACGAGGCAGATAGAAATAACAGATCAATCTTACCTACCTGAGGAGAGTGTGTAGTTCAAGTGCCACCAGGTAAAATCTCCTCTCTCTCTCCGGAGTCAAACTTGTCGGATGTTTTGTTGTTGTTTGTTTGTGAACTTCTGGCTGCCTCTAAATGCAAAGCGGCTCCTTCGGGGACACAATTTGAACCTTTGGAGGAAAAGATCTCGAATTTCCTGAGGGAGTGGCCGAATCGTGTTGAATAAGATGAGATAAAACGGGGAAGACGACGCAGCCGGGTCACACCCACATCGTCTCCTAAACCCAGGGGCGTGTGTGCAGAGTATGAAAAACACCTCTGCTGCTGTGAAACCACAAGGTCTGATGATATAACCAAGTTCCTTTTCACTTTTTAGGGGAATATCGTAGCTTTATATCAGCATCATTGTTTCGTAGTGAGTCATGTGCTCATGCGTGACAGAGAGAAATCATTGAGGCTTGGAGCGGTAGAACAAGTTTCTCCCCGGTTTACACACTGTGACTGAACTCTGACACACGAGGAGACACCTTTATGGACTCACAGCCTGACACCCCAAACAGGGAGCCACCCTCCTCCCATGACAGGATGGTTACTGGATTTGTACTTAAAATGTAATTGTGCCTGTAAAAGTACACAAAACTGTAATGTAAATACATGAAAATGCATGCATGATAGCACAGAGAAGCTGGATTACATTCATTTATATTTATAGCTTATATAACTGGCTCAATGGTGATCATTGAACCACTGATGATCAGGACATTAGGGCACTGAACATGACAAGTAGGTGGAGATGGGTCTTTGTCACAGAGGACATTTTGTCAGAGTGGGAAAATCACAGGTATCAATAATCAGCTAATAGCTTTGGGTAAAACAGAGCCATAGTTAATGTAATAAGCAATAACTTTACCTGCTGACCTTTCATACAGCAGACATTTTTGTTTGCTGAAGCAAGACAAGCACATATTCAACTACTGTTATTAACATCGCCTCTGTTGCATTTAGGAGGCTTAATCCCCTAATAGTGAGCCTGCAGCAGGACCCTGGAACTGACACGCTGAAAAGCTATGCTTTGTTAAAGTTTACAACGGTGCTTTTCTTGCTCTGAGAAGTGTCTGCCATAAAGAAGGCCCATTATAGCATGAGATTCAAAACCTGTCATGTTGGGATATTTGGACACTTAATAATGTAATGATTTTATAATATAAAAATCACTAATGTGGACAGTTGTGAGTCAGTATAGGGACTGTACATGAAATATTTCAATTAAATATAAACTGGAATGAAGTGTAAGAAGTTCATGACAGCCCAGACACCGACCTCAGCTGACTTTTCTCTTTATATCTTGTTTTGGAACAGAGACACACACTGTCATGTGACTGTGGTAAAATGGGATAAGGTGTATTTATTACAACCACGTATTCTATGATGTTGTCCATATGTGTTATTCAACATGTTCTATATCTCTCCCATGAGAGACCACTGTGAGCGAACCTACAAAAGCCCTGTCTCGAGGTTTGTTCTGTCCAGTCCTGCACCCTGTGGTGGACCTTAGCTTCACTCCTAACTCTAGCTCATTTGTACAATGGATGTACAGGAACAGAGATAAGGGACTGCAAAGGGTGCTTCCTGGGCACTGGCACCTTTAAATGAATGAAAATGATCCAGGTACTGAAGCCTTTCATATGTACTCTCTGTGTTAGCTTGGGAGCTTTTTCTCTGTGAAGACTTTGAGTTGGTGTTTGTCTCCCTCTAGTGGAGGATCAGTGTTACAGAGAGTCCTGCCAAAGACCCTTTATCCTCCTTCAGACAGCTTCACTGCTGCTTATGTTTCATGGCTTCTTCTATCTAGCAGTTAAAGTTAAATACATTCTGGAAGAACACACACATATTAATATCTTAATGGCTTGCTTGCTTGTGAAAAATAGGAAAAAGTGTAATCCAAAAAGTTGGTTTATTAAATGTACTATGATGTAATGCGTCACTATACTATATATATATGTTATGTTTACTATATCGCCTCATTTCACTTTATCACACCACTGTTTTGTCTCCAAATACTCTTATTTAGTTTCTGTTTTGTATCCTTTTCTTATTCAAGTTTTAGTTTATGTACCTGCATTATTTATTTGTTCTACTTTCTATACCTGTTGCTCATTGTATTGCAACAACTGAATTTTTCCATTAAGAGTCGATGAAGGCTTCCCTTCTCTCATCATAAAAATAAAAGTGCAAAACCTGAAAAAAAAAAAAAAAAAAAGTATGGTTCTTTTGCGTTTAATTACTCTCTGTCACGCTTATTTCTTCAAGAACTAGAACAATTTTATGCACACCGTCCAGCTACATGTCTTTAGTTAAAAAAAAAAAATAAATAAATAAATAAAAAATTAAAAAAAGATAATAATGACTCAATAACACAGCAAAACCCAAACCACCCACTTGCACCCACTTGAAACTTTTATTATTGTTAGTTTAAGGTATACTTTTTCGGTCACTGTAATATAATTTTATTTAAAGGAACTCTTAACTTGAAACATTTGTGAGTAAAAACACTGTATGTTTATATTTACATGCTACAGTAGACCTCAATATTGCCCTATATGTAATCCTCTTTCATCCTTTAAGGGTTCTTTCTTGCATCTCCACCTCTCCCGAGCTGGCTGTAAATCCAAAATCTTCAGCCCTGTGGGAAAAGAATAGTTTGTGTCATTCATAACTCATGGATGTGTACAGATATTGAACTGATGTGAACGGAAAGGAGAAGAAGAGTGTAAGCTTATAGACCGATGGAAAATGAGGGCAACAAAAGGACTCTGTCTTACCAAATAAATGCAAACACTTAAATGAATCTCTGTTTTAACCGCAAACCAATGACTTTTTTGGAAATACAAGTTTAAGTTAATTATTATGGGCAAGTGTTGCCTACCAGTGCAAAGTGTCCAACAACTGTGCATTGGCCAAAGTCCTGAAAACGTTCCAATACAGACTGTTTTTTCCAAATTTCTGCGGCAGCAATTTGTTTTGTGCCTCTTGGACACCATGGCACTCTCCACACACTTTAATCACTTCCCAAGACCTTCCGAACCTCTGGGGCATGTTGGGGGTCCTCTCATCATTATTACTGTCCCGTCCAAAGCGCATTGGCATGTTGGCGTGCAGGTGGAGAGGTTTGGCAGTGGGCGGGTACAGCTTGATGATGGTCGGGAGGCTGATTTTGCTGGCAGTGGGGGTCACATGTATGTTGAAGCTGTCGACATCCAAACTCCTGCGGATTTCACTTTTTGTCTGGAAAGAAAAACACAAGACCAAATCAGTCTCGTGAAAGAATATTTTGATGTGTTTAGACAATTAGTTGATTTATTCTTTCAATGAACAGACATTTGTATCATCAACTTTTTTATTTGAAAAGCTATTGAAAACAATGCTCATGAGAGGACTTGTTGTAGGACTGATGAGAGGGTGGGTTTAAGTTGAAATTTTGAATGAATGCAATTTACAGGACCCTTCCTCTTTGTCACAGCTGTGCTCTAACTCACCTCTAAAGTCCCTCCCTGCACAGTTGTTTGATGTAATTCTTTCTTTTTAGCTTGCTTTTCGTCATTGATTTTCTTACATGTCTTTGTTGTGTACACTGTTGTAACAAAGGAGGGATGGGAAGTTTTTTCATTGCCTGGTTGTTTGGTGGTTGTTTGTCCACCATAATGTCTGCTCACTGAATAGCTGTAGTTTGGCTGCCATGCCAGCTCATGGTTGACAAGGGAAGGTGAGCTGCCCAGTGTGTACAGGAGCACTTATTAACACTCAGCAGCTCCTTTTGCCTCCTATTGATTGTTTCGATTTGGCCGTGGTGGATTCTTGCACACACCCTTAGTGGCAGCAGACGGAGCCAGAGAAGCCTGATTTGTTTCACTAATTATCTGTCTCATGTGCTACTGCCAGGACATCGTGAGAGTATGAGCATATAGGACTAAAAGTTATTCTTATACAGGTTACTTTCTTCAAGTAACTATTTTTGATATTTTATTGAAAAACTGATGACGTAAAAAAATATTATATAAACAAATGAAATTGTATTATTTTTTACTACTTTTTCCTCTCTAAGATCAGTCACATCTTCTTAAATGCTTATTTCTTATTACAAAGCAGTAACTGTAAAAGTTTCAAGGTTAAATACCATCAAAATACTCCACAATATAAAGGTTTTACTTGATTGAATTTGACAATGATGAAATAAAAGCCAATGATGCCTTCACTGTTACTCCATAATAACATAGAACAAAAATGGGTAAATGTGATTTTACTAGTTAGCTGCAATAGTATTTCTCAGTTTTTGAGACCCCTGTATTTGAACATGTGCATTTACACAATGGGTTTATACACTTCTTGTAAAAACGTGTGATATTAAAACAAATAGTTTTAGTTAACAATACTTTAATTTTCTTGATAATTGTGGACCACAAGTTAAACAGAGCTGCAGCTAACAAATATTTTATCATCAAAATAAGTGAAACAATTATGGATAGATAAACTGATAAATCGGTTAATCTCTTCAGCTAACAGAAAACAAGAAAAGTCCAGTTCCCCAATGGAATAAGCATCTCTTACCTGCTGCTGGTGAGGCTGTTTCTTCACTTGTCTTCCATTATCGCTGCTCAGCAAAGTTTTATCACTGTGGATTGATTTCCCGTAGACCTGCAAATCAGACACGACTGCCCCTCTCAGACCCCCCAGCATCAGGAGTGCTGACAGAAAGACCGTGGTCAACATGTTCACAGCAGGTGCCACCTTCTCTCTGGACAGCACCAGGATACTCGTCTTATGTCCTGCTGACCAAACTGTTATTAAAGACCCCGGAAAACATACGTCACCTGCCACGCGTGATAAAGAGACACATGCAAACTGACAAAAAAACACATATCCCTTCGGCCTCATTTAAACTGAGATTCCGGTCTCAGTAATCACCCGGCTCTCAGGAATATATTTAAAGAGGTATGTATGTCTTAATTGGGCTTCTGAATGAACTTGTTGGCATTTCTTGTCAAAGCAGGAACGTGAGAGGGAGCAAACCATAAACAGATGTTCAGTTGAATTACTGAATGACATTTATATCCAATGCATGTGATTTAACGTGTCCAATTCTTCAGATATTGTATTTTTTCTCCCGTAAGCCCATAAACTAATTACATCCTGGGTGGGAATGTAACTAGGAACAAATTCTTATTCTTGAAGTTGATGTTTTCTGTCATTCATCTTCTCTGAGTCACTGAGCTGCCAGTTTGTTGAAATCTGTTCAAATTAAGAGAGAAATGCTGGAAAAATCTACATTTCAAGGCACTTTCAGGATAATGTTTGCCTGTTACCCTGTATTATTAATCACAACTATAATTTAGTGTCAGCCTGTACTGAATGGAAAAGAATTACTAAGTGAATTGATAGATATTGATAGATTGATATTATCTTATAAGGCTTAATATTACTTAAAGGACGGGGTGTTATTCAGAAATTCAGAAATGTTACTGTCAACAAATCCCATGAAAAGATAAAAACAATGAAATAGTCTGCCTTTTAATGCTTTCCAACCACATTATGTGTGTGGCCCACACCTTACTACTGAATATGTAAATATAAAAAAAAAATTATAAACATATACTTTTATTCTTTAAAATGGCAGAGTTGAAATGGCAATTTTTTTTGCTCCCACCCGCCATGTGAACATGGTCTCAACTATCAGTTTTGTCCAGGAACAATCTAAATAAATATCTTAAGTTATAGTACCCAAATTTTAGTCTTATTTTGGAATAAAAAGCAGACAAAACTATATGTTTCTTATAATTGCTTTTCATGTACAGACACCAGTGTATCTAGCAACCGTTGGACAATTCGGCTTTGACAAGTATTTGCAACCCAGGGGTGGAAGTGGCGATGACGTCACTCACCCTTCTTGTTTCTGAACGTGTCGATAATGTATTTAGATGCACAAATGACTCACTGGAGCTGCTTTTCTTCCCGAGCAGACAGAATGTGAAGAATGCCTGGTGTGAGACGCAGGTTGATAATGACAACCTGCGGGGAACTTTAATGTGATTCATGCGTCAGGACCCGGACATTTTTGCCATTTGCCATGTTGCCATGTCCAGTCCCACATCTGAGCAGCGGGCATTTAATACAGCGGCTTGAAGTATCTCAGCGGAAAAGTATCCGATTCACATCTGGTTTTAGTGATTCAGTATCAACCTTAAGATGTTCTTTATGGCTATGGTTTCAGTCTATCTTTCTGTATTATCATTTACCTCCCACCTCCTCTCAGCCCTTCTCTCTCTGCTCTCCCTCCCTGACCCTGGCCCCGGCTTGCAGACTATGGGGTTTGGGATTTACGATCTTGTCTCCAACACTTATCCAGAGCCTTATCCGCAGAGGGCTTCCCTATACCTCAAGCTCTCCCTTTGTTCTTTCACCAAGCTCTCCGAGCACTCCCTCAAAGACCTTGTTCTCCGCCACTGTAATTCTCTTTTTAATGTTTTTAATGTGCATCACTCGCCACCCTGGCGGCCTTTTCATCTTTCCATTTTCTTGCTTTTGGGCCTCCCCTCCCTCCCCTCCTCTCTGCTTCTACATGTTGTCCAGACGCGGCCTCCTTGATAGAAATACAGCCAGGGTTGATTTAATACACCATGAACCGCCCATATTTAACATGCTTTTGACCTATTTTGCATCCATGTTCCATATTAATTGCATATTATGTCTATGAGATAAAGAATTTCATGAAATCTTCATCTATCTGTCATATCATTTTTTACATGGACTCCAGGAAAAGTAATCAAGAATATACAGAGAAAGACAAAGATAAGTATACGTAGAGCAAAAGAAGAGACAGAAATAGGAAGCAGAATCAAACAAGCCACAATGACTATTACCATTGAGACTGGACTCTCTCTCTCTCTCTCTCTCTCTCTCTCTCTCTCTCTCTCTCTGTCTCTCTTTGGGATCTGGCAGCTTTCCCAGAATTCCTCCCCAGGACCAGGACACCCTCGGATTCCTGGGATGATTTGTGGGAATGTGCTGTTGTCCCCCTGTTGAGCTGATTTATGTGGAGTTTTATCTTCCCCCTCACTTAGACATCAGCGGGGTCATCATCACAACACTTTACATGCCCGTACACTCAGCGAGGAGACGCATTCATCAAGCCCTCGTGACGGGCTATAGTTTTATCAATGATCAAATCCATTTCTGCGGGATCGCTGCATTATGATGTATGGGAAGATGCGCTGACGCCGGACAGACAGACACACAGGCTCATACTACAATATCTGTGGTGGATGATGATGGATTCTCGTCTCCCATATGACCACTTCCAATACAAAAAAACAAACAATAAAAAAGTTTGAGACTATAGAAGGAGGCCGGAGTGGAGACAAACAGGAAGTGGTATGTTCTGCATCTTCTTTCCTCAGAAGGACAGAAAGTTTTATGTTAAAGTATTTTACCTGTTACACATGCTGAGGCCTGAGCATTTTGGAGCAGATTTTGACAACCCCTCGCTGAAAGCATCTCAGGAAAAGACAATAAATAATCCTGGTTAGTTTCCTTCTTGTGACAGGTAGTTAAACTGTGCAAAAAATGATAATCAATGATATTTAAAGGACAGAGCTCATGATATTCTTTATTTTTGTTATTGCCAACAAGTCTGTTTCTCAAAACAGCAACATCAGTACATCTCAGTCCCAACCTGATTGGTTACTCTGAAGTGTTAAATCCTTAGAAATGGGTCAGAAACAAATACATACACTTTTTTTTTTTTAAAAAAGGCTAAACATCTGGACATTGTAGATTTTAGAAAACCTTACCCTACATAGGAGTAAATAAAGCATTTATTGGGGACTATTTTCAGATGTGGATGTACTAAAGTGAAGTTACAGTAACACAGGATTTTCTCTAAATAACAATGGCCACATTCATTGTAATGAGGAAACATATAAACTAGTGCAATTATGTGTCTCTTTGAAGTGTTTTAATATATTTTGGACAACAATGGTGCACAGGAGTACAGGAATTATGTGTACTCTATCAGGCTTTGGCTCCACAGACAATACAGGATCAAGAAATTGTTAGTTTTGATCCTTACATTGGATTTGCTTGGATATACTATTTTATTTCCTGGTAAGCTGATTATCCCTCTCAAAGTGTCTTGAATAATACTCAACTAAAACTAGGATTTTTGCCTTACTTCCTGAAAAGCTAACTTTTTGAAGGCATACATTTTCACCTGACATCAGCAACTTCTAATTTGCTGATTTTGGGCCCTTTTAATGGTACCTGGGGACCCTAAGCATCTGCTTAGTTTGCCAGTGCCTTGGTACAGCTCTGCAATACACACAATAGAGATATGCACATATTTCTTTATTCTTACCTAATTTTAAATGATTTTTACATTATTTTAATTTTTAACAAATGACAACTTTAGTCAGTTTATCGGTCTGAAAACACATTTACATCTTCATTGCCAAAAAATGTCTTGTGGTCTCTGCCTCTCAAAAACACTGCTGTTGGATTTCTATTTTATTACCTTAGTACTTGGGATATGGTTTTAAACACTGACAATTTTTTTTGCTGTTTTCTGACCACACTTTATTTAAAATTTACTTTGTGTTTTTTCCTGTTTTCTGTCGCAGATTACACATAACACCACTAGATGGCACTCTAGGTTCGGCTGATCAAATCCAGAATTTATAGATTTGTTTGTTAGAGCCTCTTGTCGATATCTGTTCCTTAAACTAAGCTTTTCAGTTAAGCAGTCATTCAGTGTTTAGTCAGTTTTAGGCTTTTTGATAAGAACATTAGTTTGTGTTGTATTTAGTACAGAACAGTGTGATTCTTTAAACAGTGTGGTGCACATTGTAAAACGTGTCGTCCACCAGGGGGCACTCTAACACCCTTCTTCTCTGTTTGTAGAGGAGGAGGAGCACCTCAGAAGAGGCGGAGAGTCGGAGGAGGAGGCTGTCCTCACAGAAGGAAGGAGTTTCCCCAAAAAAGGGGAGGTGTTTCATGACTGCTAACAAGGGGAGGCGCTGGAAAAACAGGCCAATCAGAGCCTTGTAGAAATTCACCAATGAGAGATGGAGAGGAAAAGCCATGAGAGGCAGGCAGGAAACTGAGCAAATGACCCTTGATGAGAGAGGGGAGGTGGAGGATGGGAAGGATGAGGGGAGGGAAAGGGGCCCTGGGAGAGGGGTGTGTGTATGTGTGTAAGAAGTGTGGGCTCGGTTGAGGGCTCTGACATGGCATATGTTTTGTCTTATGTTTTTATTATAAGATATATTCCTTTTTCCAAACATAAAGGCTAAAGGTCCTTTCAAGTGAGAAGAGATAAACAGCACACGGGTGATGGAGAAGATGAGCGATTGGGCCGCAGCAATAAAATACAGAAAGAAGCCAAAATACTGTGCTGAAAGAAATAGAGTTGGAAAGACGTGTTATGTGTTAAAAAAAAACATACATTTGTAAAATATGGAGGAACATTGCATACTAGTGGCCTGATAATAGATTAACATGAAACAAGATGACAGCACAAAACAAAATTGTTGATGGATTTAAAAATGTTGGAAAGTTTAGGGTGGAAAAAAAAGCTCCTGTCATTTTTTTGTTGTTTTCCTTTCTCCTACTTGATTTGAATGTTTACCCGGCCATTTATCTGCTGAGTGAGTTTCACGATCCTCGGACCCTGGAAACCTCTTAAAACGAGAGTGCATAAATTTCAAAGACACTGGTGTCAATAAGAAAATCAGCATGTTTTTCTTCACTCTTACTGCTAAATTAAGGCCTTAGACTTTTTTTTTTAATTGTGTTTATGCAGTAACAGTGGTGGGAGGATGAAGTGTAAAAGAGAGAAAAAGAGGTGGAAAATGAAGTTCGGGGTAGAGAAATTGGCTGAGAAAATGCTCTTTTCTCGCAGGGTTTCTCCTGACCTCTGGGCCCTCTCTCTGCTCCCAGTTGGACAGCCAGTTTGGCTGCTGTTCAGTGGGTCAGAGGAGGTCAAAAGTCATCTTAGACACCCACACGGAGAGCTACACCATGACCTCCAACCTCTCCCCAGCTGAACCCTGCACAGCGCTTAAAGCAAAGAGGGGAACGCTGCAGTTTTGAGCACACACAAACCAGATTTCGTTTGGATTCAAAATGCATATTTTTAGTCCAATCCAAGCTGTTTAGTAATTTGCCACGTGGAAGACTCCAGCAAAAAAAAAATTTCTCTTTCCAAGAATTCAAAGATTCCCCCAAAAATTGTGTCCAGTATAACCATAATGATGGAGATGTGACTGTTCAACATTATCGCTAATTGAATACATGAGGCTTTCGTGCACTAAGTAGATAGGAAGCACGCGTTGCCTTGATTCATTTAGTGCTCATTTAATGTTGAGTGTCAGTGGGGTGGGGGCCTCAGCTAAAGCATGAATGGAAAAAAAACACTAGAATTCGATTTCAAAGGAAAATGATTTTGTTAATCAGACCTGTTTTGGCCGTTTCTCAGTATGTCTTTGAGCTATATTTATCTGCAGAAACACTTCATTGAGGTTAGGCATGAGAAGTCACACAAGAGGGTTTGAGACGCCTCATGAAGTGCGAAGTCACACTTTTCAATCGCCTGATAAGAGTCTTTGATGAAGATATGGAACTTTATCATAAAAAAACGGTATCTTTAAATACAGTGAGAGGAAATGTATTAAAAATTCCTGCACGTAAAATGACATACTTCACCTAATTTGAACATAATGACGCTCGAATATTGAAATGACAAATGATGCATTTCCTTTGGTTTGTAAAACAAATGCCAAATACAACTGTTATTATGTTAATTAATGTTAAATGTGCAACTGTAAATTGTTTTTTTCTACTTGAATTAGACCAGTTTGTGTGTGTGTTGTGTGTGTGTGTACACATAGAATTGTATGTCATATGGGTGGGAGAATCACACAAAACCCTTAATTAAATCAGAGCAGATATAACATAACAGCCCTCTAATAGTCCTCCGATCAGAAAACGGCTTAAATACAAGTTTTAAAGTGCCTGCACTTAGCTGCTTTCAGTTACAGTATGAACACTCATGTTTCACTTCCAGGAAGCTTTCAACCTCTGATGCGTTAACCTCCATAAATTAGTACACAGTTGTTGCTATATTAAGTGTGCTGTTATGCTAGTGTGTAGTTGTATGTAATCTCCCCTGTTAGTGCTGTCTTGTTTAAAAACGTGAAAGATTTTTAAGAAATAATTTTCTTTGAAAAAAAATGTAAATACTACTACTACTACTACTAATAATAATAAAATTAGTATTATTATATTATTATAATAATTAATAATAATATAATAATAATAATAATAATAATAATAATAATAATAATAATAATAATAATAATAATAATAATAATAATAATAATAATGGATGAGTATGAGAAGAAATTTTTAAAAACGTACATCATATCCTATTCTAAAAGTCAAAAACTATTATAGAAAATACATTTCTTGATGTGTATCATGGAAAAAAAAGAGACAAAACATGGCCTCTGCAGATTTCTCCAGTAGTAACATTTACTGATGACCAGCCAGCTTTTTAATAAAGGACACAATATTATATAAATGTGCAGCAACACACAAATTGTCTGTTTTGTGTTGAATATCCTCACACTGTAGTCCAACACAGAAACTCCTCTCATAAATGCGTTAGAATCTCGTTAAAGGTAAATCCATTATGCATCCAAAAACCTTTTAGAGGTCAACTTACAAGGCTGCACAGTGGCTGTGATTATCCAGGTCAGTTACAACATCTTTCATCACTATGATCGTGGTAGTTGGACACAAGACAGAATAAAGAGAGTAGAGAGGGAGGCTCTATTTACAAATACCTCTAAAGTTTTAGACGTTACTTTGAAGTAGTGCAGTGACAGACCATTCGAATAATTCATTTATGTAGTGAAAATACGCAAGATTTAAGAATTAAAATGGCTGGATTAGGGATACATTAAATGCTCTCTGCAATAATGAGTGCAGTATGTTTTCTTCAACATTAAATCACAAAACCGGCCCTCAGGACTAAGAGGAAATTTGGAGATCTGGCTTTAATAAAAAAGGAAATGTCTGCATCGAAGGAGCTCATCAAGTTGATTAAAGAGTATTCTTACATTTTTCTTTTCATCAAAACTTTGGGCCATGGAAGTACTATACACATTAAAAGCAGAGCAGAGAACAGAGAAAAATTGAGCTGGACTGAAAGAAACATTATTTCAAATAAATGAAAGGCTGATTTTTACATTTTCGTAGATTTATTTTAAGAGACTCTGTGATTTAATTGAATCATTTTGATTTGCATTCTTTAAGTATGAGTACAGTCTGGTAAAAATGAGGGTCCCTGCTCTGTTCTTTAGTTTAAACAGATAAAGTGTGTCTACAGAAACCCTAGCACTAAATCCTTATCTGATCTAGTTTTGATATTATTTAATATCAAATATGTTTTAATTATCACAATTGTTTTTATCTTATAGGCATAAAACTGTTAAATGTGTTTTAATTTTAGTGATTCATTATGTCATTTATTACCATGAGCCCACTGGTAACCATTTAGCCACCTCTTTTTCAGAGGAAAGCCAGTAAATTGCTTTGAAACTGGGGAGAAAAAGAATTATGTTTGACAAAACAGAAAGAGAGAGGCACTTTGCTTCAAAACAGCACTCAAGTACGACATTGTCCATATTGAGTTTCTCTCTATTTCCACATACATGCTCGGTATACAGTTGTGTGTGGCCAGTTATGTGTGAATAAAATACTGTTATGCTCTGATGGTTTGTGATGGTAAAAGCATCCCCACTTTCCCCTCATTTCCCCTCCCTTTCCCACTCTCTTCCCGTGCCATTCCCGGCAACTAGAATTGGAGTGTACAGAATGTGTGTGTGCGTGCATATGTGTGTGTGTCTCGTGTATGCACAGAGGGAACTCGATCCGGACCATAGCTTTCAGCGCGGCTTGTAGGATCCCGAGAGTTTTGAGAGAAGACAGAATTAAAGAGAGAGAGAGACAGCGAGAGGGTCCAATTTGACCTCAGCAGAGCTTTTCACACACACGCACCCAGACACACACACATACACACACACACACACAGTGTATTGAGGCACTGAGTGGTGGGGACAGCTGTGGGATAGTGACATCATCTTTAGTTGCCAGCTCATGTATTTGATCTGGGCTGAGGGTAAGATTGAAACTGAAACACCAGACTGCTCTCTGCACCCACATCCACTGCCAGCAAAACCCTGCATGTCTGTGTCTGTGCAGGTCTGTGTGTGTGATTATATGCGTGCATATATGTGTGTACGTAAAGGCTTAAAAGCACCAATAAAACCACAGCATTGAACCATACTCCTCTTTTTCTCTCTCTGTCTGTCTCTCGCTGTCTCTCTCCCTCGCTGCCTCACTACTGATTGATGTGTTGTATATATTCTCTGTGGTAATCAGATCCTTTTCTTCCAGAGGTTGCAGTAAATACAGTCTGCTGAAGTGCCAGCCTGCCAGGCAGACAGGCTGACTGTCTCTGGTGGGGATTTAGCCAACGCTCTGAAGCCTGGCATTGTACTGTGGAGGCCCCTGAGGGTACGAAGGAACACATGATGCCTCCCTATGACACGACCAGAGCACGCTAACTGTGATTAGTGTATGTGTGTGTAAAGAGAGAGAGGGGATCACCTGAGGTTTGTGTTAGTGTAGATGTGTTGATTCATTAGACATCTGACTTGATCTGAGCAGTAAATTAGCTGTTGTTACATGGGAATCAGCGGAGCAGCGAGGTGGCGCAACGATGTGGCTTTTTGCAGTTCGGTGAGGATGATACAAGAGGGAACACACACACACACACAGACGCAGACACACGTGCATGCCGTACAATCTGAATGGCATCTCTGTCTCTCTCAGCTGACACATACCTACATAGTCAGATCACCACTATAATCTCCCAGAGCCTTCACCACCTAAACCATCCTCTGTTGCTCTCAGTATATGAGAGCAAACAGCCAAACCAGCAAGCAAGAGGTGTGTGTGTGTGTTGTGTGTGTGGTTTTGGACATTAAGCCTGTGCATGAGAAAAAGTGCAGCTTTAAACAGGAAAACAAGCAACTACCACAAATACCGAATTCCACAAAAAAACCTTTAAACAGAACAACATGTGCGGGCGGCTGAGCATGAAACACAAATGCATGTACGCTCACACATTGATAAAAGGACGCTATTAATGTTGACTTTATAAAATATAATGACCTGACATTATTTAGGTTTGGACACACAGTGTAAGTTACATATGCAGAAAGAACAGATTTATAAAATCATCATCAGTTAATCAGAGATATAAAGAGAAAAACGCCTTGTGATGATCATTGACCACATATCTTGTTTTGCACACTTCTAATGTGTCTCTGCATTACTGCAAACTATGTGATTATTTGACAAATACCCACATCATAATATCCTAATGCACTGGACAGTTTGCTCATTTAAAAAAAATGCTCACATGTCAACTGATCAATGTCCATGACAAAAAACTGTTTTATGGTACAGAAAAATTCTCCAGAAAAGCTACTAAGTAGACCATGAATTGAGATTGTTTCGTTGAACTACTATTTCCAAGTTTAAGAACGAACGCTGATGAATGAACAATGACTGTTGTTAATGTCAGACTGGGGTCCATACTGATATTGATATTTGCGAATTAAAAAAAAAAAAAACAGCAGCAAAGTGCCTATCTTGAATTTTGTATTTTAATATTAATGCACAACATAAACATACATTTCTGAAAAGAATCAGAATACATAATGATACAGTTGAAAGATGTACTTTTTAAATAAAAGCAGATATAACAAAACATTAATTGGACATTGACACAAATATAACAAATGTATTCTTAAGATTGAATGAGAAAAATAAGAAATAAGAAAAAAAAATTGCAGTGTATAAAACAAAGAAAATATTGTAACTATGATTTCATTTGATTGGATGTTAGACTTTACCACTTAGTGCCAGTTAAGATAAATGGCAATGCTTCAGCATAGAATGATGAAAATATTGCGCTCCCAGCTACCTGCCAACTGTTTGTAGACCCTTTCCTGTTTCAACATGACGATGCCCCCATGCACACATCGATGTTGTCAAGAAAATGTGTTTTCTGTGGAAGAACTTGACTGACTTGCACAGAGCCCTGAAACCATACCCCATCCAGCACCTCTGGGACAAACTGGAACTCGAGCCAGGTATTATCGCCCAACATCAGTGGCCAGCATCACTAATGTTCATGTGACTGAGAAGGAGCAAATCCCTGCAACCAGGCTGCAAAATCTTGTGGAAATCCTTACCAGAAGAGCGGAGGCTGTTAAAGTGGAACAATAATGCTAATGGTTGTTAGTTACGAGTATGAGACTTGTAACATATATATATCTTTATACTGGTGTGTTTGTTTTTCTTTGGCAACAGTGTTTCTTAATCTCCATGCCAATAAGGCGCATTTGAACTGAACTGACACGTTCAGAAACAAGAGAGTGAGAGACAAAGAGATGGCGAGTGAGAGAAGTGAATGAAAGCGAGCAGAGGGCTACCACCCACCGGAGCAGACAGCACACACTGTCTCACTCTGCAGAAAGTCAGCATAGACACAAAAGGTGCAAATGCCATCTGGGCTAGGCGGCTACGCTACATCCAGAGACAATAGGGGCTCATTCAGGCCGCCCAGCCCAGCCAGGGCCATCTGCTCGTGGTGAGAGTGAGTGGGAGAGAGGACCCCCTGTACCTCCAGAACCCCCAGAGGTCCCAAACTACAGCAGGATGGTAGACTGAAATCAGCATAATATTTGAATCAGGGTGTGAAAATATGAATGAAGATGATCCACCTCACAACATGAGCTGACACAATGGAAGAGGGGACTGAATCAGGCATGTAAGGCTACGTGAGCCTACTGCACTGGGAAGGAGAACATGTGTGGTGTTTTTCTGAAAAACAATGGTGAAAGGGGAGCAACTGCTACAACAGCGGGGGAGAGGACGGCAGAAAGGGAAAGTGGATACATGCGGGCATTTTTACATAAAGCACACGAGCACAGATGCACACACAGTGCAACATAACAAGTGGTCATTCATCATGCTGTGGAAAATGAAACAAAGACTTTGCTTAGCTAACTTAATCTCGTATCGTTTGAGCTCAGAAATGTAGTAGACATATGGAGGTGCAGATCTCTCTCTTGTTACAGCAGGTCTGTACTTTGGTATGGTGAATATTCATGTCACGTCATAGCGAGACAGTAAAGAAGCCTAAGTAAGCATCTCAAAAATCTAAGTTTGGGATGTGGGACGTTGAACCCACATGGAGGTAAACCCACACACACACACACACACACACACACACACACACACACACACATATATATATATATATATATATATATATATATATATATATATAAATATATGTTCAATACATGCCACACATGCACATTACAAACATGCAATCATGCAACCAATGAACACACACATTGTCCACCCTCTAAATCAGACCAGGGGATTTCCAGTTCACATAACATGTCTACAAATTATTACTCAATGAGCCCCTTTGAAAAAAGGATTTTTTATGATTATGAACACAGATGCTGGATGACTGTTTTTCCTTAAACCTATGTGAAATGTTAAAGGGTTCACTTATCGTTACAAGCCAACACAGAATTATCACCTGAATCTGCTATTTGCCTTGGCTTCACTGAGACTTTTGGGGTTGTTCTGGTTTGGGTGTTTTGGTTTTGGTCTCACTGCTTTCATCATTGACATTTCCAGCAGCAGCAAGCAGCTGTTTTCAGTGAAAAAGCTAAATAAATCTACTGTATGCTACCAACAACAGACAACGTTAGCCACTGGTGAACATATTAATGTTAAAGTTTTACCAACTTTACATGTGATGATAATACACCAGTGCTGTGTTTAAAGCTTGTTGCTCTGACCCAAGTGGTTAAAAAATATGTCCTTCTCATTCTGTACTTTGATGTGCTTTACCATTAAAGTCAACAGACACAACAGCCTAGCCCTAGTTAAACACGCAGACTGACACCAACATTTGCCTGTCATCAGCAGCTACTGATAAACTGTATCAGACACAATGACAACATTTGCTCTTCACAGATTGTTTTATGTCACTGTCAACACCGTCGGCTCAAAACCTTTGTGTATCCAGTCCAATCTCACTGTCACTGAGTTTTTACTCGGTGGATTGTGCAGAAAGGTCAGCAATTTTTAGTGATTTAGTGAGAACTGTTGCTCAGTTGTGAGTGTGAATGCATGCGACTGCACGGCCTTAAATTTGTGAGCAGGCAGCTCCAACAAAGCAGACGTCAAACCAGCCACTGATGAGAGATCCCATGTCAAAATTTATGCCTCGTGCTAATGAATGGTTTTGTTCTCAAAGACAACCAGACACAGAAAGTGTGGAAATCCCCCTCAGCTGCTGACAGACAGTTGTCAGAGGCCTCAGATTAATGAATGAGTCTCTCACTCAGCTGATTCCTGAGGCTCTCCCCCAGGGCTTAGGTGGCCTTTAAGTGGTTAAAGCTTTCATGTGAACACAGAAACTCTCAAAGCCAACAAATACTGTACACTGTCCACTGCACTGAATATTTAAGCCCTATTATATTGAACATAAAATATCCACTGGCCACTGCTGATGTTAGTTGTTTGTTGCTATACAGGAGGATTGTGTTTGTCATCTAGTCATTTATCTGCATCTTTTTGCATCAGCCTCCCATCTCTATGTGTATTTGCCTGATATGATGAAAGAGAGTACCGCTCATTGGAGGCAATTCATTTTGTTAAATTTACTTGGTATGCACCCAGAAGCAGAGAGGATGAGAGCATCAGCAGAATAAGCAAGCACTTGTAGATCATGAGGGGAGTAAAGTGACAATAACCACACAGTGGAGGGGTCAGATGTTTAATATTAGCTGACAGATAATGGGTGTAGTTGAATTTCATTCAAGTTTGTGATAAAGTTCTGGGTGACAGGTTGACAGTTTACAGAAAGTGTAATCAATACATGTACTACACATCGTTTTTTTTTTATCACAACAACCATGTTAACAATTCTCCTTCAACACTTGTAGTCATCTGAGCCTTGTTTATTTGGTGATGATCTGATAAGTCATGCCCCATCTGAAGAGACATGTCTGTAACTTCATTTGCGCTTGTGAAAGTGAAGATGGGTTACCTTGGAAACGTTTGAGGAGAACCTTTCCAATGCAACGCAACAACTCTACAATAAACTCTTATTGCAACAGGCTACTTTTTGGCCATGGCCTTGTTTAATTTGTACTGAAACTAGCAACATAATTTCCATAATTGTACTTATTAAAAGATTCCAGACTTTTAGAATTTTGCTTTTCATTATATGTATACATGCATTCATTGAAAAATCTCCTCCTCTAACTCCATCTCTGTCTATCTTGTGTGTGTGTGTGTGTATGTGTGTGTGCACCCGCAGGGCAGAAAGAGGTTTGTGACAGGCTTTGACAGGTTCGGCTTGGTGGCAGACCTCCCAGCTGTCAAACAAACAGCCAAACTAAGGGAACACGAGATAAAAAGCGGCGAGCAGACTAGGATGCGTACATACAAATGACTGAACGACAAAACATCAGAATTATAAATTACCTTAAGTCATTCCAACATATTCCTTTTTCCTCTGTCCCACCTCTTGTTTCTTTACCTCCATTTCCTGTGTGATTTGTCACTTAGCTCTTTCATCTCTAAACGCCCGATTCTCACCTGGACAAACGTCAAAATTGCACCATCCGACTTCTTCACACAGGCAAAGCTAAATACACCTCAAGTATGCTGAGTGGTGCAAACTTGCCTGAGCGTGAGGGAAGGTGATCTGTGAGTGCTGCTACCAAGTACAAACTTGCAGTCTGAGGAAAACATACAGAGATAGAAAGTTCGGAGGCAGAAGGAAAAGAGACAGAGAGGGTATTCTGAAAAAGTTAATGCAGTATAGAAGGAGATGGTAAGAAAGTGTGAGGTCTTTTTGTTTTTGTGTGTGTCTATTTCCTTGGTGAAAGGCTGTTGGTGGTTTAGTTGGAGTGTGCTGTCAGGGCCCATCACCTTGACAACCAGGGCTGTATTTCACTCACTGCAGACGTAGAGAGAGGCCCCTGGCTTCTAACCCCCTGTCATCAACCCATGTACACACACACACACACACACACACACACTCTCTCTCTCTCTCACACACACTCTCTCACACACACACACACATATAGCAAATTCATGTAGCTCACCCAGTTAGTGATTCATTTCACAGGAGTTACACAACCTGTTTACGTGGCACTGAAACCCTCCACTGTCTCGTTCAAGAGCAGCAGCTCACCTGGCATGTAAGGTGAAAACAACAGGTACATAAGGTCATGGGAAACAATGTGTCTCTGTGTGTACTTGAGTTGTGAGGCGCGCAGGTGTGTTTGGCCTTATCTGTGTGAAAGCACGTGAGCGTACTAGCCAACAGAGTCATTCCCCACATCAAATCTGTCACCAAATCTCAGCAGAAAGAAGTCGAGATCAAAACAACGTCAGCGCACACAAAAGGCAGGATGGACAGATGAATGAATGAGCGCACGGCTTGAAAGATGGATGGTCTAATGGACGGATGATTTAAGTGACAAGAGAAATGACAGAGACTGGCGGATAAATGGATGGATTGACAGATAGATGGAAAGGCAGACAAATGAATAAAGATGCAAAGGGAAGAAAGAAAAAGCAACAGATTGATCATCTGTCAGGCAGCAGCAGAAAGAAGACATCGTGTTTAGCCAGTGAGTGATGAAAACAGTGACCACCAAATCTGACTAATTCTGCTGAAAGTGATTTATTTTTACACATTTTAGGGCTCAACCTGAGGTCGGACGTGTTGACAGCTTCCAGAGTAAATGAGAACCAGCGTCCAAACCAGTCCTGGCTCTCTGTCGGAGAGTGGACTTCCGATTTCTTCCGCTTGACTGGACGGGTAGAAAGGAGGGATGGGATTGTGGTGGTGAAGGGGGTGGTGGTCTGGCATTCCCCTGCTTCCTCTCAATAGAGCCATCTGAGGCTGAAAAGGGTAGATCTCTCTCTCTCGCCGCCTCCTCTCCGTCACATCTATCAATGCTGTGGTTGAAAGGCGGGACGAGAGAGCAAACGCAAAGCACTCAGAGAAACACACGTACACACAAGGGACCGAGAGGAGGGGTGGGGATGTTTGACTAATACATCTGTACTTCATAATTATGTTGCGTGGCTCCAACCCTCATAAGGCTTTTGTCAGTGTCTTGCTGTGAGTGTTGACGTCTTGCTATTTATGTCCCTGGTGTTGCCCATTTGTTTCTGCTGTTGTCTTGGTTTACTGTCTTTTGTCATTGGAGACAAACTCTCTTGCAGAGGCTGTAATATTAATTTCTTGTACACATTCATGGTGGATCCAGCACACAACACAGGCATCAAGCAGTACTTCATTTCTGACTTGTAACTGTCAACACTTATGATCGTTTCAATTTTATAACCGCAAAAAATTCTACTCATAGACATAATTAAAAGACAGGCTGCAGCTTCAGTATGACTTTTAAATGCCCTTAAGTAAAATAAATCTAAAATAGGTTTTCTGGTAAAAAACAATGTGATTTTTAATTGTAAAAGCCTAAAATCAGATTTCATCAATCATTTAATTTGTACATTACTTTGTGGGCTGGCATCATGCATTTGTTTCCATGTCAGCATTGAAAAGCTACTTGAGCCAATGATAATATGTCCTTTTTGGAGTTCTGTTTCCTATTATGGCATTTGAATAGGAATGAATTAGCCTGAGAACTTTGGGAAAGCTGATTTTGTTTGTGTATGTGAAAAAAATACTGTGATGACAGTGCGACCCAGAGGCTGTAGTCCAACGTATCGTAACAATCAGCAGCAGCAATAATTGCTCTTTGAATGTCAGACGTTGTGACGAAGCTTTAACTCTTGTGGTCATATCCAAAAACACCATTGGCTTATTTGTTATTGTGCCCTATTAAATGATACAAACCCCCACTTCTGTGCTTACAAAAGTTTTGTGGGAGAGATAAAGTTTTACTGCACACATGCACTTTATGCTCTTTGGCTTTGTAGAGCAGCAGCATTTTGCTTCCTTCAGGGGTTCAGAGCATTATTCTGATTTACTGGGTATGTGAACGACATCTGCCAAGGATTTCGCATAAAACCAAGTTAGCTGTAATTCTCTTCTGATGCAGGGACTGATTCATTCTTTGCAAGGTGTACATCACAGTTATGGCTACAGTTATCATTTTTAATCTGAAGACAGGGAAGCATATTTCTGCTTGTTGATAGAAGTGGAGCAGCCAGGACTTTTGACTTGTCAGTCAGGGAGTTTGATGTTGAATTTGTTACAAATGTGCACATGCACACAGTCATCTCCTTTTTCTTCTTTTTTTCACACACAGAGCAGACAAGCACGCAGCACACCCAGAAGAAAACTATAGACGCTTTGGACTTTGGACTGAAATCATGCGGTTATAGTGAAGCTTTGTGAGTTTCTCTCATGTCACTCTGCACCTCACAGCTGTGGGACAAGAAGTGCTGAAAACTTTAAAGATACAGTATAAGACACACACACACACACACACACACACACACACACACACACACACACAAGTCAGTGCGCACACACACAGTGTAGGTAAACACAAGCTCAAGTTTGTGCACTCTTTGACACATGTCGGCTGACCCTTCAGTCTCGTCCACACACGCGCATTCAGGTCTCTTATTCATTAATCTTCATTTCAACACACACTCTGGTCGCCGTCAGCACATGTGCTCCCAACAATCACTTGGCACTGTGCACTCTCTCTCCCTCTCTCTCTGTCTCTCCCACACACACACACACATAAACAAGCTCTCAGAGGGTGAGATCTGATTGCTGACACTGATATCAGATCCCCTCCTGCTGCTGAGCTGTCCATCTGGCTGCCCGATCAGAAGACAGAGTGGGGTCCTCACAGTGGGGCTCCTGTCACTGTGCATTAGGAGAAGGCTGACGGCAGATCCAAGCTGACACTGAGGATAATATTGGCATCAACAGAATCCTTTGGTGCCGGTATCACATCGGGATTACAGTGGAACATGATGACATCTGAGGTGGCCAGGTCGAGTCGTTTCGAGGGCACAGCGTTCCCCGGTGATCCGATGGATCTTTTCCTGGATTCTGAAGGAGTTTGGGCCACGTCCAGGGGACAAATCCACGTGGTGTGTGTGAGCTATTAGTGGATAAACTTTGAGAAGCTGGGACGCCCTACTTTGAGCCCTTATGTCCAAAACTTCATTTGACAAAAAGTCCCGCTTTACTCTTTTCCATCTTGTTTCTGTGGTCTGATCAGTGAGGTTTGTCGAATCAAATCCAGACCTCACGAAACATGTCATGTTGGTAGAAAGTCACGTATCACCCACACAGATGAAGTGCCAATCCACTCAATTTTTACTATGTTGTTTACAATGATCTCCAAATAGTGGAAGCCCTGTGTTTGTTTGAATCCCTTTTTCTAACAGGGATGACTGAATCCAGTCCTCTCCAAGCCTGTGATTCACTAAAACAGAGACAAATAAACTTCAAGCCTGCGTTTGGCCAAGCAAATCAGTCCTGTTGAATGATTCAATCCCACCGTTTATTATGGTTTTTACGCCATGCATTCCAAATGAAGCCCTGAGCACGAACAGGCCTGTAGGAAAAACCAGCCACTTGTGCTTTATATATTTCTCTCTCCCTCTTTCTGTCTGTAGGGCCCTCAATAAGCCTCTTGTTCTGAAAGATAAATTATTCGCCATAGTAATGTAATAAATGCAAACAATGCTTGAAAAAATTAGAAAAACCGTACCCCCTATTTTCACATCACTGACCGCTCATTCACAAATCGCACTGAACAGTGAGGGCTGTGTGGGCTGTAGTATTTTACCCCGGTGTCCCCAGCTGTGACTTGGCTGTCAGTGAGATATTTGGGGTGCTGGCTGGGGGCGACAGGAAGGTTTAGGTGTTGTAATCAAACTTGCCTTATTCCCCCCAGGCTCGTTACAGTGCTCAAATTCTGCACTAATTGGCCGGCGAGTCACATGGCAGCCAGGGACCCCGTCTGCCTGGTAACCCCTAGAGGGAGACGAAAGGAGGGGAGTTTTATTATTTTCAATTTGTAACAATACATAACCTTTAAGTTGATTATCTGGGCTGCTGCAAAAGCATGAATCACGTGAAATGTAGCTGTGGAAGCAGCAAATACAACAGACTCCTGTTATTGTGGTTTAAGTGTAAAAACACTCATTGATTTGAAAATCTATTCCCATGGAACACACTGATTCCAGTCAACAAAACTATATTATTACACTGGAAAAAAAAAAACACTTACTCTGTCGCTGTCATGTTCACAATAATAGATAATCTGTGTTTTCATAGAGATTTCTCATGGATATTGCAGATGGATTTTGAAACTCAGTGGATTCTGATGTGACCAGGTACTGAGGATAATGAAGTGTAGCACATAAAACTGGGTGATGCAACTGTGGTTTTTCAATAATTGGAATTGGACGATAAACAATGTGCCTTTATCTGCTCCTCTATCTCCTCCTTTGTCTGCCCCCCTTCTCATTCTCCTTCAATCTTCCTTTTTCCCTGGGTGCCTCCCTTTCGGAGGTATATGGCTCGCTGTTCTTTGACTGCTGAACCGTTACCCCAAAGAGCAACAAACTGATCTGCGGTCACACTTTATAAGCTGTCAGCTGAACCGTGCTCCTCCGCCGACAGGTGAGGAATGTTTTCATTCACCTCTCTGCCTCTCTGTGGGTGTCTCGCTCTCACACGCACACAGTTAAACGCATCTTTTTCTCTTCTCTGCACCTGGGCTAAGCACTTTAAAGATGAAAGGACATAGGACAGCAGAAGACAGAAGATGGGAGGTGGAGGAGAGCAGGAAATGTGATCCATCATCAGACGGGTCTTCCTTCTAAGCTCCAGAGCCACGATCCCCCCTTGTTCCTGTGGGGTGTCCCTGGATCAAAGCAAGCCTGAGGCCTTATCCACCTCTCAGAGCCTTTTACCCAGCAAGTCCTCCAAATTAATCATCAAACGCCTTGTTTGTCCATGCCCTTTAGAACGACACATACAAGTGTTTTGTTGATCTCACACCACTATCAAGAGGAAAATCATTTGTATGTTCCAAAACCTTTTAAACCGTTTGGAAAAATAAATCAGTTTTATGATCTGACAACTCACTAGCTAACTTCACAAAAGTGAAGTGGTTTAGTTTAGGGAAAGATAATAGTTTGACTACTTTATTAAAGTTAGGGACATTTGTTGACGTGGTTACCAAAATAGCCAGTTGGTTAAAGGTTAGGGAATTAATGCAGTCGAGGTTAAAAGAAACCAACGTGGACCTATGAAATGGACACGCACAGCAGTCTCACATGTTACAGTCTGATGTTTCACTGTCCCATCCATTCACCCCGACCTCCTCTTTCAGTGGACCTCCTCTGTGGAGGCTACTTTCTGATTTTCCCCCGTAAAAAAAAGAGTCATAATTACTATGACTGCTTGCAGGCTTTGTCGCTTGAATGTAAACATATGTTGTTTTGGGACACTGGCTGAAATGGCAAATTTTTTGGAAGGAAACTTTCACTGTTGCAACAGCGGAAATGTTTGAAGCTCAAACATTGGCAAAAATACATTTCCCTTCAGTATTTTTGGACTGCCAGGCAACTATTGAGTTCTTTGCTCTTTGTGCTGATCCGTATTAACTGTGAATTTGTTTGTGCCTGTGTGGCTGATTAGCGTGTGTTTGATGAGGGCTTGGGTTTCTCGCTCTGATTTGTGCCCACCCAGCAGCCATCATGGGTAGCTGCTAACGGAAGAGGGGGATTGTGGGAAAACACGGAGGCCTGGGGTCGGCGTGTCACCATCACTCAGCATCCTTTGGGCTTGTTGCTAGTCTACACACACACACACGTATGAAAATGTCCCAACCATCAGCTTGCATGTGACATCAGTGTTCTGACAAAGACAAGCTGGCCCAGCAGTCTCGATTTTAACAACCTCCAGCTGAGGGTGGACATAGGCCACTGTGTGTGTGTGTGTGTGTGTGTAGGCTGGTACCCACGGTGACACAAGGCAGCCTGTGTATGTGTCTGCTCCTTCATTTCCTGTTCCTGTGAGGCAGACTTTCCTCTCACAGAACATGGCAGCTCACCATCAGGGGGCAAATGGCCCTGTTGTGAGTGTGTGTGTGTTTGTCAGTGTGTGTGTTTTCTCTTACCAATGCGAATAAAAAGTCGCACACTCAAAGGGGAATCAATCGCACTTGTTGCTGATTGAGCCACGACTCCGCCCCCTTGCTCCCCTGCCTCTCTGCCTCTTCTCCCTCCCCCGGCTCTCCTCAGCTGTGAGTGATTAAGTTGAGCCAGAGGGGCGGGTGCGTTGGGGTTGGAAAGGTGAGAGGAGGGGACAGGGTACTCACTCACTGGCTGAGTAATGGCTTCCAGAGACCCCCGACTCCCTGGCTCTGTGCAGCACGAGGGCTAATCAGGAGTGACGGCTCGGCCCGTTTGGACAGTGTAAAGGCAGCCCCGCTCCTGTCAGGCACAGACGTGGACAGCCAACCACCCCTCCCCTCTCCCTTCACCACAGGACCCCCACCGCTAGGCTGCTAGTCCCTGCCACAACCATCTGACAGAGAAATGTTGGGTAAGAAGGAGGAGGGGAAGGACAGAGAGGAGAAGAAAGTCAAAAAATGGGAGAATAATTCAAGCAGATTTGAGGTTGAAAAAAGAGAAAAGACAGCCAACGAATGGCGCACAGGGAGATACATGGAAGGCCTATGTACAGTGGAGTGGTTGCTGCGGTGTGATGGTTTTGTGTTGGTGCGTGCTTGTGTATCAGATTGACTGTGTGTGTTTAATGGAACCTCTGAGCCGCTGGGGAAACCCATCGTGTTCATTTAACAGTACAGGTCAAACGAAAAGTCTCAGGCAAAAGCAATACTACTGAGGTTACCACGCCTGTGTGTGTGTGTGTGTCGACGAGTGTGTCGACGACATGCATCTACTGTGTGTGTGTGTGTAATCTACTGTGTGTGTGTGTTGTGTGTGTGGATGGTCTGCTGATTCGTGCTGTTTCCACGGTGATTGGTTTCCATCACGCATCCGAGGGCTAAACCATCGAGCGCTCCCTCCTTCCAGACAGACTTCTTTTCATTTCAATTTCACTTTCATCACCGCTCCCTGAATTTTCCTTCCCGATGACAGAAGCGTGTGAAGTGTGCTCATCAAACTTTGAAAAAGCTGTAAATAACATGTTCTTTTCATTAACACGCAGAGAACATTACATGAACAACTGCCTTGAACACACACAATTGCATAAGCCACACTTTCATCAACTGTGTGTGTGTTGTCGCTGACGAAACCATTTTCCGGTTGTGTGTGTTGCCTGTTTTTTCATTGGTTTCCATCACCATCCGGGCTAAACCTAGCTCCCTTTCCCCACACCTGACTTCTTTTCAGCCGATGACATTTTATCAAGAAGTTTTTCAGCGTGACATATGAGCGTGTGAAGTGTGAAATTAGAAAAAGCGTGTGTAAATAATGGCATGTAACACAGAGAACACACACGTGAACAAACGCCTATGAACACACACGTACGCTATTGCATAAGCCACAAGACAAAACTCATTACCTTCAAACTGAGCAGTGGGAAAAACTGAACTGAATGCATACTCTTGCATCTAAATGGCATAATTACAAACAGATAGTGGGAATTCTTTTTATTTGATTTTACATGCTAAAATAAGCCTGTTTTACTTTATAGCACTGACTGAGAAATTATGAGCAGAGTTTAAGTGTGTTATTGTGTCCTTTTGGTCTCTCTGTGAAGAAGCCCCTGTTCTATGTTTTGTGTGATTGTACACACATGCACTCACACACACACACACACACACACACACACACACACATTTGTTCCCCCACCTGGGTTTAACTGTCTGACAGAGTGAGATGTTGGCGTGGTGGAGGGCTGGAGAAGGAGGTCAGGGGCGCAAGGGCAGTCAGGTCCCTCAGACGTCCATCAAAATGACAGGTACCCCCCAGCCTTAAACCTAGTTTCCCTCCTTTTTGCAGACACACACACACACATACATACACTGAAATACCAGGCCTAAAAAGTAGCCCCGCAGCGAAGGAGACCAGCTCTCCGCAATTAGGACATTCTGCGGCCATGAAATCATTCTGAAAATTAGCTCCAGGAAGCGAGAGGAGGGAGACAGAGTCCTAAAGAGAGACAAAAAGAAAAGGGAAAAAAATGAGAGTGAAAGAAAAAAGGGTGAAGTTAGGGGAGAAAGAAAGTGTTCTGGATCTCTTCAGCAGTCAAACGGACAGGCCACATGTGCTGGCAAGGCGAGAATGAAAGAATTTAGAATTATCCCAGATAATGACGGCTGTTAAGATTAACAATTAATCCTCTGGCCTCATGACATGTTAGATTTGGATCTGGGGAAACGACTCTAAGAAGGTGTGAAAGGTCTCCAACAAGGACTCAGTCAGCTCAAACACCCTCTGTTCTCTGTGTGTATGTGTGTGCCTCCGGTGGCTGACGGTGTCCAGGCCCCCGGGTCCTGACAGGAGAAGGAACCAGGGTTCGGATCTCAGCTCACGACCGAAGAGACCTGCTCTATGTTCTCTATCCTTCCTGGACATGGCTATAACAACGTCTGTTCTATTTTCTGCAGATCTGCAGCACTCCTGTCGTCCCTGGTTTACCCTGCCGTGACCTTCTGCCATTACACAAACAGCATCTGCCAGCGATCAGCCCCCGACAAGCCCTAAGTAATGCTGGGACAACATTACCCAGTGCCACCCCAACCCCTCAGGCCATGCTGTCTCTTAAGCTAAGCATTTGAGAGATAGACTTGGGGATCACTTGCTGCTGGCCATTTCTACTAACTTTAGAATAAATGGATTGTGTGTGAGCCCAGCTGTGGGTTGTTAGTAGCGAACTCAGCTCAGTGGGGAAGGGGCACCAGATGGTTGGCGGGATGGAATGGTTGAAAGTTGAAAGGAGGAGGTGTAAATCGCAATTAGAGAAGACGAAGAAAAGCCTTCGGAATGGGGAAATGTGAAGAAATTGCAGAGTGCAGCGCAGACATGATCCAAAGCTGAACTTTTCCATCGCCTTAATCCAGCAGTATCCCGCTGAGACACAAAAAACGCTTACATCCAAATAGACACACAGTTGCTAGGTAATCCATACAAAGCGGCTTCATAAACTGACGTAGTGTCTATGCCCGCATGTGGGCATGTGTCTGCAGTATATGTGAGGGGTGCATGCCTGCTCATGTATCCCTGTGATTGTGCAAATGCAAACACATTCTGCGTTCATTTCTCCCCTGACATGCTCTTCAATCTCGAGTAGATTCAATGTTTTTTCCATGTACTTTTTCTCATCTTGGAGCTAAAATGGGAGGACACGCTGTTCCATGGTTCTGTAATTTGGATCTTGTATCGTTACAACAACATGTGTTTTTCTCAACATGGGGAAAGTCTGACAGTCAAGCAAGGATCACGCGATCTGGTAAGCTGCTAATCAAGCGATGGGAGAGGTTGGGAATTCCTTAGGAAGCAGACAATGGAGGCAGCGGGGTGTTTTTGTGGTATCCGGAGCAGCAGGCATTGGGAAATCAAGTTCAGCTGAACAGCTCCACACACCCACACAAACACACCATTATTTGACAAAAAAATTGGCAAGAGAAGTACCCAACTTGATTAAAGGCTGCATGCTCGTGTGATGTACGTTTCTGCTGATGACATGTTTCATTCCCACTGTTGTCAGCATGCATGGACGTGTTAACTTTTCCTTTGTGTGGACCTGCTTGTGTGTGTTGTATGTGCATGTCTCCTGTCTGATTAGCTGCCATTTCTTTCAGGTGTCCCTCATCCTCCTGTTCTTTAATCAGAGAGCTGGGGCCCCTGCCATAGCCGAAAGGAAACCCTGTTCCAGGAAGTGCCTGTCTGATACCGTGCTGCTGGCTTCGCTCTGGCCTCAGTGCCAATCGGACGTCTATTCATCTGAGGAAAAGGAAAACCGCCATTCCCATCCTCAGTCATTCCCAAATCCAGTTACTGTAGAATCCTGTCCTGAAGAGGAGGTGTGGTCATCTGTGTGTTTGTTTTGAGCTTAGTGATTGACATCTTGTTGATGGGGGTGACAGAAATACACACCGGTTACAGTCCATGACTCAACACCCCTGCATAACATTTTCTACAGAATGTTCTTTTTTTTAAAAAAAAAAAGTCAAACTTGTATCTGAAGTGCACTGTGGGTCACCGAGCCCTCACTCAGGCGCTGAGAGATGATGTAATTTTCAAAGGAAACCACCACTGGGACGGCAGGAAGGAAAATAGGAGCTGTAGCATGAAAAGAAGGGAAAAGACAGAGATTGGAGGCGACGGTTGTGATGTGGAAGAGTGTTTCTGGGCGCCTTGGCTGAGAGTCTGCAGTGCGGTTGCTGGCTGGCTGAGGGTTTTTAATAAACAGCCTGTTGAAACATGACAGGAATATTGGGTGAAATCATAGTTGTTTTACTCTGATGACTGCAGTGACTCCCTAGACCTGGGAGACAAAGCAGATCAGGACAGGGTAACAGCACGGATGTCGGTTTTTATGATTGTCAGGGGTGACACATTTGGTTCTGCTACATTTCCACAAACTGGTGTGTTCTGCTCTGGGTAACAGAGCCCTTTTGGTTTCTTGTACCACCATATAAGAGACCTTCCTCTTTATAAGTAAGTGTCAGATCTGAAACCCTCGTCTGACAGACATTTCCAAAGTTGTAATCATACGGGTTGTGTCCCAAATATTTGCTCTTTTCCAAAACTGACAATCCAACTCGCAAGCCCACTCCAGGCAGCGATTACCCAGATGTGCAGAAGTATGAGAGTACACAGGGCTTGAACTTTATTCTTCACTCAGCTACCCCCATCAGTATTTGTATGTACAAATAACTGCAACACTTTGAATGCCTCAGAAAAGACACTGTCAGAAAATGTGCAAAGGTATCCCCATTTGAACAATTACTGCATCTTGACCCTCTCTTTAACTACAGGCTTTACACTGCACCTTTGAGTTTAAACATACATAACAGCCTTGAACACTTTTGCCTTTACACCAGGTTGGGTGGCACATCATGCACATTGGCATATAATTTGCTTCCTGGATGTACCCAGGCCTTTAGTAAACCTGAAAGGCTGGTTATTGTTGACTCTTTGAGTTGAAGTGTGTTCAAATTTTCCCCTTACACTTTATCAGCACCAATCTGGCAACTTAATTGTTTTTGTTTTTTTTCATGACAGTACAGATGTTAGCTCTAACTAGCTGGTAACATATGTTTGGATGTGAATGTAGAGTGAGAGAAGTGACCGATCTTAAAATTTATTAGAAATGTACATTCCTTCCAACATCTTCATCTAAGCTCCTCTCATATTTTTATTTTGTCTCTATACATTCATGTAGTAGAGTAATAAGGCCTAGGAATGAGCACAGTTGTTTTTGCTCAGGTTGAAACACTGTCAACTCTGACAGAGGCATCTTTGATTCAGTGTGTGGCTCTGTGTGTGATGTGATCTTTAGCAAATCTTTGTCTGAGTCCACTCACATCTTTTTCCAATGATATTGTTTTCAATTACACCGCCTCTAAAATGTGCTTCTGTTCACCCCAACCACACCTTGAGGCCGTGAGTACGATTAGACCACAGTTTTTCAAATTAATGTCACCAGTGAGGGTGACTCTGCCATGCAATTGCTGCCACCATGGAAAACAGAACAAAACAGAGTACAGCGACCACCCCCTCTCCCATGGCACCCAGTGCTTTCAAAGGCATTTTGGAGGACAGAGAGGATGCTGATGCGAGCAGAAAGCGACCTTGCCTACCCAGAATCCCTCAACAGACGTATTATGCTGCTGTTAGGGTGAGGGGTGAGAGAGGTTAGAGGTTAGAGGCGAGGGGGAGGGGGAGGGTGCGGTTCTGCAGGGGTGGGGGCTTGGCTCTGGATGACGGCTCTCTCCCTCATCCGTAGACCAGCTGCCCCTGACGCGCGCACATACATGTATATGCTGACACTCATGCGTAAGCACACTCTACACATTAAACTACTCAACCTCTGTCCCCCCAAGCTCCAATCACTTCTCTCCATTTTCAACAAAGACATTTTTATCGTTTGATGCCAGCATTATTCACCCTTTTTTTCATGTAGGTGCTTCACGTGTTTACAAGATCTGTCCTATACGGTCACAGTTTGACATTTACCCAGTCTGCTGCTCTCTCCGTGATGGCTGGCGGGTTATGGTGTATGAGCACTAGTCTCTGTTTGCCGGTGATGCCACACTGAACAGCAATGGCACTTGAGGTGCAGCGCTGCAACGCTTTGCATGCAGCAGCGGGTGCTGAAAGGCTGTGAGAGGTACGGACCTACGGGGCAGATGTTAAACACACTGTAACTGAGGGGAGACAGGGCAAGAGACAGGGCTACTGTCAGAGCCTGACCGCAGCACAAAACTGAAAAAAAAAACATATAGCACCTGCCATTGAGAGCGAAAAGATGGAGGGAGGAGAAATTATTTTTATTGTTATTAAGACAAGGAGTTCATCTTTCAAAATCAGGCCTCAAAGTGTGAAACATCTGCACGCTGAATCAAGTCTAATCAAGCTGTGGTCAAAGATCTCACATCCCTGGGAAAGCAACCTGCATATCTTTGGTGAGGAGGCCACGTTCTCGATTTCTTTTCCAGTGGTTCGATGTAGGTCTCAGCCGTCAAGGTGATGGAAATGAGCACAGGCGCTGATCCGTGGGCCTGATCGACACGTGTGCTGGCCCGTGAGCGCTCCGAAGATCTTCCCTTCTCCTCCTCCTTCTCCCTTCTCTGTCATCTCTCCGTCTCTCCCATGGTTTCCTCCCATGGTTTATTATTACGGTATAATCGCTTCCATCTGCCTGTCAAGCCACCGGGCAGACCGAGATCAGGAACAAAAGACAGTGAGAGAGAAAAAAAAAAGAGGGCAGGAGGGATTTTTCTCTCCAATACAAACACTTCTCCTCCCTCCCCTCAAAGTCCCTCGTCAGATCAAATCAAAATGCTGCAGAGTCACTTTTCTCTTTCTGTCCAGGATATTATAATTCAGCATGACTTCTGGACAGCTTCATGCACAATTAGGAATTCAGCGGCACTGGGCAAGAAAATGTGATTCAAATTAGTGCTGTATTACATTACTGTTTACTTATGATCTCTCCTGCCATCTCACACCCTCTCAGTTTCTCTTTGAGGCTGTATGTGTCGTGTGTGTGCATGTGTGTGTGCATGTGTGTGTGTGTTGGATGCATGAATGCACTTGCACTTGCACGTACAATATATACATATACGCAGCAGGGATTTATTTATATAAGGAAGCACTTTCCAATTTGAATTCCTATAAACTCACAGCATTGTCAGAGAAGTTGTAGCAGGCAACATAAACACATAAAATGTACTTCTACTCCCAGATCACACAGCAATGACCGGTAGCAATCAGCTGTGTTACAAATGAATACGTTTGATGTGTGCATCTTGGGTCAACGGAGGGGCGAGGGAATACTCACTCACAAACCACACAGGACCCCCAGTCCTCTGATCTTGAATCAGATTTGCCCATCGCCCCAATTACAGCCAATCAAAGCCAATTAAATCCAATTATGACCAATTATGTATAATTAGAATGCCCCGGAGATTGATAGCTCGGAGAGATGGGGCAGAAGGCTGTCACTTTCAAGGAACCGTCACACTTATCGTTTTTTTTTTTTGCTTTTGCTTTGGTCACTCACTCCATCTTTGTCCAAGACACAGTGCTGGATCTTTTCAAAGGATGCCTGCTGACTTCAAAAAGACTGCACGATAACAGGGCAATCTAAAAATACAAATAACACAGGACTGCGTCTGCCTTTTGCTCGCATGCCCATCTGTGTTCTCTCCTCCATTGCTCCCAAATTATGGAGGTTCCTGCTGAAAACTGCCACTCTGAAATAAATGACCACCAGTCTGCAGAGTGCTGTTACCACTGCCAGTTCAGGATGGTTTTCCTTGCTGCTTTTCTAAGATGTATGACCTCTTTGATTGTCAGCCATTTACCACAAAACAATCCTCTCTTTTGACAGTTGGATATTTTGGTAATGTGGTTTACAGGCTTCAAGTAAGAGGAGGCAAAGACCTGCTTCTATTCCTGAGTCCAGATCACTTCAAGAGTAATGTTCTTAAAAATATCAAATGCCGTATCCATGCATTTTTCTGGGGTTTCCCTATATGGTGAATGTTTTTGCAATAGTTCAAGCCCTCTCACTGGGTGCTATGGAATGTCCATGGGTTGTGTTATTGTATGGCTTTGAGTTTCGGACTGCCAGGGTGCTGATGTTTGACTTGGATTGATACGAGGTATATGGACACTAATTTCCATCTTTTCGACATTGCACAGACATGGAGAAATGTGGAAAATGAAATGGGGCTTCAGTTTAAAGTCAAGCTGACATTCTTGAGCTCTATGGGCCCATCGCATTTGTCCGTCAAACAGCAGGGTTCCTGTCAGTCAAAAGGTCAACCTCTGACCACGTCCTGTCCCGCCCCTTGTTATCATTCAGGCCACTTAAGGTAGTTATAGCACAGCCTTTCATTTCAACAATTCTGTTTTCCACAGAGCAACTGATGTTATCGTTTTGATTAAAATCACTGCTCAGATATTTGGCTCTAATGGCTGACAGAGAATAATGAGGCCTGTTCCAGAAAAAGTCCGGCCAAGATAAAGTGCATAAAGTGCAGAGCATAGTCTTTTGCTGTTTTGAGCATTTTGAAGATTGAAATAATTACTACAAAATACTCACATAAAAGCTTCCTTCTGTTTCACTTTGTCAGATCTCCAAGATAGTGCTTGCAGCGCTTTCTCTCTGCATGGGAGCTGAGCAGGGCTGAAATAACCTCAGCCACAAAAGGTGAGTACCCAACTTTGGATGAACCCCGCCATTGGTAATCAGGTGAAATTTTGGGTGTTTAAATGTCTTTTTTTTACATTAATCACTCTTCTCTTTTCTCTTTCTCTGTTACACTTGCACTTAACCTTCCTCTGCGTTCCCTTCTTTCTCTTGGGTTATATAAGTTCACATATATCAGTGTGTGTTTGGGGTGGGGGGTTCAAAGGAAACATGGAGGATAAACAAACAGACTTGCAGAACCGTAGAAGGCTCTGCACTGATTGCCCGGCTTAGACTGACTCTGCCCTGGTTTATTTGTCTATGTCACTGAGATAAACATCACAGTAACCCTTCGACAAGAAAAATGAAACCGCGAGGGGATGAACGCTCACAGTGGTGAGCAGAAACCACTCGCACATGTATACGTGTACATGCTCAGATGTTAAAATGCACAAACACATAGCCTCTCTCTATTTAACACACACACACACATTCCTTCATGCCTTCTCTGGCCCCTGCGATGAAGAGACCTCTGTAAGAGCTGTCAGTCAATGCCGGTCACCATGGAAGTGACTGGAGCTCGTAACAAAGACCCTTAAGAGTTTCTCAGAAGGCAAAGGGAAGGCACACAGAGCAAAACAACAAAGAAGAAGACAGAAACAGACAGCGAGAGACTTACCGAGAGACACATCATCAACACTCGCGAGGCAGAGAGATTGACTGACTGAGCGAGTGAGACGCCACGCAGATGAAGATGGATTGAAAGGATGTGATGGACAAATGAGACAGAAACATATTGAGATAAAGAGGTTGGGAGGCAGAGTTAAAGAAGAGTTGGCAAAGAGGAGAGAGAAGCTGGAGAGACAGACAGAGAGGGGGGGAAGCAGATTTTCTTCCATTTCCAGACACCCTACCAAGTCTCATTAAACACTGCTGGAAACCCCTTCCCCACTAAAACATACACACACATACATGTAGACCCCAAAATACCAAGTAAACACTTAAATATATACACTGCACATGTATAAAACAAACTTTTACAAGGTTTTTCTGTACGTTTTGGGGTGGAGGGCTAGTGTGGGTGGTGGTGGTTGGCTGAGGTGACAAGAAAGGCAGAGGGAGCGTGGGACAGTGGGTCAGGGGGTGAGGGGTCAACCGGTGCAAAGGCCTGGGCAATAGGCCTGTGGCTACGGGGTCAGATGGGTGTGTGGGCCTCGGGCAGAGTGCCAGGCTGAAAGACACTTGGGTGGGCTCACTGCGGGTCTGATGGGAGAGAGGGGCATGAGGGGTGGTGGAGGTGCATGGTGTAAGGGTGGAGATACACACTGGAGGATTCCCTAAAGCCAACAGAGCATCAAAGTAACCCACCCGTGTGATGTTTCCAAAACGTGATACTCCCCATAAAAATCTCACCCAACAACCTTCGCCAAGAAACCTCAGTGTTTGGGTGGAACAGCTTTATGTTGGGCAAAAAGAAAAAAAAAGTTTTAGGAGCGTGTCAGCGCAAAAGTGTAGGTGGTGAGGATGGGAGAGAAGAGAAGAGGGCACAGAGGGAAAAGAATAATGAGGCGACAACCCCTCATCTCTCTCAAACACACACAATCATACACAACCAGAAGTCCTTCTCATGCAACCTTGTGCCTTTTTCGACTCGATTTAAAACACTTTTTGTCCCAGTTTCATGGTGCGTTTTGACTGAGAGACAGAACGGAGGGCCAGTCAAGCTGCTCCTTAAGATTCAGTGACACAGTGATAGAAAACAGCACAGTGCGGTGACAGACAGAGTGAAAGGGAGAAAGAGAGGGGAGGAGGAGAGACAGTGAAAAAAGACAGAGGCCTTCAGTGGAAGAGAAAAATACCCACAGTGACAGAAAGAAAGAGAGCGTATTTTTTGAAAGGAGGCTGAGAAGACGAGAGAGAGCCAAAGGGAGGAAGAGGAAAGAGAGGCCAAGAAGAAGGAGAAAGAGTGAGGAGCGGGCGCAGAAAAAGAGAAAGAGCGAGAGTTAAAAAGATTACTTTCAGGTTCAGAGACGCTCTTTCTGGCTGCTTACTGGCTGTCACTCAGTGCCTGGCTCCTAGGGGGAGGGACGGCTGGCTCTCATTGGTGTCATTCACCTGTCTATCAGCCTGACAGGCGGACCATAGGGCCCCATGTTGTGGTGCGGAAACTGTCTGTCAGCCACGCAACAGCTGCACATGACATCATCCAAGATCAGGTTTGGAACACGCATACACAAACTGTGAAGGAGACAAAGAACATACGTGCATACATGTTCAGTTTTGAAAGACTGTGGATATAACATAGCATCAACACCTTTTGCTGCCTAACAACACACACGTGTTCATTGAGACACACAGTTTGACCCCTGTGGACTGTACCTCGTGCCCTTGCCAATCCCCTGGCTGTCCTCCCCTCCACTTTGCTCTTTGCTCCCCAAAAGCCCTTGTTACTGGCAGGACAACAACCCTAGGACATCTGCACACCAGAGCGCACAAGCAAACACACTCTCACACACATGCATCTGGACATACGACAGCTGGACAGTTAGACAGCCAAAGACGAAAGACAGATTCGTGCATACATCTTGGCTGTAATTAGCCACACAGTAACATAGGAGGAGCTCAGTACATGAATAAACCCGGTCTCGCTTACCTACAAACACGCACGGGACACACACATTGATCTCACAGAGAAGGCTTGGCAACGAGACAGCACCCATCTGTTTTGAGCTAATTTAACATGGTCACTAAAACAAAGGAGACAAAGGCCCGTCTTGTGAATAATGATGAAGTGACTGTCAGCTGAGAAACACTTCTGGCTCTTGTGTGTGTGTGTGATTTACTCTGTCCGTCTCTGTTGGCTCACGCAGCACAATGCAGCGTTTTGGTCAGAACGTCGACACATTTAAACCAGTGAGACGTGAGCCTCTGTTGTGTACTTGTACCATGTGGGAGGAATCAGGGTCTGACTGGGAAGCACACACGTTGGATTTGTGTGCACCACTCTATTGTTGGTGGGTATGGTGGTTTTTGAGTATAATATAGTACAAAAATAAGACATTTGCACTATAATGTTATCATATGAAAAGGTTGTTTCATTTATGATTAGGTACAGTAAAGATTTTTTTGTCAAGGTTATGATCATCTTAATTTCATCGCTAAGAGTACATACAGTAAATACTGCAAACTTTTTCATTTGTACAATATTATATGTATGGTTGAAAGTAAGTATATTAACTCAAATACTGTACTTAATTTAATTTACTGTACTTACATTTTTTTGCTGCTTTATACCTGTTATATTACTACGCAACATGTATGGCATAAAAAAACATAATTTTATAAGATATATTATATGTTGTTATAAGATACTTATAACAACATATAGTACTAAAGTATAAAATTATCTCTTCCTCAGCCGTCAACAGCAATAAAGTATTTCTCAAGTGTTAATGCAGTAATAATGATTGTCCAATAAATTAAATAGTTAATAAAATAACTACCAGGACTGTTTTACCTCTTAATATTTTACACATTTTACTGATAATATTTATTAGTATTTTTACATAGGTGAGATTTTTTAATGCAGGATTTGTGCATTTCATATTGTTGTATTACTTTTACTTCAGTAAAGGATGTGATTAATGCACTTCTTGCACCACTGAAATGAAGGTACCAGTATTTTTATTACTGTATATGCCCTGAGATCAGGTTTGTGTACATACACAAACATGCAGGCACACACCACACACAAAAACACACACCGCAGATGGGGAAATGGGAACTGTTGAACCATATCACTATGACAGCTATTATGACGGATGACTGTATCATCTCAGAGAGGAAATCCATGTCTCTCTTCACTTGTGTCTTCTGAGGTCTGATTACTCTCTGTCTCTCTGGCTTGTCTCTGATTGTCTGTATTGAGGTCAGAAGGCAACTTTTTAAAGGTTGCGGAAGAAAATGAAGCCATTAAGCAACAATGATTAAAAGATAAAAGTTAAACATGCCTGGGCTCTGCAAACAGGTAGTGCACTCAGTTCATTTGTCCTCTTATTTTTCTTGCTCTAAATTTCATTAGGCTGACTGATCTTTGGCATAAATTCTAATAAAGTGACATAAAGATGAAAGTAGATGTGAGTAGGGGTTTTTGTCTTTTATTTGTTGCTGATTGTGGGTCACAGTTCACCCAACTATTTCTTTACACTGGTAGTATGAAAGGAAAAATGTTTATTGTCTTTGTGTAACCCTGCTGATCTTGAGTTTACACCAATCAAAAACAAGCACGCAGACATTCTTTGTAGGGGACAGGCTGCTCTGCTGAATGTCCTCAGCTCTGTCTGTGATGTGTTGCCTGCTGACAGTTTGTCCATTGGCGAAAGCGGCCAGAAGGCTGTTCATACACTATAACAGTCCATAGATTCTTTGAATGCTTTGCATTGATGCTCAGAGGGTTCAGAATGGTTGCCCAGACACTGGTGCTCACAGATCTCATTCGGATCACATGAGCTTTCTGCTCACAAAAGGACATCCTGCTACTCTACTCAGATGCTGCTATTACTGATATTATCTCTGAATTTAATGCCTTGATGTATCAGCTGAATGAGATCAAGCTGATGACTGTAAATCTGTACTCTTATAGCACTGACCTTTGCAGTAATAAAAATGATATACAGCATGGACAAAACCAGCGATTTCTCGTAAGAACTGCTGAGTGGGAATGTTTCACCGCAGATACAAGCAGACAGCAGTGAGCTTTTTGTACAGCTTTCTCTGTTCCTTTTTTCTCTTTCCCTCATCTGTTTTTCTTCCCTGGTTCTTCAGCTTAAAGTGATGTTGTTATTCCAGATGGCTTGGAGCTATATGGAGAACAGACAAGAGGAATACTTCATTGAAAATATGAAAATATGTCAGCATGCGGACATCATTATGGCAACCTAGATCATTTAAGCGCCCCTAAAATTACCTCCAGGCCTCATGGAGAAAAATAAATGTGTGTGTGTGCATGCATGAAGGCTCACATGTATGCCTCCACATCTGTACAGAACTCAGATGTGCATATTTCAAACACATGTCTGCCTGTTTCTCAGAAACCTTGATAGCAAATCATATCTAGCACTAACCCAATTAGCTTTACATCTGGCTGGGAAGCCGAAAAACCTGTGACAACACAGAGATAAATAAAAAACACAAGACAAACTGAGACACACAGTCTCCGCAGCAGAAATGAACTGCAAGAACGAGATATATACTTTACATTCCTCCTTCCCTCGCTGTTTTATATCATTCAGATTGGTGCAGGGGAGAGAGTCTCCATGTGGGCCTTGGTTTTCTCCCTAAATCTGCCTCCGGTGGGTCCTGAAAGTGCCCCTGTGCCAAATGAGCAGCGTAAAGCATGCCCCAAGGCATGGCCCAAAACGACACCCAAACAGCAAAGCTGTCAGCCCATGAGCCAATGCACTAAAACATGAGTGCAGCCGAACCGTTGGGTTTTATTGCCTACAACTCCCAGTCACAAGCCCTCTAATGCCCCGTTTAACAAGCTGAAAATCCTCCATTTATTCCCCCTCCATCTCCCTTTAGGAGCACCTCCATTACCATTCACAAACAAAGACAGGCTGAAATACACTCCATGTACTGCATATATGCTAAATGGTGTTAATGCATGAGCAAGGCGAGAGGATAGATGGCGCTCTGTGTTCGCATGTGTGCATGTTTGCACTCAGCAAACCCATGCATACAGTGTATGCATGTAACACAATAATTCTATCTTTAGCGGGGAGAAAAAGCTTCTAATGCAGCAATTAGATAATTAATGGACTCTAAAACTGTACTTAAAGTGACAGTGATACATTTTTAAGGCCAGGCAGGGTTGTGTGCAAGGCCTGTGTATACACAAATTGTAAAACTGGATTGTGCCGTAAGGAGAGCTGAGGGAGAAGAAAAAATGGAGGGAAGAAGAAAGATGGCGCTGTGGGGTCGAGAGGTCCAGGGACAGTAAGGGGTCAACCTCTGTGCTCTCCCATCATGAACACAGCAGATTGGATGAAGTCTTCATCAGCGTTACACTCCACCAGTCACAGTCCTGTGAAACCAGCACCGTGTCCCCAGTATGCACGCACACCTCCTCCCCCTCCAACAATGGTGTCACTCACGGAGGTCGAAGAGACACAGGGAGTGCTCCATCATGGGTATTAGCTATGGGGATCAGTTGCTTTAAACAAGTGAGGAAGGGTGTGCTTTTGCAGCCTATCATGTAACGACTGCAGATGAATACCTTTGAAGTTTTGTCTCTATTTATTAGATGTATTTCCCTTTCAAATTGGTTTGTAAGGACAACAGTGTAGCAGCACAGGCAGGACAAACTGCTTTTGCCTACTCGCTAAACATTTATCCCTATTTTTATGCATTTAAATCATCTCCAGATGTATATTATAATTTTGTTTCATTTTCATCATAGGTTTCACCACTTTCTATGGAAGTGGAAAGCTCTTTCCACTTCATTTCATTTTACAACACATACTGTGGGGTCCTGTTTTACCATCTCTGGGAGAAGAAATTAAATCAATTTTGAATGCACGACACAAAATAGCAATGAAAGCCTGGTATTAAGCAGATCTGGCTGGCTGAGTGGTTATATTTTCCAATGAGGTTTTGTTTGCTTGTTTGTTTTGCTATTTTTCCACCCTGAAATACAGGGATTGGAAACATGCTAACTATACTGTCTCAGTGGCCTAACGAACCAGTGGTCCTGGAGTAGGAAACATGCTCTGTGAGCCAAATTGTTTTTCCCTCATAACACCATCTGTTTTCTCCCAGTCAAGCATGGCAAATCAGGGGTCATCATCATTAATATGCGTGCTTGCTAAATCCCGATACGCAATCTCTGAGCAAATCCTGGTTGATTTAAGGTTATGTGAATTTACTAACACTAAAATTTAACTCACTGTATTTCAAAGTTTTCCTTTGAAATTCTAAACAGTTAAAGTAGAAAAATGTCATTAGAGGTGAAGAATTATGGGATAAAAAGTTAAAATATGGCCCAAATGGGCATTGTAAAATTTCAGTTCCCAGAGGTCTGCGGGAATTCTTTCACAATTTTCAAGGATGACCAGCAATCCAAAGCATAGACTGGATTAGTCACACTGATCTTTACCAATAAGGTAATCTTTTATTGATCCCACAGCAGGGGAATTTGCAGAGTTACAGCAGCAATACACCTCTCCAAACTATTTCTTTGGACCATGTGTTTATGGCTTTGGGAGGACATGTTTATGTTCGAGGCCGTGACAAGACTGGAATCCTCAGGAGTGCTATGATGTGGACAGGAAACTCTGAATCTCTCTCCCTCACAAACACCGTACACATTTTCCCTCTCCTCACCCATTTCTCTAAAATAACAGCTTTGACACGATCTGCGCCGGGATGCCGGTAACTTGAGAGCAGCCTGCTCGAACACGGAGCACTGAGGAATCCCGTGGCTGTGAAAGAGAGGCAGTCAGGGAAGCAGTCCACACTGCGGCGGGTAGAAATCGATGAGATGGAAGGTATAGGGGGGCCACACACAGGACCCACTGGGCCTAGGCCCCTGGTGACATGCACCCAGGCCATCTGGATATGGTAGGGGCCAAAGAGGCTGACAGGGAAGACCTGTGTTTTTGCCAAAGCAAAGAGAAGCATTCACCACATGTCCCTTACTGTGGAGATGGAGTGGACTGGGATTTTTGGTGGTGGTGGTGGTAAAATCCTTCTTCCTTCTCATGGTCACAGAAATGCAGTCAGGCCTCTGCAAACATCTGTCAGCCATTGCCTCCCTTATCCACCCCTCCTTCCCAGGCCCTAGCAATTCAGTGTGCCCTTTGACCTTCGACTGAAGAAGGAGAAACTGTGACTTTCTGCCAAAACGTAGCAAAGAGTTCAGTTCTTTAATATCTACCTCAAAAGGAAAGACAAATTGAGCTACATGTCTGTATATGGATATATCTGCGATATCATAACAGCAAATACTTGTTTGGCTCATGGTTCACAGTCCGGCAAAGAGGACTTTAAAGACTACAGCTGTATGTTGGTGATTACCAGAGAATGTGGAAAAGTGGAAACCCCTCAGGTTATTTAGTCTGTTCAAAGATTTGCATTCTGAAATACTTGAAAAAATGCCCAAAAGTGTCTGAAATATCTCAACTGTGCCAATTTGGAGTTGAAAGATTTTTAATTGCGTAAGCCAGCAGAGAAATTCAAGCTGTTGCATATAGCAGACGGATATATTATTTTTGAATCATAAAAGATTTTGATTTTCCTGATTAGTTAACCAGTCAGTCCAACTAATAAGACTTGTCTGCGGTTTGGACAGTCGAGACTCTGATCTACCATCATTTCAGCAGCTCTACCACCCATGGGATCCAGACCAGCACCATAGATCTGTGGACACAGGCCAGAGCCCTCATCAGCTCTCCTACTCCTGCCTTTCTAGGGCCTCAGGTTTCCCCTCCATCTCTCCCGCCCTCCCTGCTTCCAGCAGCCCCAGCAGGCCTCCCTCTTTCCCCGCATCAATTACAGCCTATACCCCATAGCTCCGGCCCCTCCCTCTGTGACCCCGGGGGTTAGCGAGTCAGGGAGGTCAGAGGTTGTTCTCCCTACAGCTACCCCAGGCATCTCTGAGAAGTCTCTACGTCTGAAGCCCCACGACCCTGCAGGGCGACACCCACACGACCCACAGTCAGCCAGGGGAGACAGCGATCCCCCCGTTCTAGTCAACAATGGGCTGATCTAACAGTCTCCTTTAGCAGGCTAATTGTTCCTCCAAAGAAGAATTATTTTCACTTGCAATTTTGCATTTGGTAATGATGTTTTGTGTCCTCTTACCCTGTGACCTACCATTGCTCCCACTGTAATTTCCATCAGTGTGCCCTGTCAGTGGGGAAAGTGAGTTACCACTAAACACATAACATGCTCCATAATGTGATCGCTTTCTAATGTTACACTGCTACTTTACTAGGTCAGTAAACCACCCCAAAAGCACTTTTCATTTTTTACCTTGAGTAAATCACTCTTGCAATGCCATAACTGATGTTTTAGTTTTGGTTCTACCAATATAATTTTGTTTTTTAAAGATTTTACTGTGTGATGTTGAAAATACTTTTCTGTGTCTGTTCAGTGTGTTTTGTAGATCCATAAAATAAAAACAACAGGTAATACTTTTTGTTAATAATGTACATCACAATAGAGAGACATATTTCCTATTTAGGGACCTAAAATTGATACATTTAACCTAAACAACAACAATGTGAATGTGGGAAAAAGTGAGATTGTGGCCATGAAAATCAGTGTCTAATGGGATAAAAGGTTGTACGAACATCAATTTCCTGTGAAATACTAGTATATCATGCAAACCTTTCTACAAAAAAGTTCCAATATAATCAATTGTAATGCCTTTTCATTAATTTTTTTCTGAGGGCAATATGAATTACATGTTGCAGCAATTTTATGCACTATAAATGTCTTTGAATTTATTTTACCAAAGACATTGAAGAGGAAAAAGTAGAATTTCTTTTTTTAATGAATCGTACCAATTCAGTGATAAATCTCACAGTGAATGGGCACCAACAAAAGGATGTAAGACACAATCAACCTGGTTAAACAGCAGGTCGATGAGTCAGGTCATTTGGTTGACCACAGAGTTTGGACGTGGAAGTCGGCTTCACAGAGCACAACTGTATTTCTGTCATAGAGCCCAGACCTTGCAGTTTCAATAGCAGACACATTATCTCTAATGGGGGAGTCTGAGGGTGCAGGGAAGAGGAGACAGGGAGAAGGAGAGAGAGACAGAGAGACACAGTGAGCATAGAAGCATGGTATCTCTATTGATTAACTGGAAAAGGACCTCCACTCCACCCTCTCCTGTCCAGACATATGGGGTAATAAGGACCACTCTTCTCTACTGCCACCCCCCACTCCTCTCCTCATCTCTCTCCTCTTTTCTCCCCTCACCCCGGCTAGAAAGCCTTTTAATCAGCTCCCGGGGGAATACATGGATATGATATGGGAGAAAAAGACAGAGGGAGGAAAGGAGACAGGGTGAGAGGAGTCCATTAGTGAAGCAGACACAATAGCTACAGGAACAGAGCGGGCAAAGGGAGGTTTCCTTCAAGCACAGAAAAAGGCACAGAGGCACGATAGGCCTGAAAACAAACACATCCTGTATGCTTGCACACGCATGATATGCACAGAAATAAATATCAGTCCCTCTACTTTCTTCCTTAAAGGTACAGATAAACATAATTTTAACATGGCACTGCATATAATGGTGTGCATATATAGTAAGTGTTACCAGGTCACATCATACAGAGCTGTTTTTCTGTTCAGCCGGGGCCGTTTTCCTCTGTTTATGTAGGGCCGATTCTGTTTTCTTTTCCAAGGAGAAGGCTGCCAATCTCGGCGAGCCAGACCGACTTTATCAAGGCAGCCATCGCAGTCTCTGACATCAAATCCATGACTGCTTCTCATGCTGCAAGGGAAAAAAAAACTGTCAGCACCTCGCCCCAGTGCTGGCCCCTCTCTGGAGCCTCTGGACTCTTGAGAGATGGTGAGAGAAAAGGAAGGAGGGAGGAGAAACTGAGGAAGACTTCTAAAAACCTGTGCATTTTGAATGCAGGTTTCATATATTTTTTTTTTCTGAGAGAGATATTCCTGATCATACTGATATCTCTAATCCTTGTGGAGCTGCAACATTTCAATTAGTGAACACAGGTTCCAGTTGTAAGAAGTGAGTAAAGGTCAGACGTTATGAGCCACAAAATTTGGAAAGTAGCGCCCTCTCGTGGCCAATGCTGCATCAGCACTTTTTGGGCAAAACAACTGCATCACATGTTCAAAAATGGAAATTATTGTCTTACATGGCTAAGTGTGGTAATAAAAACAGCAGCCCTACATTACTGTCAATAAGAGATGTATTACTGCTGATGGAAGAAAGCAGAAACGCTGCTAACTGGACTAACACAAAGCAGCCAGTTTCCTGCAGACCGGTGGGACACATAATGCAGAGGAGGTCTGCACAGTCCATCAGCATTAAAACAAAACCTACACTGAGTAGGAAAAGAAATAAAGCTCTGAAAGGAGCGACGCATTTTTCATTATTACAACTCAATTTGCAGGGAACTATCGCGACGCAAAATTGCTCCCATATGCCTCCGCTGCGGGGCGCCACAGAGTCTGCCAGGACGGCTATATTAAGTTTTTATGGCGACTTGCGCTCTGTGATTGGCTGACTCAGGAGCCGGAGCCGGCGAACCAATAGGAGGCCGGGGTCGACCTCCGTTCTTTGATTGGCTGAATGCGGACGTCAATCCAGCAGCGCCGGGGTCCGGAGGCAGCGAGCGGCCAGTCTGTTGTTTTGCTCTCTGGAGGACGGAGCTCCGCAGCCCGTTACACACACACACACACACACACACTCAAACACACCACTGCTGCACAGACACTATACAACACAAATACATTTACAGTTGATGGGCTGAAAAAATTAAGTTACACAAAAATATATTTAAATGTTTTAAACTTATATTATATTTATATAACCAAAGACGTATATTTTTCATTTAATGGTAATTATGGTAAACCATTAATAATATACTTTAGCTATTCACAAAAAGCCTAATTATTCATCACACAATTACACTTAAATATCAATCTAATAGCCACATCTGTTTAGTATAGTTTTTTATATTTATCATGATAATAATTATTGATATATAATTGGGTTAGGAAATACTATTACTTTCCATGTGTAAAGTTTATCATAATGAGGATATTTTTACTTTGTACGTTCATTAAAAAATTTGTATATTCTAAAATAAATTAAAATAGCCCAGTAAAACTATCGAAACAAATGACTATACAGAATTTTGTTGGCTTTTAATTTTTAAAAGGTAGTAGGTAATCATTTTTAAATTAAAAATAGGATTTCCTAAACATTGTATATACTAAAAATATTTCACTTGTATTATCAGTCCTGCAAAATCAAGTGATTAAATAGAGCAATATTCACAGTATTAAAATATATTTTGCCCTGCTTATTTAATCATCTTATTTAACACGCAACAATGCCATAAACAGTATGGCCATTGTAGATTATCAAATAAATAAACTACTGCTATCAATATGTTGAAAATTAATATTTCCCTTCTAAATCCCATGAAGAGTTGAATTAAGTGCTTCTCTGCTCCAAAAGTCTGATAATGAAAAATAAAACAATAATAATATTGTTATAATTAATTAATTAAAATATGATATGACACAATTTTTTTATTGGTTAAAATCCTTAAATCTGTCCCAGACCAGTGTATAAGAATGACCTTCAATGCAACGGTAAACTCAGTAGTGAGGTAAAAAATATAATACAAAAAAATAGTCCCTTGGAAGTCACCTCGATTTCCCTCAGGCTTCCCGTGAGCCTTTGCAGGACCCGTCCGTCTGCGCACGCGCACTGGCTCCCTACACGTCGCGTTCAGCTCCACCAATCAGCTTCGCCCTCGGAGGAGCACGTGGGGGTGATTTAAGAGCTCCCCCCTAATAAATCTGTCAGAACTTCCACAAAGTTGATTTAAATGTGTTTCACATCGTTATGAAAATACTTGCGGATTAATCAAGTGACTGCACGCTGGCGTCAGATCAATTGGAGTAGATTACTTCTTCACAGATTTTTTTTTTTTAAAGCGACGCTATTTGGAGCGTTTAGACTCCGGATTTGTCGGGCCAAGTCGATCTGTACAACTTGCATGAGTCGGACTGCAAATGTCACTTGTTATTTTCAGTGTGTGGGGGGTGTTGTAGTTTTGTAAGACTCTGATACAGCGCATAAACAGCTTAGGGCGCGATTAAACCACATTCCCTCCAGTGATGGACTGTGGCATTTTAAATAGCTGACTTATTTCTGTCGATATCTCATTGTGTGGATGTTGCATTATTGCAGTTGGTCTGTATTAATGCTGCAGCTGCAACCTAAATGAAGTGGGGGGTGGCCACCGTCAGATAAGCCCCGACTTGTCTGCACCAGATCTGTGTATCTGTCCTTCAGGTGGGCTCGGCCGTCTGCTCGCCACAGATTGTCCAACTGACAGAGGCAATGTGCATTGAACTTGTTGTCGTGTCCTCGTTATAGACACTAATTATTGTCCCTGTAATTGAATGCGATTTTCTAGACCCCTCTGCGGCGCAACGGCATTTAAAAGTCTATTTCCAAAAGGTTTTTGTGGATTTTCATTTCACGGAAAAAGCAGCCACACTCAGAAGTAAATAGGTCAGTGCAGAGAGACCCAGAGGAAGTGTTTTTATCCAGCTGGACTTCAACAGCTTATTCTCACTTTGCATTTATAGGGTGAAGTAATGTCAGTGTCGTGATGGATTACTTTTCTTTTATAGCTTGCACGCGGTCCTCACATTATTACATTATAAAGAAATGAGAAAACTATATAAATAAGAAAAAAAGAAAACGACATAAAGTTCGGTAAAACAGCCTTTTTCAGTGTATCATTATTTAATCAATCGACATGTAGAACTCAGCAGGCTGTTAAACTGACATAAAGATATAAATACATATTTAAGGTGTCTGTCTTCCTTAAAAATGGGGCAGCTGGGTTGCAAGTCTATAAAGTCGAAGTTTACCAAATATAAGTCATGTTTTCGTTATTATTGTCTCGTTTTCATTTTAGTGTGAAAAAGACCCCAAACTGGATCATCTGTCAGTGTTGGCACTATTCGCCAGCAGGTGTCGCAGTTGAGTCAGTTCAATGACTATGTTATGTTATGTTATTTTCGGTGTCTGTTCGAGGAGTAGTTCAGGGACCTGGAGCCTGCAACCAGTCGTGTTCCCTCTGACTGATCAGTCTTTATCTCAACATTAAGAGACAGAAATGTAAAATGTGATTTCTTTAATCAGAGTTTTCAGCATCATATATGCAGTAGAAGCTATAAGTGTGTTTACCTACAATTTGGAGGTACTTCTGCTTAACTTGGGTATAACTATTTTATGCTTATACTTATGCCTCAGTGCATTTCAGTAGTTTTTTGGAAAATTAGGATTTTACATATAGAAAACATGATTGTTGTACATTCATGTAGATTACACATCTCAATTTAAAAATCGCTCCACCTCAGCCTAAGCCTCAACATTTAAATGGTGCTTATATATTAAGGGAACATTAATTATGTTTTTATTCCACATAATGAATACTTTGACTTGTGATATTTAAGTACATTTTCACTCACTTTAGTTTTTTTAGTTTTACTTAAAGATTCTTCCACCACAGGATATACAGTCCAGAACATATTATGTATTTTACTTTATTTGAAATAATAAATGTTTTCTAAATGTACAACTAATGTCTGTTTGTCTGTTTTTAATTCTGTCTGTCTGACTACCCCTAATCACACTGACATAAACCAGCATGGACCTTGGATAACCAGTGTTGACCTGACGAGGGAGAAACCCTGCCTGAATGTATCAAAGCCTGAGTATTATAAAATCACCTCTTGTGATATTGCCTAGATATAGCAGAAATGTTTATGCCAGAGATCTTGGTGAAGGGCAAACTGAGCTCCTCAAAGAAAGTAATTCTGTGTAACCTCTATCATTTGTTTTGTGCATGAGGTTCTTCTCATATAACTTATCATTTTAAAGTTAAAAAATGGAGGGGGGGGGGTCTTTTACTTTGTGTCTCTTTTGCAATACAAGTGAATTCCACAGGACCCTTTACAATACCTATAGGCTGTCAATCTTACTCAGCTTGAGGGGACAACCTCATATAGTTATAAAGGGCAAATACATCTTGTGCATGCACAGTGTGAGCACAATGTGAACAATGAGGAGTTTTCAGAAATGAACAGGCATATGTGTATTCAAAATCATAGTACTGATTAAACATTGTGATTCAGATTAAATTAGCAGCATCCTACAAAACAGACCTTGAAATACCCAAATGGTTGTTTCATGGTCACAGATAAGCCGACCTCAGTACATTGCCAACAACATCATCAGTCTGAATTTCTACATACCAATCTGAGCTGGACTGAGGCTTCAATTCAGATTTAAATATAGTTGTGTTAAATAACATTATGTTCTCTTTTAGACCCATGGTAAGTTTGCACAAATTCAATACCATAACTTTTAATGCCTAAAATTTCCTTTCTCCTTCACATTCTAATATTATAAACAATTAATTTGTCTGAACTATCTGATCTTTTACTTAAGCAAAAGTGGCAAGACCTTGATGTGAATGTGCCTTTTTTCAAATGGATTCTATATTTTACTTAGTTTAACAGAAATTTGGACTACAAGTACAGAGATGGGACAAATTCAGGGAAAACCTGAATACAAGAGTGGAGAAACATTTCAGATATAGATGTTTCTGTGCACCAAGTCTCCCTGAATGCTTTGACAAGTAAGAAAATGGTGTGAATAAAATGTTACTGTCTTAATGGTCACCAGATCTCAACCCAGTTTCATACCTTTGGAAGATTTTGGACCAGTACATAAAATAATGGTCTTCATCGCCATAATCATAAGACCAAATGACTTTCATCTTCACATCTACTTAGTAATGACTGCAGCTGTCATGTCATTTTTTTATGTCTGGCTATGTTTCCTTGTTTCTTTAGCAAGGAGCACCAAGGCTGTTAGAGATGTTGTTTTTATTCCTTTAATTTGTCACCCATCTATTCCTCATCATGCAATTTAGCCCCTTTAGATTGTTATATAGGCTAATATATATATATATATATATATATATATATATATATATATATATATATATATATATATATATATATATACAATTGGATTATTATTACAGAGGCTGTGTGAGCACCATTTAAAGTTGAAATTGTTGGAGGTAGCGTTATTATACCTGCTCAATGATGTGTTAATTCATAACAATGCATTCCAGGAACTGACATGTTTTGAGAGAAAATTTACTCAGAAACCAAGTAGGCATATCTACTTGGGAAAAAAAGTCTGACTTCTGTGAGATCCGGCTGGATTTGTTTACAATGTCCAACAGGCAATGTGTTTAGTAGACGCCAGGGTTCCTGCATTGGTATTCCCCTGTGAGTTAGTCACTGAACAGAACAAGTTCAAACTGTAGTCCAGCCTCTCACCGGTAGGCCGACCATGAGACAAATGCAGGTCAGTAGCACAAACCGTCCCGGAACTGCAGTCTGGCCATGCTTTTTAGAAACCCCCCTGAAATCGATGAACTGTTGAGTTCTGAAGATTAATAGTGCAAAGAACAACATTTGATGTGCACTTCTGTGAGTGATACCACTTTGATTTCCGCTACAATTCATTTTATTTTGTGTACTTATAAATGGGGTGGGGGGTAAGGCGGTGACTAATAACCGTCTCTTGCTCTCATTGGCCAAAAGTACAACTGACATCCCTGTTGGCCAATCACGTACTGTTGCGGTTAACGCGTTGGGCCAATCAATGCGAGCTATGCAAATCTCAAACCGAAGTTTCCCCAGTAGCAGCACTCTCCGGTGACAGCATTTAGCTAGCTTTTCAGATGTTTCAGTTTCTGTTGAGCTAGAAACGCCATCAGGGTTTCCACAAGTGTCGTAGACGAATAACTCTTCCGCTATAAGGGACCGAAGAGCGGCGTTTTCGCTATGTTTGCGCCTAGGGGTTTGTGTTAGCAGGTAACTGAAGCTGATAGCTAACTGCTAACAGCTAGCGTAGCTGTGTAACGATTTCGCCGGTACAGGCGGACCTCTTTGTCTGACAGGGGAAGGCGTGCTCTTTTGTTAGGATTTTCCCTTTGTCCATTCAGGAAAGAGGAACTGTCGGGTCAGTATTTCACAACCATCTGCAGCTCCTGAACGTGTTTAGAAAATGCAAATCGCGAAAAAATACCTTACAGAAGGCCTGATCCAATTAACAATCCTGCTCAGTTTGATAGGAGTTCGTGTGGACATCGACAGCTACTTGAGCGGCTACTACACGCCTCTGATAGAGATTAACTTGGGTCCTAGCTCAGCCTACACCCAGACACCCTTTCATAATTTGAGAGACACTCTTGACGGATACAGCGTGCATCCGAAATGTCCCGAGCTGGACTATTTCTTTGCCAGTCGCCGGCTGCTGGATGAGGTGAGGACCCTCGGCTCCCCTCGGTTCCCCACACAGCTGAGTGCATGGCTGGTGCACCAGGTGTCTGCCACTGACAAGGCTGACTGTGGGCCCTCAAACACCAACAACACTGACACCAGCTCGGGGTCAGACGGACCCGGGGACCAGGCCGGGGATGACCGTGAACACCTGCCTGACAGTGGCCATGAGGTGTGCCAGACGACCCCTGGACTCGGACAAGGGCCTTGTAACTCTGGAGCCTGCGAGTTCCTGCAAGAGGCAAGTGTGTGTGATGTAACATGGAGTTCAGTTCCGAAACTAAGACATATAATATGACCAAGAAGATTGGCTCGCCATATAATGTACCAACTGAGATGATGAAGTGGAGTTTAAACTTCCTCATTGCTGATCAGCTAATGCTATCACTACCCACATAACCAGCAGCACTAACCCATGGCATGCTATGATTGGTATCCACTCAGTTAGTAACTTATTATGTTATAACAGTCCCCGCTGTACCAGGAAACAAGACAACACAACATGATAACAGGTTGGCAAAACTTGAAAAGTGCATTCACTTTCACTTTGTGCGGTCACAAACAGCAATTCAAGTTATTGCCTAATGAGGTTAGAGGTCTCAGTCACTGTGGTGGTTTGGTAACTCAGTTTAAACAGCACCTAGCTGGAAAATAACCTGGTTGTTTAAGTCACATGTCTGTATAGCCATTTAACAAGGCAGTGTAGTTTAATGTACAGCATGAAGTATTTAACAGACTGTCTGCTGCACCTGTCACCCTTCAATATGTGAGTTGTCACATTAAGCCCTCCCTGAATAGTCCATACAATAGAATTAACTTCATAAGACCCTATTAAGACCAGTGTACTGGGTGACCACACAGCCATAAAACTACTCTTTGCAAAACAGTTCACCTACTTGTTACTGTGAAAAAGAGTTGAATGATAAATATGTTGTTTTATATTGTTGTGTAACTGCCCTCTGTAATCTTTGTTATCTGCCATTATGTTATTCGGGTTGTAATCACACCCAGCCCTTTTATATTTAATTCTTGCAGTGATCCAGTTCTTCTAGCTCAGGGTAGAAACAGCTGCTTGGTGGATATTATGTCCTGAGGACAGTTGATGTCGCCATATGTGTAACTATATCCCCTTTCTTCAGACTCAACTGCCAGCTGTGGGCCTCGAGAGGTGGAGAAGTGAGGCTTAAGACCCACACCCTGTTTGCTTACACAAAAGCGGTGGTCCATACTTGAACACTGCCCCCTCCCAGGGTTCTTGTTCACTTGGATAATGTGATGTTGACACATCTTTTATTCTTTGTCCTCTCTTTTGTAAAGTAGTTAATAGCTTAACTGCTTGTATGGAAAGATATTGTGGTGTATGGAAATGCAATGTCTGAATGGAGAGGACAGCTGTGAAAGTAACAATCAATGAGTATCTACATTGGCTGGGACATTTGAGCTACTCTGGTAGAAGCCAACAAGCTCAGACAGAGCTTGGGCATAACTGAGCTGGTGTACAGATTGTCATATTTTTGCCTCTAGCATTAACATAAAAACTGACTGAGCAATCATTCTCTTTTTGGAACAGGTGAGAAACCACCCGTAATTATTTCTCTGTATGTGGAGAGATAGAGTATTGTTCCCGCTGGTGACCTACATTAAATGATGTACATGGTGTGTCAGGAGTGTGTTACAACATTAAACAGGGTTAGCTAATCTCTGAGAGTAATTAGCCTAACTGTTGGTATATTAAAGTCCTACGCAACACTTTCATACACAGATACACCAGCTCACACATGTTTATAGCATTGTGAAACGCCACAGTAGGCAGGACAATTAGAGAAGTTAAAGGGTTAAATGCAGTCTGTTCAGTTGGTCCCCTCCAGAGTTACAACAACTGTTCATTAAAACAAACCTTTCCTCTATTAGAATAGTAATCATATTCTCAGCTATCGGGGTTTGGGGTGAGCAAACCAGAAATGCAAGTATCTTTAAGGTTTTGGATATCTGCTAACAAACCCCTTTTCTTTTTTCTCCCTTCCCTTTCCATTTTCATTTCCTTGCCACCAGGAGGAAGATGCTAAAATTAAAGAGGAGGAAGAAACTGCCCCACTCACCCAGCTGGCTCACAGTTCCACACTGGAACACGAGGTATGATCCTGGTTTGTCACTGTTGCCTTTATACTGTTGAAAATGTTTCACATCGAATCAGTGTTTAAATAAAGTTCCTGTTTTCTGAAGTCAGTCTGTCACAATTCTGTATGTGCTCACGTTCTCACGTTAGATTAGATTAGGGATGTTGAAGCACAATAATTACTGTGTGTATCACAGGGAAAGCCTGTATTTCAGTTCCTTTTTCTAATAATCTATTCAGCTTGCTTTGACACAAATACTTAATTCGTAATGACACAAAGCATTGGCAACAAAACATACCACTTATTCTGTCAATGTTGTTTTCCATGCATTTTTTTCTGTTGCCTTTTTCAGAGTCTGCTTGAAGGCATCAATGTGTTTTCTGATCCACCACGTCACCATCTTCCTACGATTGATATTGACCAGCACTGGAGCAATTTGCTCTCTCTGTCTGTAACTGACCTCGATGTAAGTCGTCCGCTGATGTTCTTTGCAGATGCTTGAAATTTCATTTTACACAAGGCTTAATGTCAGTTTTCAGCTGTAATTCAACTGCATAAGCTACAAACCATCAGTATTTTCAACATTTTTAGCAGAGATTTTTAATGATCTTAATCATATCATAACAAGTTGTAGAGGATTTTCAAATTGACAAAGACCATAATTCAGTGAAATGTGTGTCTTGTGTAGGACTTGGACTCCCTTGTGACTGAGCGTCTGTCAGACCTAGATACAGACATCACCAGCGCCATCAGCCAGGATGTCAGTTTGCATGATGCTATGGTAACCAGTGCTGGCGTGTTTGGTGTGGCATCTGACCGAGCTGAGTCCAGGCCAGGCACCCAACAACAAAGAGCCCTCTTCCGACTGGAATCCACAGGCTCCACGCACTCAGATGCGTCACCAGGGATGGCAGTGGGCCTGGCCGCTCTTCCCTTTGCTTCAGAATGTAATTTAACTGGAAATGTGTCACAGCATAGCACATTGGGTGGCTGTCTGGATGAGGCAGTGTTTGACCAGATCAATCAGCTGGGTTTGGAAGGCCTAGACACTATAGACATCCAGCTGATGGGTTGTTTAGAGAGCATGGATCCACAGGTCCTTGAGGACTTGGACTCGGACTCCGGTCTTTCCTTGGAGAGCAGCTCTGGAGGTCCAGTCTCCCCAGGTTGGTTCAAATCTCTACAAATACTAGTAGATTAAATGTCTTTATTGCTATCTCTTGTGAAGACAATAAAACATTTTTTATACATACTAATACAGTAATTAACTCCTCACTCTTCCAGGCTCATCTGAAATGTCATCATCATCCAGTTCTTATTGTGAGGATGAGTGTGGAGCCACTGGCTACAGCAGTGAGGTGGATTCACTCCCAGCAAAAGGCATCATGGACTACACCACAACGTGGTCACCCATTGATCTTAGTGAGAGTGTGTGGCATGACCACACCTACTCATCTCCTACTTTCTTTAGCCCACCATCAGTAACACTTCCCCACAAAGGTATCAAAGAGGAGCCTCTGAGCGACGATGAAGATGATGGGCAAAGGTTTGAGGAGAGGGAGATGAGTCGCGATGAGCTGCGTGCCCGTGCCATGTGCATCCCATTCTCTGTCCTGCAGATTGTCAACATGCCCGTAGAGGAGTTCCTGGAGGTCCTTGATGGTCATGGCTTCTCCTCTGAACAGGTCACCCTCCTGAGGGACATCCGAAGGCGGGGAAAGAACAAACTGGCAGCACAAAACTGCCGGAAGCGCAAACTAGATGCCATCACAGGGCTCCAGGAGGAAGTTGAAAGGTTGCAAGCTCAGAGAGACAGGCTACTGAGGGAGAAACAGCTTACAGCCAAGACAATGGGCGCTGTGGGCCAGCAGATAAAGCAGCTGACCAGAGACGTCCTGGCCCGGCTGAGGGATGATTTAGGACAGCCCCTAAATCCAGAACGATTCACCCTGCAGTGCGGGGCTAACGGAAGGGTGGTAGTTCAACCTGTGAGACAGCCTGCTGTCTCCACATCAACTGGCAACAAAACAGACAAGAGGAAGAAGGAGAAAAAGCAATGATGCAGTATTGAGAGCTGAGACTTGAGCTTTTATGTTTTCTGATATTCCTGAACTTACTTGCCTGACTCTGGTTTTGGGATCTCCTCTTTTTATAAAAGTGTGTGTGGATTCGCCGCTGTTGGGAGACTAAATCGGCAAAAGCTGCAAAAAGAAAAGAAACTCAGAACATGAAAAAGAAAAACATTCTCTGTACATAAATTTTCTCATGGGGAAACATGTAGCTTACACACTGGACATTCTTTACTTCTTGAAGATGGACAAGGCACCTGGGGCAGTTTAAAACAACAGCCAATCTGCTGGTGACGCTATCAGTGTCTGTGCCAGTTAACATTTAAGTAACCGAGTCTTACCGCTTTTTTTTTTTGTTTGTTTGTTTTTTTCCACAGATAAGCGTGAGACAACCACATGTGTCTAAAAGTCAGCATTGTGACAGTTACTGGATAGAGATCTAGAGGGAGGATTCTGTTTGTGTCCATGTAATCTTTCCTCTCCTTGTGTACCTATTCAGTATAGAGGAGGAGGTTAAACATTGTATTTATTAAAGTTTCTGAGGTTTCTGAAATGCTTATATGCATCATGAGACTGTCAAAAGGGCAGTATCTTTTTTTTTTTTTTGTTTTGTTTTTTTTGTTTTGTTTTGTTTTCCCGAAATGGTAAGTTTCTCTCAAAGCGGTAAGAATATTGGAACATTACCTATCTAAAGTTGACACAATTGTTTCAAAGATTTGAGGGCATGTACTGTTCAATAGAAATTTAAACAGAAATATTAAAAAAAGAGAGATTTTGTTGTTTTCCTTATATGTCTGGATGACATACAATATACCAATGATTAAACTGACATGGCCTTAATTTGCATTGGATAAGTGTGATATTGTGTGTGTGTGTGTGTGTGTGTGTACATGATCCACAGATGCACATTATCATCACAAATTTTTTAAAAAGGCTATCATTGTATTTTTTAAATGAATATTGAATAATTTGTTTTAAGCACAACATCGCTTAACCCTTGTATTTCAATTACTTAAGAGTTTTGGCAAGATTATATCCTACCTCATGCCTTAGTTTGTTATAGATTTTGGCTTAGTGAACAAAAAACTTTTTAGGGGAACTTAAGTGCACTCATTAACTACAAATTGTTCATTATTAAAATGGCCTTTAATGGACATTGACCATCCCATATCTGAAAAAAAAAATACAATCACCAACCGTATTTAATATGATTGAATGTCTGTTTGGATGTTACTTTTTATATATTTGAGATTATCTGAGAGTGGAATGAAGTATGTAGTATAAGTTTCATTCAAGTTATTCACAGGCACATCACTTAATAGTCAGGTGAGTGAGTTAAGTAGAGAAAGGTGCACAACGCAGTTAATAGTGTGACTCATTAACTATATACATTTCTTTTCCCTGGTCCCTCACAAATCTGTATTTAATTTTCTGGTTTAACCAAGACTTTACTTTGCTGTTTTTGTAAATTTCAAACTTTTTTGTTGCTGTTTTTGTTGTGTGTTATGGATTGCATGGCGATTTTTGAGTGTTGAAATTGTGATTTTGCTTAGGAGACTTTGAAATGCTCTTGCAGATATTGTTTTTTTTCCTGATTTAAAAAGAAAGAACGAAAAAAAAAAGGAACAGACTGTCTCATTCTTGTGCCACTTTTTTAAAAGCATAGATACCCGCGTTTGAATAACCAGCAATGATGAAAATAGCAGCAAGCTAAGCTTTACTTTTTTACTGTATTTTAATCAACTCTTAGATGAACGCCTTGTTCCACCGGTTTTGAAGATCTGAGGGCTCGAAATGTCACCTGGTCACAAGGCGCTCAAAGTAAAAAAAAAAGCGAAGCGCGGTGTCCTTGCGGGCTCCCGTAGAAGGCTCAGCGTTAGCATTTGGCGCCGGCCCTGCAGCGCTGCCGATAAGACATAAAGCAAAGGCAGACCGCGTGGTAAGGAGGCGACACCGAAGGAAGTCCTGTTGTTTGTAATGTGCGTATGCAGACATTTTCCCCCCCTTTTTTTTTTTTTAACGCCGCTCGCGTGAAGCACGTAGCGTGAATTGCATTACTCGACCGAGGCAGGCTAACAACATCTTTGTTGTACAACTTGAACCTTACAACCAGCCGCGCAGACTGAGTAAGCCACATAGTGTTAGAGCTATCATTTTAGCCACTGTTTGAGCCTGTTTACATCAGGGCATCGTTAGTGTCTCCTAATGTATTTTACAGTTTACGACAACGCTTTTGGTGAGCTTATATGAACGCCAGCTAGCTAAAAATATGCTATATTTATATGGTCGGGCCTTTAAATCTCATTTAATCGTTTGTATCGCAGCTAGCCTGGCGTCATACCTGACATGCTAATATTGTCTTAACTCATGCTGAAGGTTTTTTCCTTCACACCGAGCATCTTAGTCAGCGTTGTATCGCAGGTGGCACACTTAGAAATGTGTACAGAGCAGGCCTGAAACAATATTAGCGACACTGAGCACACAGGCTAACATGCAAGAAGTGATTTAGCGAGCTTTTGAATTTGCTTTTGCAACTCATGGTAGCATTGGTGTGTAAACGCTGCCATGTCTAGTGCCACCTTTACCTATAAAACCTCAGCCATCACTGTGAGTTTGTTTACATTGGGCGTGTTGGTTTGATACATCCTCCCTCCCCATTCCTCCTCCATTAAACTTAATGTGCATAAGAGCACCAACCAGTAGATTCCTCAAGTTGTCACCCTTTTTCTTCTTTCTAGTGAACATCATGGGGAAGAAGCAGAACACCAAGGGGAAGAGGGATTCACAGGAGACGCAGGAGGAACCCGAGGAGTTTGTTGTGGAGAAAGTGCTCGACCAGCGTATTGTCAATGGGAAAGTAGAGTTCTTCCTGAAGTGGAAAGGATTTACAGAGTGAGTTGCCTTGGACTCCTGCCCCCGCTGAGCTGGAAGTGCTTCCCTGGTATGGGGTTGTGCTATGCTTTTGTTCATAGTCATTTTGGTTGCATGAATTCTCAACTGATTCACATCTGATTTGCATCTGCAGCAGTTGAAATCTTGTGTTTTCAAATGCAAAATGCTTGACCCTGTCTCCTGCTCACTGTAGTGCTGACAATACCTGGGAGCCAGAGGAGAACCTGGATTGTCCGGAGCTGATTTCTGGGTTTTTGGAAGCACAGAAAAACGTTAAGGAGAAGCCGGCACCTGTGAAGAGGAAGGCATCGACAGATGAGCCGGAGACGGAGGCAAAAAAGAAAGACGTGAGTTCACTAATCGTTTAACGCACCTCCCCAACCAGCACTTTTTCAATAATTAGAATTTAGCAGGGGGAATCCGTTGCATGAGGAAGATCATTTTTCAAAATTCAGATAAATGTAAATGGTCAGATGTTACACCTAAGAATTACATTTTTGTTTAGACCACCAAAAACATGTTAAAAACATTGGTACATGATATGTGTGAACGTAAGAACAAGTGACAAATGAAAAGAAAAACCTGAATGATTGAATTTTAATTAAATTAAATTAAATTACACACTTTATTCATCCCAAAGGAAATTATTTTTTAACTCTGGTATAGACTACATACAATTTACATACACAAGTCTGAATACACACACATGCACATGCAACTAGCGGAGAGACAGAGCGACAGAGCAACCCAGTGAGGTGAGGCGATCTGGTGGCTCGGTTGTGCCGTGGGAAACATTTTGCAGGTATTGTTTTGGTCCCCTTGGAGGGAAGGCTCACTGCAAATCAATACATATCACATCACAGGTGTGGAAGACAGCGCTCTCCATCATCGTCATCAAAACACCAAATTAGGGAAGATCTTTTGGAAGAATGGTGCTCATCCCTCCAGCATTGAAGCTGTTCTGGGAAAACATTACTGAGACTTTTCCCTTGTTTTGCTGTTTTTTCCTTGAATTTGTCACCCATGTGTATGTCCAAGCAAGAGCTGTTATGTTAATGCTGCAGCTACTGAACCTGAGCTTTGGATCAAACAATCATTCTTGTGCTGGGCTGAAAGCTGCTCTATATCATCTTAAAAAAAAAAAAAAAAATCATTGCTCCAGTTTCTTGCTTATTCTCATGTGTCCTCTTTTTACCACTTATAGGCAGAGAAACCACGTGGCTTTGCAAGGAACCTCGATCCAGAACGGATTATTGGCGCAACAGACAGTAGCGGGGAGTTGATGTTCTTGATGAAATGGTGAGCACAGAGGGATGATTCTCTTTGTGGGCAAACAGCTCATACTGATGTCCTTTTTTGTTTTTTTGCTCTTGACATGTTAAATATTCCCACCAGTAATTCTGGTATTACTTGTGGTGATATTCTGGTTTTGTTGTACCCCTCAGAAATAAGTAAGATGAACATTTAGACAGATATAGTTGCTGTAACAGGATTTCCTTCCAGTTTAAGTAATCTCTGCCCTTAAGTGAAAATAAAAATATTCGTACAGTGGCTGTAATGTTTTTCTCCCATTTTTAATTTAGGAAAGATTCGGATGAAGCAGATTTGGTCCCAGCCCGTGAGGCCAACACTCGCTGCCCTCAGGTGGTCATTTCCTTCTATGAGGAGAGGCTGACATGGCATTCCTGTCCAGAGGATGAAGCTCAGTAGACCCTCTTCTGGTCCATGCAGTCCCTTGCACACCCTACGCCCTTTTCCTCAGGACTGATTTTTTTCTCTTCTGGCTTGCCTTGTAGTTTTAGCTAACTTTAGTTATTTCTGAAGATGTTTCAGCCCTCGTGTTGTGCGGCAGTCAAGGAGAGCTATGTTGTTGTACATATTAGCTGAACTGATTGTAAGAGAGCAGGTGATGGTATTGTGCTGTATACTGAAGTCTTCCAGTATCTTTATGAGTTATGTGATGGCAGTTTAGAAACCATACTCACACCTGGTCAAATTTTGTAAATTCTAAATGCCTACTTTGGCCTGTTAAGCACTCAGCTACTCTTGTATTACCATCTCAATCTCATGTAAGATTCAGATTTATGTTTGTTTCCACACTAGTGCTAATGTTTTGTTCTAAACGTGCTTTTTGTATACTCGGCCTGTAAATATTGTTTGAAGTTCTAATAAAGGTTTTATGTGACCAAATTCCACTACTTAGTTTTTATGGTGCCAAGGAAATGTGTATTAAGAATTGGCAGAATGAAATACACATGCAGACTTGGCTGTAAGCATTCATCTAGTTCTGGAATAAACAAATAGCTGAAAGATGGAAGTGTTGACAAATTAGAGCCTGCATCTAAGTGTTGCCTGGCTTTTTTTTATATATATATATATATATTTTTTTTTCTTCCAAGTTCCCTGGATAATGTTTCAAGGCTAACTTTATTTTAAATCCTTGCCTCAGTGCCAGTATGTTCAATTAAGCTTAAAGTCCAAAATACATGTTTTTGACTACAGTTATTTCAGGATTTTGCATATGGGTTTTGTGACTGACTAGTCAGGAGGTCTAATAGTTTTGCAGTACTAAAGAACCAACTCATTTGTCAGCTGTCATTGTGGTGGGAACATGATCCAGACTCCGTATGAGGACTGTAGAGAACCAGCACAATCATCAGCAAATGTCTTGTAAGATTACTTAGATCTGTGGCCAATCTGCATATGTGGGAAGTATTTTTAGTCAGAGTACTAAATTATAGTTTTAGGGAAACAGCACACACCTGAGGAAATCATTTCCACCCCTGCCAAACTGGTGACTTTCTCTAATATCATGAAGGCCTAGTACCTCTCAGTACTACCTCTAACAAACAGCTGATATCAGCAGCGATGGCTCTCTCCTGGGCCATGTTACCAGATGGCATGGTTACCTCTGCACCAGCTTGGAAAACAGTCTTATGACTGGCATTAGGGCACAGGAGATGGACTTTGGACCTCTGTGCATTAGTGTAGATGATGTTTCTAAGGCAACTCAGGATTTTTGGTGTTCTTAGTCTTTCCAAATGGTACCAAAAAAAATTCTAAATGAACCTGTTTGACATCTCAGCATGTTTAGTTGAAAAAATGCTGATAAAGATAAAGCTGTTGAAAACCATTATAGTCCTTCTGCAATAAAAAAAACTACAAAGAATGATCCTACTAGGAAACAACTATCAATTCCCACATGAAAACAGGAATACAAGTTCAGTGGCAAACAGTTGGCACCAAAGTCTGTACTGCTGTGAATCATCCGTGAGTATAATGATTGAAAAGTAAGTCGTAGTAAGAGCTTCATGGTCAGTTATGTCCACTATCTCCATCAATACACTGAGATGGTGGAACAACAAGAGAGCAGGTTCATGTAAGAATCTTATATGAAAAATAAAAATTAAACAGTTATTTTCTTTATTTATTCTCTATTATGGTTATTTAGCTAACCATAACAGTCGGAAAGTGAATAACAGCCAATTAAAAAATAATCTGCTGGCTTGGCCAAAGATATGGAGACCTTTATATGCAGATTAGCAGACGACCCAAGCCTTCTTTTCATACCTTCACTTGAGGTAGCGGAGGATGATGTATTTAAGCCTTTACTTTAACACAACACAAGTTACCACCCTAACTCACCCCTGGGCTGAAAAGGATTTTGGATTCGACTTCTGGGGGAGAATTACTTCCTAAATTGTAATTGCAGGCTTGTATCAGACTTAGTGAAAAAGTAAAAGTGATTGATAGCAAAAGTGACCAATATAGCAACTTGAGAGAATGCCCAGTTTAGAGAGTGAAACTGTGCAAAATGTGCAAGTTGGTGATTTAAATGAACCATGCTTTACCATGCTGTGTTGTATTTACTGTTTTCCCGTCTACCCACAGCGCTTGTTTTCCGGTTCTCTTACGGTTTGATGTGAATATCGTTGCTGTGGGCGTCACTCAAAGGAGAACTGAACTGAACTGAAAAGTAGGATAAAAGGGTACCAGATGTTGTATTAGTACAAAAATGTACTTTGGGATTTAACATAAACTGTATCCAGTGATACCATGATTGCTGGACACCAAAAATAAAGAAAATAGCTACTTAGAATTTTTCATATTTTTCACTTAGGTAGTCTATAACTCCTATTTCCAAACATACTTTTATAGTGTTTTAATTCATTTTACAAGACTTCTCCATAGTTCCCATAATACGAGCCTGGTTAACTTTACAGTCCTCCAAAAAGTATTGGTATATTAAAAAATGTTAAAGAATACTCGAATCAGACCACCAAGTTTCTTGTGTAATGGTTGGATGTAAACTCACTGCAGATTGCTAAAACTCCCAAATTCCCAGAACAAATCAGACAACAGGCTACTCCTGTCAGAGTAAAAAGTTCAGGTTGGATATTGACTATACTTGTGATTTTTAGGAATTAATAAATTAATTCATAAAAATCTGTCTAATGCATATTTTAACAAGACATTTAACTTGTATTGAATCTGTATAGGGAAAAAAGGCTGAATAGATAGATAGATAGATAGATAGATAGATAGATAGATAGATAGATAGATAGATAGATAGATAGATAGATAGATAGATAGATAGATAGATAGATACTTTATTAATCTCCAAGAGAAATTCACATGATGAGTGAGCAATACGGAAAAAAATTTTCTCTTTGCTTCACAAAACCTGATATGACAAACTTTTTGTTTTCTTTGTACACATAAATAGGACATAAATAGTAGGAAACTTCCACTTAAAAGAGGAAATTGACGGACTTCTAGACTAATTTGGGGTTTATGTGTTAAGTAAGCAATGTCACCTATTGGCAATGTAAAAAAAGAACAAAAACAAAAAAAAACTTAAAAAATAATAGTGACGGAGGGTCAATAATTTACAACATATTCATGATTAAGTTTCCGGGCTTGTCGTTCACCCATCCTGCCGCTGTCTGCCACATCGCCCTCAGCTCGCATCCTCCCTCCAGGTGAGTCCATTTAAACTGATCCCACCTGGCGGATGAGGGACACGTGCGCGCTGAGGACACGGGTAACACGTTTATTTCCAAAGGGCCGTCATTGTCCTTTAATTCCTTCATTTATTTTACGGCTTTTGTTTTTTTCTGTGCATGCCGTGGAACAATGTGGCTCGGAAAGGAGAGGCGTGAACAAGCTGAGGTCACACTGGGCAGAGTCAGTTCAGTTCAGTGCAGGCAGGGTCGAGCCTCGAACAACACAGCATCGAGCTGCTCCTGGTCGTTCGCAAACACCGGATTACTGCACGGGGAAGAGAGAAAAGGAGGGAAAAGCACGGTCAAACTAGGTCAGAGTGTTTTTGTTGCAGATGTTTGTCAGTAGAAACTTCCAGTTGATATAATTATTCTTAATATGTCTAACGCAGTGTTCTTGCTGTAACAAATAATAGGGAGATTATCTCTTCATAATTGTAATACAATTGTATATTCTTTGTCAATTTGTACATTGATGGGATAGTTAGTATTTGGCTGTTTCAGTTTGCTTGTCAGTAACTATCTAAAATGTTTAAGTTGGCTATTTGGGGTGTTGGACTACATTGGCCTATCTGGGGTCTGCTGCTATTTCTTTGTGTCAGCCATTGCATATGATCCTGTTCAGGGCTAAAAGAAGACATAATTGGTTTAGTCTAAAAATAGGTCATTTGGTGTGTTGACTGTGCATAACTGACACCCAAACCAAATGTAATGTGATTATATTATGTAAGTGATGGTGGCTGTAAAAAATGTGAATTGCCACATTGAGATTTCACTTGCAGCTTTTTTTTTTCTTGTTTTAAATCTAGGACTGAGTGAATGATACAACACCTCTACCATAAATAGTAAATTGACACAAGCAACAACATGCACAATGGTTCATTATCTGTTGTGATGTGTTTTTCCAGTTAGTGGAGTCACACTCTGGGGGGGGTGTAATCTCAGGACTTTGTTTTCAAACAGTGTTTGCACTGATTGATTACCTCTGCTTGGACCTGAAGTTTTTAAATGATATGTGGTTCATGGAGGTATCATGGGACAGATAATGCAGCCTTTGTTGTGTCACTGATGTGGAATCTAAAGATAAAGTTACATGTCACATTTGAACATCCATTTTCTTTCCGTGTGGTCACTTATCTAAGAGGAAAGTAAAGTTTTAACAATGTAGCTTTGCTTGGAAGTGCATCTTGTTGGCAAATGTGCATTGCTATAGTTATTCAGTGACTGGCTTAACTTGTCTGTATTTCTGCCTATATCGTGCCAGCAAAGCCTTTCTTATTGTGTCTGTGTGCCCATATTAACTCAGAAGCCAGGCCTATGCTTTACAAATTGATATAGCAGAGAAAATAATGCACTTTGACTGCCAGACTGGTTATTGCTGCATTTAACTTGAGTGTGTTTGTTTTCTGTCCTCATGAAAGTGTAACATCATAGTTAAACCAAAATTACCTGTTTTTTTTTTTTTTTTTCCAATATGCAAATGTTTTTATTAATTTGTTTCTCCCTCTGGTAGGTGCATGTACCCACTATGGACGGCATGCTAGACAGCCTCTCGAAAACTGTAAGTAGTCAACATGCTCATTCACCTCTTCCTGTTTGTCTGTAATTCAATCAGGCAGTCTCACTGAGATTAAGATCTCTTTTCCAAGAGAGACCTGAGAGCAAGAAACATTCACAGAACACAACACAATAAGGACCATGGATCTTGAAATGCATATTATAAAGCTTTAAAATTTCCACAGGGGGGATGTAAGACTGAAGTTTGAGGGCAGCTCATTCCATTTTAAAAGGTGCATAGTACCTGAAAGCAGTTCTGCCAACATTAGTGTGTAGGTGAGGGATATCTAAGCTGAAGTAGTTACTGGAAGGTGTTGTGCAATCACTAGATTTAAATGAGAAGAAATGTGAGGTAGATTGGAAGCCTCGACAGCAGAGCTTTATGAATGAACATTGAGATGCCCATGTAGTTCAAGTACTTTGACATTTTGATGTACCAAAACTTGGAAAGGCCCAGTGGAAATAAGCTGAAATACTTTTTTTTTCATTTGAAACACACACACACCCTTTTCAAGTGACTGTATCCAGGTTTTGAATTTTACAGGAGTTCATCAGCATTTGTGTTCGAGATCCAAGGCTCATCAAAGACGACCTCTGGCACACACATGTCAGCTACGAGATCTGTTTACAAGTAAGTGCCAGAAAAGTGCTATCTTTTTGCGTGTGTATCTTGAAGCCTAAGTGATAAGTCCATGCGTGTCTCTTATTGCAGACCAATAGCATGTGTTTTCGAAAGAAGACTTCCTGTGTAAGGCGGCGTTACAGTGAGTTTGCTTGGCTGCGTCATTGTCTGGAACAGAATGCTCTGATCATGTAAGTTCATATCGCTTATTGACTTTTAGTAGTTTACCTAAATAATCAAATTTCCATTGTATCTTAAGGATGCAACAAGTTTTCTCTAAGGGCATTTTTGTTTCCGTTCTCTATCCAGAGACTTGCCAAAGTTGCCACCTTGGAATCCCTTTTTCAGTCTGAAGAACAGAGAGCAGGTCTCCCAAAGGATGCAGGGCCTGCAGGAGTTTTTAGAAATGTGAGTTTCTCTGCAGCCAAGCAATGGCACCAATCAAATTATAGCATTGCAACATAGTTGTACCCTTTTGACTTTTGTACAGTCTCCCTCCTTTACACTCCCAAAAGCTGTTAATTAATTAATCAGCTTCAAGCAAGAGCACTGTAAGATTTGAGGGTGACCTTGCTCTCCACTGTTATAACTGTTTTTAAATGTTCAAGTTCATCACATGAATGATGTCATTTAAAATCTTGTCCTCTAGTGTTCTTCATACGCCTTTATTGTTATCGGACAGTCGACTTCATCTGTTCCTCCAGTCAGACCTCACAACCACAAAAATCGAAAGGTGCGCTCTTGGTAAGACCAGGTACACAGTGGCTGAAGCCATACAGCGGTCCAGGAGCTGTTACGTTAGTAGTTTGGATATGACAAGACCTCCTGTGACTCTGACTGTGAAAGGTACGAGTTGTTTTGTTTTGTGTTTTAATTTTTTTTATTTATTTTTGGTCAACATTTAGTGCTGAAATGACATCTCCATCTCTTTCCTTCCCACAACAGCTCTTCATCGTCAGGCTTGGGACTAAGTGTGGACACACTATTGCAAGGTAGCCCCGTCCCTTTTCTTGAGTCCTCTGAGAGACACCCAGAGCTGTAAAGCTGTCTGTCAGAATCCCAAACCACACTCACTGCGCGGTGACGCACAGCAATTGTACTTGACCACCATCCCTCTTGCAGTTTGTATAAATGTATCTGCATATCTGATGCTCCAAGGAGCTCTTGCCTTTCTTAGTTAACTTCCAAAGAGCAAAAAGCTTTGTTTTATGTATGCTACCTTCATTATCCCCCTTTTGACTTTTGTTTTAAGAAATAAGTTTTCTAATCAAGCAATACTTTGGTCATTTAATTTAGTGTGCTTGGATAAAAAACAAACATGTTTTAAAAAAATGTATAGTAAAACTACATTTATAATGGTGAATTCTTAAATGTTTTCTATGTATATATTTTTATCTGCACTGAAGCTGTACTGAGATGAGCAAGAGATGTTTTGAATTATAGACAGGTTGTTTTAGAAAAATATGAGAATTTTATGATTTGCAAATGGATAAATAAATGTCTTTTTTGAAGAAAAAAAAAAACTTGCCTCAACATTTATTTAATGTTATGTAATATTGAATTTGGCAGTCACTTGCTTTTTTTCAAGCTGGACCATGACATGTAACTCTTGATAAATCCAATGCTGCAGTGCTGCAGTGATGCATTGTTGTAACAGCCCAGTAGAGGGAGTGAAGACATCATAGGACCTCCAGCTGGTAAGTCAATTCAGTAATGGGATGTAGGACTGCAACACTGATAAAGTTGATTCTGGCTTTATTTAAAGTTTAGTTAACGGTGTACTCGTCATTGTAAATTCAAAGTTATCTCTTACACTCTTGTGAAGGTGTTGTTGCTGCCCTTGGTCTGTTTCAATATTTAATTATGCTACACTGGGTTTTAGAAATGTATAGGCTGCATTTCCTCAGGTTGTGTTGTCATTCACTGCTATCTATAAGCAGGAATCTCTCTTGCTACTTTAAGTAGGTCCAGTGCTGGAAACATTTCATCCCATTGTCACTTCTTTCCCAGGTGAGATGGTCTAATTAAAGGAAGATGGCAAATTATTTTAACCATTACAGACTACTCTTGGGAATCACCTGCAAGAAACAAGACAGCTTCGAAACTGTGTGTGTGTGGATGTGGGTTTGCAGGAGTGCTGGACAGGCCTGTAAATTGAAAGCTGATGAAAGAAGCAAAGACTCATTAAAGGAGACAGCAGCTGCCCCCCCCCCCCCCCTCCCCACACCTCTCCCTCCCCACACCTCTCCCTCCACCGACCGCTGTTTTGACGTGGGCCGGCCGAACGGTAAACCTGGCCTGTCCCGCGTCTCTGTCCTCTTCTCTCCTTCCCCTGGATGGTGCTGTCTCCCTGTGCGCACAAGCTATAATGAAGCTGTCAGTGACTTCACACACCAGCCACTGAGCTGTATTCTATACGGCAAACACAACACAGACTTACATACACACGGTGGCGTGTCTGAAAACTGAAAACACACTGACAGCTGTGAACACAAGCCGCACACACACACACACACATATATATACAAGGGTGGGAAAGCTGTGGATGAGTGAACATTTTCTCTTTTCCTCATCCACTGTCATTTTCTGAGTCCCAATGGTCTGCAGTTGGAGCTCTCCATCTCTGTTTGCTGTTAAGGTTGACCTTATCAACGTACCCCATGACAGGCATACAGCACGACACACACACACTCACACGCATTGCGTGTTATGGAGCAAGTCAATTTTCCGACAAAATGAAATGCAACTGCAAGCGGTGGCATCTTGTGTTTTTATGTGTGTGTACATGCACCCGTCTGCCTTTTTTGTAGGGGGGAACAGCTAGCATTTGGATATTGAGTATGCACAGTACATGTCTATTTCAGCTCCGTAATTTATAACTCAATTTCCAGTGTGCATTGATGCGCTTCATACCTCCAAAACACCAAACAAAGCCCAAACCCAATTGTATTTCAAAGCAATTAGGGTGTCCACTGAGTTGTGAACGGACCACGTTGCAGTGGCTCTGGGCCCGTGTGATATTTTTAATTGTTAATTTTCTGTCACATTAGTCAACTTCAGTGCCTCTGGACAGGTGACCGAGCTCCCGTAGGCAACACATAAAATGACACAGAACATATTCTCAGTTCTTTTGATGCAGCATGGTGGAGTGTGTTTTTATGTGCTGGGGGGAAAAGGCTCTGCTGTATGTTATAAGTTAAATGACAAGAAAGTATATCATATTTACAGCTGCTTTATGGGAGGAATCTTTCTAATGCTTTCCAATATATGTGGTGGCCGTCAATATTAGTATTAGTTTATGAGTCTAAATTATTAGCTCATTTAGACTTTTCACCTGAAGCCACCACAGGAAATGGCTTCACCTCTTTGACCCTACAAAAGCCAACAATGGCAAAATCCATATGAGCAATTAGCCTGCGTAACATAACTCTCACCCTGCCCCAGTGCCTATTTTTTGCACCCATAGTTTCTTTCCATTACTCTTCCTCTTCAGCCTCTCTTTATTTTCCTCTCTTCCTCCTCTCTCTCTCTCTCTCTCTCTCAAACCTCATCATCTTGCTATATGCTGCTAAGTTAATTAGCTGTTCTCCTTTGTAGTTTTTCTTTTCTTTTTTTCGGTGATGCTGCAGGCCCAGACTGACTGTACCTCAGCTGTCAAACTTTTGAGGAGGCAGGCCTGGGTTGCAACCTCACTCCCCTTCCTCTCTATTCTCTCTTTTGCATAAGACGAGAGGAGGGGTCAAAGGTGGCGACTTGCATTGTATTTGTGATTATTACCTCTAAAGTGCTATTGCATAGAGCATCATTAAAAGTCAATGCATCTCCCTCTCCCTCCCCGACCCCACCATCGCGCGCCTAAAAAACACACACACACTCATTTTGCACGCACTCCGCACATCAGCAGCCATTTAACAGCTAAAATACGACTCGTGCGCAGATAAATGTCACAGGGCCATCTATCTGCGAGTGTTAAAAGTCGGCTAATGGAGATGACATATTAGCGGCCCAAATGACTGCCATAAAAACTCCCACCATACCTTGCAGTGCCGCCCGGCCACTGTGACTGCAATTGGATATGGCACTGGCACTGAAGTTATCTGTCGCAGAAAGATGGAGGGGAATGGAGGGTGATGTCATATCTAGATGGAGTTATTTTGACTCAGTAAATTCTGCAGCATATTTACCGAGGGCCACAGTGCAGTGCTGTATTACACACACTCTACATAACACTTCTGATGTAATGCTAATGACCTCTCACCTTTGACCTTTCACAGAGTAGAAATCACGAGCTGGGTCAGCTTAGGCATCAGTGTCAGTGTGTGTGTCAATAAGCTGTCTATACAATCAATACCCTCCTCCATTCCCACTTTAAGATCCTCCACAGGTACGTGCTCACCTCATCTCTTCCTCCTTCATCCCTCGTATCTCTTTATTAATTACCCTTCTCTATCCATGCGTGTCTCTCTCTCTCTCTGAGTGAATGGAGCAGTTGTAATTGCTTCTCTCTGGAGCAGTTAGAAGCGGCACAAAGGAACCGTATAGAAACCACATTTGCATTCAAGATGAGCTGAGATGGAGAGGAGGGAGGGAGCACTGCCCTCCTGCCCTATACTGAGCAGCACCACTTACACTCTCTCTCTCTGTCTCTCTCTCACTCCCTACTCCTCTCCTTCCCTCCCTCCTTCTCTCTCATCTATTGTCTCCCTCTCTCCATCCCTCCCTCCACCTTATCTACTCCCACCACCCCCACCTCCTCCCTTTCGCAGCGTGGCTCCCCTTGTATTGTCTTTCCAGAGAGTTCCAAGGTCGACGGGAGCTTGCTCATCAGAGCAGGGTATTGTACAGTTAGTGCTGGTATGGACGGGCTAATTTGTGCGTGCAAGTGTGTGCACAATCCTATGTGTGTGTGTATGTCTGTGCATGACCTGAGGCCTGCATATATATGAGCATATATGTGTAGAAATACGTGGTTTTGTGTGTGTGTGTGTGGGGGGGGCAGTATTTCTAATGGCTGGTAAAAGGGGTGAAGGAGGGGAGGCTGTAATTAATAACTCATAAGCTCAGAATTGCAATTTTTTACAAGCACCAATATCTCACCACCTCTTAGACCTATGCCATCACTCTCACTCACTCCTGTGGAGCGCACACACACACGCACACACCGACTCCTGAGGGCTCTTCTTTTCCAGCTTGATAAGCATTTCTCGTTTGTTTCAGCGTTTTTGATCAATACAGTTAAAACGCCAAACCAAGCATAATTAGGTCTGAGATGGCTCCCACTGTGACTGAAGAGGCTTCACCTAGGGAGGCGCTCACCATTATCATCATCACTCTATGTGTGTGTGTGTGTGCGTGCGTGCATGTGCTCATACCACACACAGCGTGATCTAATAGAATTGACAAAGTGCACATTGGGACGTAGATTAAAGGAGAACTCTGAGCTATAGGTTGATTTTAGCAGGTGATGGAGTTACCCATTCGCCGTGCTTTCACTCACCTCCATCTTCATTCCCATAATCATTTAGACAACCTTTACAATGCATCTCTGCCAGCAGGTTCATTTCAATATGTTATAGGCCACCTCAATCATTTTTTTATTGGTTTATTTACTCAGAATGATACATAAATGGAGACTAGAGAGATCATAAATTGTCCACAATTACCGTTATACACAGTGAAGTCACTCTCCTTTGTGCAATAATCCAGGGTGAAAACCTTTGTAAAAATCCATCATGGACAGTAAAGAAGGACAGCTTCAGGTACTTGGTGGACATTTACTCTCACATCCATTGCCTTTACCCCTCATTAATACTAGAATAAGCCTTAGAGGAGCTCCCTGTATATCACTTTCGTGAACAATATTCATCATTTGATGCCTCCAAAATGTGGAACGCCCTGTCTGCAGAAGCATTATCTGTTTATTGCCTGTGACTGCTCTCTTCTGCACCATTTTGCAAAGGCCAGTGTACATTTTCTTCAAATTACAGATTTTTTGTTTTTGTACAAAACTCCCATCCTCATCCCTTTAGCAGTTACATCAGTGGTAACAAGAACTGAAATACTTTAAGGCCTGTAAGTATCACTACTGCTCTTTCAACCTATCTTTGTACATTAGAATTGATTGTAATGAACTGGTAGCAATTTGTAGATGACATTTCCACCATCCTTTATCTTTGCCTGCTCTTTCAGGCAAAAAAACAGGTCCCTGGGAATACTTAAAGAAATGGGAGCAAGGCCAGACGACAGTGACAGGGTTATGTCAACACAGACAGGAGGTGGACTGTCCCTTTAAAGAAACGGGGAGAAGACATCTCAATTCTGATCACAACCAACAAAGAGCTTAATATGATGTGTTGCAGAGTGTGTGTGCGTGTTTGGAGGGTTGCACAGGTGTCTATGGGTGAGAGAGGGAAAGAAAGAGAGAGAAACCCAAACTGCTGCTGTTTGGGGGGGGGGGACTCATTTCAGAGTTGAGGCGTATGTTGTGCATGTGCATGTGCCTACAAGCAATCTGTGTGTGTTTGTGTGTGTGCCGGGGAGGACGCAGGATGAGGATTTAGACCCATCATAAAGGAATTCTCCCCCCCAGCCCGTAGCTCATCCCGACACTTTTATGCCTTTTTATTTTCAGGCCCATTGCAGCCAAGCCCAGAGATGTGATTTATACTGCCTGGCAGCATGGGCACTGCAGCAGGAAAGACAGATGGAAGGAGGGAGGAGAGGAGGAGGGGGGAGAAGAGGAGGATAGGGGCTTGAGGGAGTTGCCGAGGGAAAGAGGGGAAGGGATGTGCATGTGTGTGTGGTGGGGGGGTAATAAAAAAGAGATGAGGATAGGGTCAGGAAGAAAAAGAAGAGAGACAGAAGGAAGGGGCTGAGAGAAGCAGAAGTAGAAAAAGGAAACAAAAAATCTCCTCGCTTTTGTGGCCAGGAGCTCTCCCCTCATCTCCCTCTCCTCTCCCTCTCTGCCACATCTTCACCTCTACATCTCTCTCTCTCTCTCTAATGAGTTATTGGCCCTGTCTGACTCAGGAAGAGAAGCCCCATCTCTCCACCAAACTGGCGCCCTGACAGCCTAAATCACTCTCCTTCCCCAGCACTCCATATCCCCCCCCGTTCCTCTATTTCTCCCCCCGCCCCCAGGCCAGGCCCGGGACACTCCTCCTCCTCTTGCTCGCCTGCCTGAGGTGTGTGAAATCTTCATGGCGCTCCCACTGATTGGGATGGGAGGTATTGGGAAGGGGGGTGGATGTTTGACGGGCTCAGGTCTGAGGCTACAACGAAGACGAGGAGGCCGCTGCCCAAAGAACAAAGAGACAGCTCACTTACAGGGAACATGGAGGGGGTGGAGGGGGGTGCAGGAGATGGGTAGACAGAGGTGCTGGACAGAGGTGGCGGGGTTGTGAAATGCGAGGCAGGTGAAAGCCAGGGAGGATAGAGGGGGATCTCGATGTTGCATGCAGGTGCATGCTTGGATATGTGTGTCTGTGCTTATTGGACTGTGTGTGTGTGTGTGTGTCTGACACCTGTCTGCCAGTGTGGCGTTTGTGCTGTCTCTGCGCTGTAACATCTCTCTCTGTCACCCAGCCGCCTGAGAGGAGATGAGCTGCCATGCCGACTGTCATTCATCCATCACAAACGACAGCACACACACACACACACACACACACACACACACACACACATATATGCACTCTCCCTGGGATACAAAGCTAAATGCGCTTTTTCCACTTTTTTCCACTTTCATCTAAATTTCCACTTAGATAAAACACTGTTTTGGTCTCTGTCGATACATTTTTCTCTCCTACTCTCTTTCTGTCTCTACTCCCAACCATAACTGTCACAGAAGTATTTTAGAGAAGGAATTACCTCCCAAATTCAGCTCTAAATGAGAGCAGGGACTGCCGAAATGCCTTCGGTTTATTACCACATTAATCTGTGGTTATTTCTCCCAGAGACTTCAAATTTGATACTGAGCACTCATATCTATCTGATTCAAAGCATCCTGTGTAATCTCAAAGGAGAAATGCATCTAGCATCTAAAGCAGAGAGGCACACTGGTATAATCTATACCACAACTAGGGTCAGTTGTAACATCAGCTGAGGTTAATTGTAATGATCATAAAAAAGTGCTCATTTTCTAATTAAATTCTAATTACTTTTGTCATTAATTTTAATGGGGTCATTTGTAATGTCTCAACAACAGAACCATGTATGCTGCATGGCTCTGTGTGTTTTGAGAAAGCAAATATGGATGCATGCCTGTGTGTGTCTCTGGAGCTGAAACAGAAACAGCATGACACCAAATTAGAATCTCATTCTCGGGTAACTGGTGTTTATCTCAAAATGCAGCAGTAGAGCACATGTCACTTTGTTTAATGGAGATGTAAATTGAAGACAAGCGTGGCAGCAGGAATTTGTTTGTTAAAAAACAATGTTTGTTTAGATTAGCACATGGAGTTGTGGTCTCATGTGTCTGCATTTCAAGACAACAACGGACACAACTGAACAAACTGACAAACAAATACTTTCTTGTATGAAAATAAAACGTGTGTGTGTGTGTGTGTTAAAAGTGTGTTAGGGTTCATATTAATGGCTTTGATTGGGAAACTCTAAGAGCAGTATCATTTGTTGCTTTGAACATTAAGCTGATTTTGTTTTTCTGAAAACAGACTTTTTTTAACTTAACTTTAAAGGACAAGACTGGTTTGATTCTATATTTCCTATTTGATCGACAAATCCCATGAAAAGTCCAAAAGCAACAATATGTTAGTGCCTTTTAATACTTTCAAACTCTCCTCCTCTCTCCGTGGCCCCATGCCAAGCCATTCCTGCTCAGGGTATAAGAAACATTTAGTTTCTTAATTAAAAAAAAACTGAGAAACATCCTAAAACCACTGGGCTCAAAACATACTCAAACAGGTAAATTGTGCATTTGCTGGGGACTGTTTTTACCTTTGGACTGATACATGTTAGTGAGTATTTATTGTAGCAAGACAGTGTATCCTGCATGGACTTAAAATAAACTACACTTCCTGTATTCGTTGTAATAAAGCAATAGGTCATGCAGTCCAAGGGAGTGGCTCAGTGATGCTTTTTAAATAGTTTGGGGACAACAATGGAGGTCTATGGCACAGAGAAATAATCTGGTTTAGATTTTTCATTGGATTGCTTGAGAACAAATAAATTAGAATACCACCAGTCTTATCCTGTGAGAGTTTATTTTTATGGGATAAAGCATGGACCATAGTCTATTAACTAACAAAAAATGGATGTTACTGTGTGCATTTCTGAGCATTAGCAAATTAAAATATTCATGGAACACCACTTCATAATCCTGGCTCACTGTTCGAAGAGTCTTTGAGGGACTAGAGGGACTCTCACATGCTATGTGGGGTGAACCCCCTGGTGGTCCAGTGGTTTGTATCCTTACATCGCTGCTACAAGACTGCTTGGCTGATGGTAAGGCAATAGTTTAGCAGCTGCTAATGACGTGTTTATTGGGATGAAGGTACGACGTCTTTTCATGACCTCACCAACATTTGAGTGTCAAGTATCAACCAAGTAGCCACATGCCTGCTGAGTAAATACATTTTAATCACAGCTTGTTGCTTCCTTTGAAAGTTTGAACAGCTCTTTTATGGCCTTTCATTGGCTTTTTCTTACAAAGGACCAACCCATGATTGGGTTTTATTTAACCATAACAGTCAGTTGGTGCTGGAGTTAGTTTTAGCTTGGCACAATTTATGACCGCCCTAATTGCTCACCCTTCCCGTCTCATGGCGCGCATCTTTGAACGAACAAACACGTGCTGCGCTGTTTCTCCAACCGCTGGTCGTGGTAGGCCTAACAGCCTTTACTGGTGCGATGAATTTGATAAATCCTCTTATCGCCCCGGGAGACAATTAAAGCGCATGTGACAGGGGTCCCTATCTCCGCTCTCCTCCTGTAGCGCTTCATTTAGAAGCCATTTGTCTCCGCTATGGATTTCCTATTTTTAATGGCGTGCGTATGCAGGGGTCGGGGGCCGTGCTGAATAATAGATGCCTTTCGCTCCCTCTCATTCCCTTTCACTCTCTCTCTCGCTCATTTCCTCATCGCCGAGGCCCCATGGGAGGGTGTCGGTGTCACTCTGGAAACCAAGGTGCAGCACTCCTAGTGCTCTCCAGATTCTGGCAGGAGGCTATTCAATCTAGCAGACGAGGCTTTTGGTGAAAGCCAGCGGCAGACAGTGAGCTGATATCAACGGGCACACGTTAACCCCCAGTCCCCCCCTCCTCCTCCCCCACATCCACAGTAAAGGACGTTTATCACAGAAAGCGGGGCTGCTGCGCAGTGAGGTGATATATCGCCCTGGCCGAGTGCGAATGAATAGACTAGTAATTATCCCGTTAAAAGGGTGGCCAGACAAAGAGAGAGCCTCGCTATAATTTAAATTGTTTTGTTTCCCCCACAGTCGAAGCCTGGCCCCTGACTGACATCATGGAATGGGAAAAGTGAGCCTATTTATAGCCTGAGACGTTCAGCTAATTGTAGAATTTAATAAGGTTTCTGGAAGAGTGGATTCTGTAAAAGCCAGAGGCCTGCACCTCCTCTCGCCTTATATCTCCTTCACATCTTTCTTTCAGTTCTGCTCGCTCCAATATTTCTCTCTTATATCTTTAATGTCAGCCTATCCTCCCATCTTGCTATCTCCTATCCTACCATCTTTGCTTTTTTTGTGTATCCTGACCTCTCCCCCACACCTCAGCTCCCAACAACCCCTCAATTTTTTCTCCCCTCCCTCATCCTGTTATCTCCTATCACATAAAATCTACCTTAGACTAATACTGCTCTCAGTTTGCTTGCCTGACTCTGATTGTGTGATTCTCGGCATGTCACAGTGGCTTAAGGTGTGCATGGATGTGTGTGTGTGTTTGTGTCTATGATTAGAAGTGAAGATGCATCCGTGTGTGTGATGTGGCCTCGTCTGAGCGTTGAGACAGTAATGAGAAGGGTCATTTCTGTCTTTGGTGAAGGGGAAATTGGAATCTTCAGAATCCATAGAGAGCACCACTTTCAGTGTGTGTGTACGTACAAGAATTTGTGTGTGTGTGCTGTATGTGTGTTTGTGCACTATTGTTAAGTGTTTATTGTGTGGCCTCTGTGCCATAGCAGATGGGTTTGTGTGAGACAGGGGAATGAGAAGCAGAGGGGCTCCCATGGAAAAAATCCGGGTCACTGAAGTTGTGGTGCGGGATAATTGGCGTAACAACAGAGCGGCAGAGAGAGCATGTGAGACAGGGGTAATTGAGCTCAGACACAGACAGAGGGTTTTGGTGTAAGCCATGACAGCCTGTCTTTGGTGGCAGAGGGGAAATTGGAATCTTCAGAATCCATTAGAGAGACCCTTTCACAGTGTGTGTGTACGTTTTGTGTGTTTGTTGTGTATCTGTATATGTGTGTTTGTGTCATGTAGGCGTGCTTGTCTCGTGGAGAAGCAGAGAGAAAAACGGGCACGAGGGGTAAAGGACCAACTGTAAGCCAACAACCCTGCTCACAAGTGTGGGAGCTGCTTAACTACCTAGAACTCGAGGCGGTGGGGAGGATTCCTCTGACACAGAGAGTACAAATATAAAACATAAAGTCACAAATGAACTGCACTGGACTGGGAATAGGTGTGTGTGTGTGTGTGCCTCTCAATCGTCACCTGATACTGAGGAGAATTGTCTGGTATTCAGGCGTGTGTGTGTCCATTTGTGTGGACCGTGACCTGTTGGTCCCCAGTGCAGTTCATAAACTTTAGAGGTGTGTGTAGCCGCTGCAGTTGACGCTGACTGGAAACTATGGCTCACCTCACTGAGCTCTGGGACTGAGTACCTTCATAGACTGCGGGGGAAATGGGGAGAAAGGCTTCCTACTACAGTGATGGACTCACCGGGCGCGAGAGAAGGTGTCCAGTGGAGAGAGATGGCTTCTTAGGATTCTTTCCACATACTCTGGGAACAGCATGGACGGTACGTCAGTGAGCCAACAGCAGATGGTCATTTCAGCCTCTCAGGCTTCCTCCCTGCAGAGCTATCACTCCAAGTGCTCTACTCTGTGCCATCGTGAGGTATCCGTAGCTCTCTTTCACTCTCTCTGCGGTCTCATGCACTCCTGCCTCATGTTCTTTCGGGGAAAGCGCCTGGTGGCTGCATCACACGTCGTACCAGGAAGATGTAATGTCGGGACTCAGCCTCACCTCACCTCGGCGTCCTTGGCCAGGCTGTACAGCTCCCCACTGGACCATTTACCAGCGGCGTGTGGGCTTCTTACACTTAACTCGTACGGGCATAGGTCTCTTGCTGTTGTTTTTGTGTCTCTGGGACAGGAGACCACCTTCTGTGGGACTCATCTACCTGGACTGAACCCGAGGCGTCTGAGGATAGCCAAGTCTTTGTGGGAGTCCTGATGGTCAGGAGGGGATCGTATGTCGATGTTTCATCTGATCAGCTTGATTCTTGTCACTGGTGTGGCGTCTCGAGGAGGAGGCTGACTCCACCTATTGTTATTCTCAGAGGAATGTGGTAGGATGGATGAACCCCAGTGGTGGACACACGTTTCCCTTAATGTCAACATAAAACACAAAGTGGTTAAGTAGCCTCGAAGCTGGCCAACAAAATCATCAAATGAATCCTACTATCTGAGGTAGTTCACAAACTCCTTGGTAGGCTGACGTGGTATTGTCTGGCCTCTATAGACACAGTGCCTCTGGTGGGGCAAACAGGGTGGTGGTCCTCTTTTATCGATGTTCAACACAGAGGGCACTTCTCAGCGTCTTTCTGGAGGAGAAGGTGTTTCAGGAGGCATGCGGTTTCGTCCTGGTCTGTAACACAGGGTGCTTAAGGGTTTATGGGGTTTTCACATGTGCAATCTGGACTACAATACGCTGCATTTATGACGCTCATGCAGGCTTTTATTCACTCCGGCACCTTTGTCACCGGTCCTGCTTTATGGACAGGATTTTAGGCATAATGGGCCGGAGGGAGTCCAGTGCATCCGGCAGGGCTCAGCTTTTTGCATTCAGGCTCAAGCCAGGACCTTCAGCCTGGATGTAGATGACAGAACAACCCAACAATTACAAGAGATTCGTGAATCATGCAAGTCCGAGATTTCGACAGTAGTCCTGCATCAATTTCATCAAATATGCTCAACTGAACTTTTTAAGTAATCGCGGCTACATATGTTAGGGTGGCTTCTTTGGGTTAAGAGAAGGGCTCAAGGCGGATAGAGCCTGAGGTGGAAGCTGGCTCCCTGGAGGGAGGTGTTCTGCATGCCTTTTTCTTTTTTTTTTTTTCCCCGGAAGAGCTGGAGGAAGTGTCTGGGGTGAGGGAAGTCTGGGCATCTCTGCTCAGACTGCTGCCTCCGCGACCCGGCTCCCGGACCAAGCGGATGAAGAAGATGAAGAAGACATAGCTTTTAGATATTTGTTTAAAAGTGATACACTGCTAATTTTGGATGATAATAGCTCTCGCTCCTACATGGATTGAATGCACTTATTGCAAGTCACTTTGGAAAAAAAAGAGTCTGCTGAATAAATTTAATGATAAGAATGATGTAATGCTAGTAAGTATTCGTATGTTAATACGTGGTGGAAAAGTGCCAAAAAATGTACTTCTGTTTGAGTATTTTACAACAAACAAAGCAAAATAAAACACATTTTCTCAATTACCTAAAGACAAAGTGATACACAAATGAAAAAACAAGGCCAGTAAATATGAAAATTATGAATCATATACTGTAGTAGGGACCGCATATGAGAAGAATGAACATCAATGAGAGATTTCTGAATGATGTGTGACACCGCTCTCCGCCAGCACCCATCCAAAACCAGATTAGGAATATTTTGGTAACATGGCCTTCATCCCTCCAGCAGAAAACCACAGACTTGCAGAATCAATGCCTCTTTGTAGAGTTTCACGGTGGCTCAAGAGATTACATAAGTTTTTCCTTTAACTTGTCATCTATCTGTATTGGTCTTCAGGATTACTGCCTCCATCCAATCCTCCAATTCAATTGGTTGGAAATCTTAGAGGCGAATATATCAAAGCCTCGCCACATAAATTGATCCCTATTAATGCTCTCATCAGCATTATATCACATAAATTATAGCATTACATGGCGAATAATTCAGACAAAATTCATATCCACTCTAATGACAAATGAAAAACATGTACAATGTTACTTTCTTGTCAATTAAAGTGATAAGTGGGGTTTTGTTTTAAAGTGTGTGTTGCTGGGGGAAACAAGCTTGGATCAATACAGTCACACTGTTTGCACTTTGGTCACAGCTTCTTTAAAACCCACTGCATGTGGTTGTGTGTGTGTCTTTGTTTTTAGACATGCCAACATGCGTATAAAGTCCTGTTTATGTCACTAACTGAGCTTAAATTGATGCGAACCTGCAGCCATGCAAGGATGTATGCATATGTATGTGCTCCAGCCGTGTGTGTATGTATGTGTGTGGCTGTGTGTGTTTGAGATGTGTTTGTGTTTGTTTTAGATGTGTGCGTGTTTGTGTGTGGTGTTTGCGTGTGTGTGTGTGTGTATAATGATTAGCCTTCTCTTAATGGGAAAATAACGTCAGAGCCACTGGGACGTTTAATCCATCTGAGCTGATTCTGTTTCTCCATCACAGCTATTGATCAACTCCAGTGACAAATCAACAGAGGGGTTACGAGTGTGTGTTCGTGTGTGTGTGTTTGCGTGTGTAAATGTGTGTGTGGTGAGGGGAGCACCTTACGCAGCATTTTACCATGTCACAAACCAAACACCTAATGCAACAGTAGACTCCAATAAGCTGCTTTCTTTTCTCTTTCCTCTTTTCAGTCTTTCTCTCCCTTATCCCTTCATTTATCTTTTCATCTTTTTTTCTTCTCTTGTTTTGTCTCTGTTTTCCTGCTCACACTCATCTTCCCTCCATCCCTCAGTGCCCTCCCTCTTTCTCTCCAGTCGTTAAGTGGTATTGGCTTTAAAGGGGCAGCAAATCAGTTGCTGATTAATACTGAATTTTTGGGGCCATTTGTCTGCACCGTTGCCCCTGTCTGTGACACCCACCCCCCTTTTTTTCCTCCCGCCCTCTCCTCCTTCTCTCTCTCTCCCGCTCCACTCGTTCTCCTTCCCTCGGCGGTGATGAATGACCGGCCGATTGCCGAGGGATTAGAGTCGTCACGGTTACCTGTGCCTTGACAAAGTGGTCCTGATTGGTGACCAAGGCACTTCAGGGGGGGTCACATCTCAGAATGGACTAATGTGTGCTTGTGTGTGTGTGTGTGGTCAGTTTCAGCTCAAGTTGTGTGAGGTCTCTATGTGTACAGGCAGGGTTAGTGTACACAGTTTATTATGTTTGTTGCTGTGATTAGGGGCAAGGCGCCGTGTATGTATGTGTGTGTGTGTCTGTGTGTGTGTGTGTTTGAATGGGGCATGGGTGAGCTCCTACCCTCCCAGATGCTGATTTTGTGTGACAGAGATTGGCGAGGTCCCGGCAGCGATGTGACCACACTGACATCCGAGAACCGGGTAAACGGGTGCTAGTGGACACTGATGAATCGGCACTCGAAAGAATCGAACACAAGCCTAATCAGCGCATGGATCCCCCTGCAGCAACATTTTTCAGTTTTGTCCTGCCTTATCAGGTGCAGGCCGTCAGCCACGTCAGATCCCATCGGTGCCGCCCCTCTGTCACTTACCCCCACTAGTGATTAGGTGCATTACAAATTATCAAGCAGGGGCTGTGATTTCTGCGCGCTCATAGGTAAGTGTGCATTTGTGTGCAATAGTTCAGCTGCACAACGTGACATGTCTATGATCGCTTTCAAAACCACTATTTTTGACATATAGGTCCTTTGGAAGTCCAGGTCACTTTAATGAGGCATGGATGTAGCTTTCTTTTATCAGATGTTTTTTTATCAGATCACATTATGACTTAAAACATCATGAGCATACAATAATGGCTTAGAGAGACACCAAAAACATGTGACTAAATGAGTGGAGTCACATGGTGTACTTTGCCACACAGGTCAGTCAAAAGGAGTAACTGAATGGTTTGATGAGTATGACTGTGATATGAATCATATGCTAGGGCCTTCATGGTCACAACATCTCAACCCAACAGAACACTTAGGGGAGATTTGGGACTAAACACCAATACATATTTATGATTTGGAAGAATACTAGTCATCCACTCCAGTAGAGATTTGTGGAATGTACAGTAAAGGGTGTGCACCCAGTGAAATGTCAGTATAGTAGTGGTTGTGTGAAGGATTAAAAAAAGAGAGCTTGAAAACGAAGGTCATACCTCTCTCAAATATTTCTCACCTCCACACATCTGGTCAATTGTGTGAAACAGATGCTTGTTAGATTGTCTTTTTCAGAAAATTACATTGTTTGACAACTGGGCAAGCACTCTGTTGGAAGGTTTCTGACCTCCTATGCCAATTCATGCTGTTTAATGTGTCAACCATTTATAGTATCTGAAGAGCAAGGAATCAGTCACTTCCCTGTTCATAAAGGATGACTATATACTATATAGCATGTCTATATAGTACATCGACACAGGCTGTTTCAACTGTGGGATAACTTAATTATGTAATTTTAGATAACTTGTTTCATTATATTCATACAAATTCTACAAGGATCAAAAGAAAACTGTGGTATCCCAGAATCCCAGTAAGTCTTAGCAAACACCACCTTGTATCCACCCCAAGGCTTAGACTATGCTCATGATCATTTCCACACTTAAAATGTGCTCTGATCTCAATTATAACAAGTTAAAAGACCCTGCTAACTTGAAATTGAAACTTATTGTTAAAAGCACAACAGGATTCCCCTATTAGAAGTGCAGAATGAAGGAGAGGAAATTAAGACAGACAAAAGCAGAGGGTCTTTCTCTGGTGGGCTTCTCTGAGAAGCTGTCAGCGAGGCGGGATCCTGAGAGGAGGAGGAGAAGATCCCTCCTGTCCCTCCAGGCTACAGAGGGATGAAGGATGGAGAGACGAAGGGATGTGCAGTTTGGTTAGAAGAAGATTGTGTCAGGGCAGTAGAGGCTGAGGAAGAGCCTTGACTAATTATAGTCATCTATTACAGACACAATTAAAACCTGGCTAATTTACTGCAGCCCGACGCTTCGCACACCCAGCTGATTTATACCAGAGCTCAATGACACCTGGAGGACATACTCACACACACACGCACAGACCTGCATGAATGAGGAAGGGATGATATACACACTGATATGTTTCCTCTGTTTCTTTCTCTCTGACTGTATTTCGAAATGCTACACAGGTTCATTTTGACATTGTGTCCATCTGTGTAACAGTGCAATAGGTCAGAAAACACACTGGGGTTAAAAGTGCAGCATTTAAGTGTTTAATCATTTAAACTGAAAAAAAAATTGGAAAAAACAGTTCACTCCAAAGGTATTGTTGTGACTTTACAAAGTAAATAGCGACCCAAAATGGAGAAAGCTATTGTAGCTTATTAGCTCTGCTGCACCATTCACTCTTATTTAACCCCATGTCTGAGTATTAACAGACAGTCATCTGTTAGGATTCAGTGGAAAGAAAGACATCCTTTGAACAAACTGTGTGAACTTTTTGTTCCCATCAGTAAACGAGCAAATGAAGCAGTTAGCAAACTCATTAACTCTGAGAGGTTTTTTCCCTCTCCACAAACGAAATGATGTACAATCGTGAGAACAAAATGCCAGGGGCGAGTAATCAACACAGTACAAAGAAATAAAAAACTATTTCTATTTTGACTCACTAGTGGTCTACAAAGACACACACATTATAAAACAAGAACACTTTTGCAGCACTGAAAAGTCCAGTGTAATTTAATTTATTGTATCCTGTCTCTCCATTTATTTATCTGGTTGCTACCTGTTTTTCTACAATTGTTCAAAAATTTTCACCCCCATCCTGCTCCCCCACACGTTCAAACACACACACTTACTCAATCACTCAGACTGAGTAGGTAACTCAGACATCACTCCCTGTGGTATATGTTTGTACAGTGAAGCAACTGAGTAGGACTTTATCTGTTGGCTCAACAGTGTGACCTGTGTGTAATGGCTGTCGCTATGTGTCAACCACTCCTCACACAGACCCATAGGACAGACCAAAACTGTGTGTGTGTGTGTGTGTGTATGTGTGTGTGTTAGAGAGAGAGAGAGAGAGGCAAAAAGAGATGGTGAGGAAGGGAAATAGGGATGTAAGGGCAGAAAAGAAAGAGAGAGCAATATGTCAGCAATTTTCTTGGTCCTCCAATAGGTTGTCAAGGTGTTGGGTTGCTACGGCAACCAGGCTCCGCCTCCTGCTAGGATAGGACACGTCTGTCTACATTTGCTCCTCCCTCAAAATGTATCAATCAAGGCGAAATCCTGACACGAGACCCGCCCCTCTGGGTGGCTCTGCCAATAGAAATCTCTCTCTCTCCCTCTCACTCTCACTCTCTCTCTCTCTCAGATAGCAGCCCTCAGGTAATGCAGCGCTTTAAGGGTTAAGTCGGCAGCATGCTGGATCTCTGCAGAGGTGACAGATGCTTCCTATCCCACCGAGCACCACAGGGGAACCGGAGACACTCAGCATACCAATGAGCCACCGTCTGACACACACACAGACACACACACACACGCAAGCATGCACACACAGGCATAAATATGCATATGTGAACACACAAAGATATCAAACAACACACGCACCCGGGCACATGCATATGCTCAGATGCATACCCTTTGTACCTGCTGGGGTATATAAGAGATGTCATATTTATGATAATCATCTGCATGCATATCATTTGAACGTCTTCCTGCGTTGTGCGAGCGCCGCTAAAACAAACAGATGTGCTTGGCTTCTCCTCCACCGGGAGTCAGGCAGATGTGATCCTTTGTCTCAACACATGACCTGCTACGGAGGGCCACTGCACAGTAGCGGGCACACGCGCTCACGCGGACGCACACGCGGATAAATCCAAGCATATGGTGCAAACACAGTATATGCACACCAGCAGACGCATACACGCGCCGCAAAAGTGACAGCTGTCGTTATGATGAAGCACTCGGAGAAGGGGAAGTGAAGGCTTAGCCACCGCTCAACATGGTGTCGAGAAGACCTGCTATTCATTTTCAGCTTAATATGTTCCAGCCCATTGGAAAAACATTGCAGCATATAATGTAAGCAATTTCATATGCGCACACCACCTCTCACAGCTTTCTCTCCGAAGCGCCCGGCAAAATGAAGAGACCAGATTTAGCTGATGGTTGACTGACTTCAAAAATAACGCACAGCCTGGGTGCGTGTGTGGGGAGACGTCTGCATGCTTTTGTGTGTCTGCGTAAAAGCGTTTGCATTTGGGCGAATACGGCCACGCGCACGCGGCTGTGTGTGTGTGCGTGTGTGTGTGTGTGAGTGTGTGCGTTAATTAATCTGGTGCCATCCACGTCTCTGTTATGCATCTCTGCACATTTACCCTCCGTCGCAGCATCGCTTGATTGTGGTGTTTATCCACCAAAGCAGCAAAGATGATCAGCAGAGTGACACGGGATGAATGTCTCCACCATCACGGATGCAAATGTGATATAAACATACAACACACACCGACGCTTTCGCACGCACACACACACGCATCCAGTACTGCCATTTGAGACACCAAAGTGGTCGTTCTCTCTTTGAAAACAAAACATTAGTTTACGCATACACACGTTGCCGTATGATGAATAAAATTCTCTTTCTCGCTGACTAAAATGCTCTCCCTCACACACACACTCACACACACACTTTGCACACACACGTGCACACAAACAAGCACAGTGAGCCCCAGACGGTCCCCTAGCATCTTTATATGGGTAAATAAATGGTGTGCTTGGCAGTGGGTAAATGCATGTGCTCTCAGCCTGCGGGCCCAGATGGCAGCCCAGTCGTTTGCTTTACCTTGTTTTGTTTAATTACTACAATCAACTCTCTATTTCTTCAATTAATCACCACCAACCTGTTCCATTAGTCTCTCTCTCTCTCTCTCTCTCTCTCTCTCTCTCACGTGCACACACATCACACAAGGTGCACAACTGTGTGCACGCATCAAATATGGAAACATGGCAAAAAAAAATTTTTTTAAAAAATCGCAAAGACATGTTAATATTAACAGAAACCCCAAGGAAGGCATTAACGTAAATGCCACACACACACACACACACACAACACATGCAGCTGCGGCTCCTGCCACGTTATTAACATTTTAAACGATTCAACTTTGCATGAACTTTATGGAGAGGGGGGGGGATTAAAAAGGAAAAAACAAGCTGATGGGATGGAGGTATGGAGTGATGGAGAGAAGAGGGGGGAGGAGTGGAGCGTCAAGGCTGCGTGGAGGCGGCTGACAGCGGCCGGGCACGCGAGAATAACGGGGCGGAAAGCACTTCATTACGTCCTTTTATTCCGTTATAATCACCGCGCGGCCATCACTCCTCGGCGACACCGGGGCCCGGGCACTGACACGAGGATTGATGCACCGGAAACGCGGGGCTCCTGCAACACAATAAACAACGCCATTAACCAACGTGGCCCCGTCGACGCCGTAAACAGTTCATATTAATTACAGTCCGCCCGAAGCGCGCCTCCACGTTGCATCTCACCCGCCCTAATATGACGGCAGCCGGGAAGATTGTCAATTACAGTTTTTATATGCAGATGATCGCGGATGCAGGTTTAGCAGCTTGTAATAGAATTAGATGGAATCAATTTGAAGCGCAGATGAATTGATACACGAGCAGGCCCGAGTAATTTTATCATCAAGCAGCGAGGTACATTTACTCCCAAGTAAACACTCTATACACACTTTGGAGATTGGCTTTTGTGAGTGTTTAATATAAGTCCTCTGTGTGTGTGTATGTTGTTGATGATGATGATAGTGAGCTATATGGGGAATCGCTGGTGCATCCCTATTAAAACGAGCCTAATCAGAGTTTTATCTCGGCTATCAAAACATTGCAGTGTTCATTTAGCGTGGCATCTTTCTTAAATGTGATCTCCGGGGCTCTGCGTTCAGGTTTCGGTCACCAAAATGTGACTTTACAGCGCAGTTAACGCATGGTGGGAACTTCACTTCACTCTATGATCCCGTCAGGTGGATGACCGAGGCGGCCACCGTCTGTCTTCTACTGCCATCTACAGGCCAAAGTGCGCCACGTCCTCCTCACTGTAAGTGCTGAAAAATGCGTTTTCGGCGTGGTCTTTGGACAGTTATCTTGGCACACCTTTGAAATTGAACTCAAATTAAATTCAGTTCAATTTGATGTTAATTCATTTTCATTTCATTTTCATTCATTTTCAACTGTCCTTGTATTTGTGTTTTTTTCATGTTTTACTTATCCCTTTGTTTTATTAATCTGTCTTGATAGTCCCTTTTCACTGAAGACATTGTCACAGTAGTAAAAGCACAGGTGTAAATAATACATTTAATGAAGGCCCAGTTACATTTAGCTGCTTCAGTTTCAGGGTCTTGGGGTTGTGCCTGCTGGCTCACTGTCACAGTTTCCTGGGACACTTAAATGGAACACAGCCATGGTTAATATTATCATCATAATTATAACAGCTGTCCTGTTTCCTACTCTGACAGATCAAGATATCTGCTGTGACTAATGTGATGATGCAATTGCGGAGTACCATGTACTTACTGTTACTGTACTGCTCCATCTAATTAATTCATAGTAGAAGAAGAAGAGAAGAAAGAAAAAAAGGACATCAGTGCCTCTCCCATAATCATCATCACAGTAATCACTGCTTTAATCTCCATTACTGGTTGCTTGTAAAGGTGATTACTGGGGAAGCTAATCTTATTTTCAATGCTGCACTTATTGTAAATTGTATAATTATAGTCAACATGTTAATTTGTGATGAAAATACATACACTTATGTATGCACATGGCCTGTGCCGGGTTGAAATGAATATGATCAAAATGATACAGAATTCAGCTTCATTTTATTTCTCCTGAGATGCTGAATGAGAGATTCCCACGTTGTATTGATATAAATCAAATGGCAGTTATAAGGGTTGAGATAGAGCAAAGTTTACTCTGGATGTAAACTGTCCTTAGTCAGTGTCTCAATACTTGCACCAAGAGGAAGTAGCCTCTGTAAACAAAGAGCATCCGTGTGCATGTGTGAACCACAACCTTCACTTTCATATCAAAAATGCTCTACACTGAAATGTTTCCAGTAGTTTTAAACAAGATAAAACCTGAGAAGCTCAAATAAAGTGAGACCTTTAGTCTGTAATGATTTACAAGCCTACCTCCCCACCAAGCTCAAAGGTATTTTCTGTGTGCACCTTGACCTCATGGAGGCAACAATATGCAGAGAAAATATGGCCAAAGCATTGACCTGTTCAAACCCGTATTTACAAATTTTCAAAACCACAGAGAGTTTGAAATCCATCAAAAAGGAATGTAAAAGATAACAAATGACCATTAAAGAGCAGTAAAGCTGTAGCTCATGTTTGCTCATGCCTCCCCAAAAACTATGCAGACTGCAACCCTCCCTGCTTAGATAACCTTCATTACCTCACAGTGATATCAGGATGAAACAATGCAACGATTTTATGTCGCTCTATCTTCAAAGTGATTGTGTCCATTCTCAGACGGGATGGATAACGGGGGGGGGAGGCTTTTTGTTTGCTTGCATTATAAACAAAGTGTAAAACGATCCAGCACAAAGATACATCTCTGGCCATCTGCGAAACACTATCCCTCACACTGTTAACAAGATCTGTAAATATTGTGATGTTGGACCTGGTGAAAAAGCTCATGTCAAACATTTTTTGAGCAGAATGAGATGGGGTGGTGGTGCCTCATATTATGAGCTGGTGGTTATTTCTTTCCTCGCTTTATATTTCCTCTGAAATCTTCTCATTTTCACTGATTCAAAGTTTGAAACTGCTTTCTGCTGCACTAAGAGTGGAAAATTAGAGATTACTGTTATTTTTTTTCCATATAAGCTGAAATGCACCCACAAAATAAACTCTAACTGCCCGCCTCTTATCACATTAAGCAGACAGTAACGCAGGCTAACATTACTGTGTTATGCTCAGTCCAACATGTGGCCTGCAAGTACAACCCCCAGTAATGGACAGTAACCCCCACCTTCTCCACTTTCCTCTCTCTCTCTCTCTCTCTCTCTCTCTCTCACACACACACACACACACACACATATACATGCACACATCACACTCACACACACTTAAAACCTTTTGCCTTTAGCCCTGTTAAACTCAGGATATGAGTCCTGAGTGAGAGCAATAAAACCAGTCCAATAAAACGGCCCTCTGTTTCTACTACTCCTGCAGCTCCTTCAGTTTCTTGAACATGTACTGTATGTATGCCATGCAATGTATGTATGTATGTATGTATGTATGTATGTATGTATGTATGTATGTATGTATGTATGTATGTATGTATGTATGTATGTATGTTGTTCAATTCAATTCAATTCAATTCAAAAGGCTTTATTGGCATGTAAGTTTCAAAAACAATGTTGCCAAAGTACTGCACTCCTGAATATTGAATATTTAAACAGTATACAACAGCATCTATCTATCAAAGGGGTTAGGAGTGACATCTGTTTAGTTTCTAAGCTGACAATTAGAAACCCCTTATAGGCATTATTATAGTTATTACATTTCCTAATAAACCAGACTATTAGATGAAGAAACGCCCAGTGACGCTCCACCTCTCAGGTACAGATTAACCTCTAAGGGATGCAGTTTAAGGAGACATAACACATCTCTATTAACTTTTAGAGGAATGTCTCCAAAGTGCCACCGCAGGACTCCAAATACCAACATGAATGTTATGAACAGTATAGATAGAAACAAATTAAAAGGGGGATTGCTGCACAGGCACAACAAATACCTGCAGGAATATAATACGCCCATTACGCTGTAATGATATTATGGTGATACTAACTGAGATTTAAAAAAAAAAAAAAAAATTCTTCTGCTACCACCACTCCTCTCCGCACTCTCATCTGAGGGTGTCGTTGCGTTTCTCCGTCGGTAGATGGCAGACTTGAATGAGTAATTCTTTGCAGGAGCGGAGGAGCGCGCCTGGAGCTGCGGGGAGCGCGCAGCCCCTGCCTGACTCCCTGTCTGCCTGCCCTCCCGGCTGCCTGCCTGCCTTCCTGCTCGGATATTCCCCCTCCGTGCGCCGTCTCGCCGCCTTGCCGTGCCCGGGTGAAGAGTTCACGGTGCGGGCTCGTCGGCGGATGATGCGCGGCCCATGTCAGAGTCTAATCTCATTTTGCAGCGCAGCGAGAGCGACATGTTATATTACTGGGAATCAGCGAGGGGACCTAAAGAAAAGCATACCAATAAACAAAAGTAACGGGCAGCCTCTCATTTATAACTATTAGGAACACTTAACCTTATGGTCAGGTTATGGTTACAGATAAATCCAGCGGCCATTTACTGCAGCGTTTTATTGAGAGGCTACATACTGAATCATCGATATTAGATTAAAAAAAAAACAGATATTTTAGTGAGCCTATTTGCATCTTTTACTGCCCACTGCAACTTATGATGAAATAGACGTACTTTCACTGGTACACTATCGCAATAAGCACACACACACACACACACACACAGTCAAATGCATTGAGTTATTCCACTGTTAATGTGCTGTTGATCAGACCTCCCTTATAAACTCACTCTGCAATACTCGGTGCACCTGTTCCCCGTGTCTTCCAAATAAAAAGCTGTGTCTCTATCACTCACACACACACACACACACACACACACACGCAAAGCCACAAATTGTACCACAGTGTCAGAGCCAAACTGGGTTTGCTGTGTCCTTCAGTGTAAAGATGCACTTGAATGATAATGGCCAGTAGGGAGCACTCTGTGTAATCATAATGACCCATCTCCTATGAGTTATATCAGGATTTGTCCATATGAATCATGTTTCTGCATCACATACATACATTTAGGATGATAAAGTCTACTTTCTGTGTTGCATCAGAGGTGTTTTGCAGTTTGTGTTGTTGTGCAGTGGAAAGGGCTGAAATTGCTTCAGATAAGAGAGCAGGTCATTGTGTTTGTTACTATGCATAAGATCAAGCTATATTTTGGTTGTAATTTCCTGTAGTCAGATAGATGTCTCAGATTTTGATTGCAATGTTTTTTTGGCGGAGTAAGACAAAGCATTGCACAACAAGGGAGGGATCCGTGCGAAAGTGAGACTGAGTGACATTTTAAAAAATGAGCATCATATGTCATTTGCAAGCTCTTGTTGAACTCTCCCACAGAATGGAAAGAAAATATTTGCATTCTTTTAAAAATATGTGGGGTAAAATCCAGAAGACTAGAGTCTCAAAGAGGAAGAGGACATTACTGCACTTACAGTAATAGCTTCAGCTCGCTGAATATTCTGTTCTAGCAAAATAGAAATGTATTGTTTTTAATAAAAGAGAAAAATATTTAGAACGCTTTATGAATTTAGAGGGAAAAGTCTATGTGTATTTCCTCGCAAAGTAAATTTAAGTTTAAAGTTTCTCTTACCAACAGCATGATAGGAAGATTTTGTTTTTCCATTTGCTGGCTTGGTGTCACAGACAGAAAAGTCACAGAGGAGAGAGGAGCATGAGAAGAGGATCCTCACTCACTGTGAGTTTCTGCTCTTCCAAATTTCCACCAGTAGTTGGCAGCAGAGGACTAAAGCTGTAGATCAGGGTTTCATCCCAACACTCACACTATCACTGCTGCTAACACCACCTGCACCTTCATCTCTTTTGGTAACTTTTACATGCTACTAAGTTGCACATATTATTCATTGCAGCTAGTGTCTTTGAGAGCATGTGTAATATATTATCCCGAGAACTGATTGTAATTTTACCAACTGTGCAAATCAAACATAAGAAGAAAATATACTTTGGAGTGTATCGATAGCAGAAAAACAAGGCTGAAAAGCATAGATGATCCAGTAAGGAATTTATTTTCTTTATGAACTCCACATTGCTGAAACACGAACCTCTATCACTCTTCTTCTGCACTGATTGGGCTAATGCTCTCCCTCACACACACACACACACACACACAAAGCAAGAGAATACCAGAACGAGACAGACACCAAAGGCTGTGCTGCATGTGTCACCAGTCTGACCCAGACTGCACTTCCTGCTCACCAGACAACTATTGCCCTGTAGTGACACACACACACACACACACACACACACACACACACACACACACACACACACACACACACACTGGCAAGAGAGCCGACACCAGATGGAGGCGCTGACATAGACAGAGCTGATAACGGGGTTACCCTCATCATTCCCACTTACACCCTGACGACTATGGGCCTCACACGCACTTTACACGCGCACACGCATACACACACGATTGCGTGTTATCTGCAGTCATGAGCCCGTGCTCGCGTCACACTCCTGTCCGCTTATCAGCACCTCTTTGCCCTGAGCTGTATTGCTCATCCTCCTGAGAGAGACGCAGAGACAGTGAGACAGAGCGTGTGTGTGAGTGTGTGTGAGTGTGCATACAGTGTAATGTGTGTTTGTGGAGAAAGGGGTGCAAGTGATGGAGGGAGGAAGTGTGGAAAGATAGTGGGGGTGCAGAGGGCAGCAGACAGACACCCAAGCCTGGCAAGAGAGGCGCTGCCAGAGAGAACGGTGAGTGAAACTGCAGAGGATGTGTGGTCTGATTACTGAGGCGAAAGTGTTGCCAGCCAGATGTGCTACACCGCTGTACCTCTCTCTCTGTAGTTTTGCTCTAATTTTGTCTCTCCGCAGCAGTCTGTACTTGGTCTTTTCTCACTGGCTTTGACTCCTGGCCTTTTTGCTCAGCTCCGTATCCTTCCTGCTGCGGGGCCCCTTCTGCCTTCCCTCTTTCCCACAGCCGCTCTCACTCATCAGTTGTGTCTGCGTCCCTTTTTCTGTAGCCATCTCAGAAAGGTAATACTTTAGGGAACAGAGCATCTGTGCTGTTTTTCGGGTAGTGGAAAGGGAAGTTATAAGTTGCATCGGCATGGTCTGTGTAAATCTCTGCCACCTTTATCCCACCTGTGAGATCCAGCCCGTCTCAACCCCCCCCACCTCCCGCCTCTCTCTGACCATTTAGCTCTAACAAGTGCTCTCATAGTTAATGAAATTTCCCTGTCTCTGCTCAAATTTCTGCGATTA